>CM076582.1:1001251103-1001387881 GCA_034641835.2 Pinus albicaulis
GTCATGGCTAGGGGTTCGAGATGAGTTCTTGATTATTTGATTGCTTGTGTACCTTTGTCTTAATGTTATTTATCATCTCCTACAGTTTCATGAAGTTTTGGGCAGCGACCTGGGATCTTCGGCTAAAAGGTGGCACAAATTCTGGAGTTATAGGCACATAACTAACCATTTTGGGCCTTGGCCGCTACCTTGCCTTGGCATGCCTACAATTATAGGCTCCTAGGTGTTGCCTTTCCTTGGCATGCTTGCGGCTGTGGCCTAAAAGGGGAAAAAACTCAGTCTCCCTCAGGGTTTAGGGGTCTGTGTGGTTGGGTTACCTCTTGTGGATGTTGTTGATGTTGTGTAAGGGTTTTTTGTCAAGTTTCCATCGATTCCACTTCCTCAAGATCATCTAGGAGGTTGAATCTCATATTAGTAGCCTCTCGTCACATGTTTACCCCAGTTGGATGGTTACTTGGGTAGTTGTGGGAAGAGGGTGTTACAGCTTCTTTTATCTCTATGATGGTTATTTTCTAATTATATGATGTGTACCATCTATGGCTCTTGTCATGAATCATTTAGTTATTGATTTATTTATGAATGTATGGACTAATAATTATTGTTACAACTATGTGGAGAGGGAATAGAGCCGTCTTGGTGGTTCTCAGATGAATCTTAGAATATTATGATCAGATATACATTCATGACCTGTAGCTTACATGTTTTCCATGTATTGGAAGAAATTTCTAGTGTGTTCTAGGCGGGCTAGATCAAATTCTTGATCTGAGTTTGAATTTTTAGCTTTGTCATTATGTTAATAATGATTATAAAAAGTCTCAGACAGTTCTGGGTAGTGGTCTGGAGGTTGGCCTAGAATTGTGGCTCAGATCTCAGGACCAAACCCTCTGAACTAGAAAATTTGGGCTATAACTACATGGAAGCAGTTTATGTATGTGGTTGAAGCCTTATAACCACACCCTTATAGGCTTGTGTGTGCGGTTGGGTTGTTAAGTCATAGAAAAGTAGCCCTAGCTCAATGTTTGATCACCTCAGGTGGTTCTTTGGACTATGAGCATCCTATAAGCCTTGACGAATGTCCATGAATTGTTAGTTTTCAGCCTCACTTTCATAACTGAAGCTTGGAGGTCGGGTCATGTCATAGTAACTCTTCCTTTCACGTTCACCCTTGCAAGCTAGTGAAATTGGGTAAATGTAGGAGGAGGTAGTTACATATAATTTGTATTTCATAATTTTTAATGTAGAACATATCACTTTCTTCATTTATTTACTATTTAAATACATATATATACTATTGGTTTCAGACAATCACAAATCCAACAAGATGATCTACAAGAAATAAAAAAAAAAAAAAATATGAATTTAGACATATAGTTTAGTGAAACTATAACAATAAAAGACACTTTTCTAAATGCATATATGGATAATATAACAACTAATTATGAATTTCTTTAAGTACTTTTAAAAGGTTTATTTCTACATATTTTTAAGTATTTATTTAATTTTATTGAGTTTTCTTGATTTGAATGCCTCAAAGCCAAATGAGAGGAAATTTTCTCACCATTTCTACAACAAAAAATAGAGGGGCACAAGATATGGAAACATATTGAATATATATTTAGAGAATTCCCCTTATGAATTTACCTAGGAACAATAAACTTATCTTTGAAATATTAACAACATGGAAACATTTTGTCTTTTGGTATTCATTATGCAAAAATAGGAAATAGCTACAAAAAGAGGATCCTTATTTGTTGGCTAGGTGAAGCATGAGATAAACTAAAAAATTCTTTGGAAGCCCTCCGAACAACTGTGGGTTGAGTCACTATTCATGGAATCCTCAGTTGGAAAAACACTCTGGAAGCCCAAGGTGGGTTGAGTTACTAGTCCTGGAAGCCCTGTAACAATTTGGGTTGAGTTACTAGTCTTGGAAGCCCTGGTTGGAAAAAACACTCTAGAGCCCTATAATAGCTTGGATAGAGACCAACCCATGATGGTAGTGATGTCTGAATGTGAAGTGGAATCATTGGCTGAGGGTTGAGGTGGTTTGGCCTCTAGAAGGCCTCGATTGATTATAATTGATGTGTTTGATAAGATCCCATGTTCATGCTTGGAATATGACACATGGGTAATTGAATGAAGTGAGACTTGGCTCAACCAATATATGGTCGGGTGGAATGTGGAAGTCCCATCTCCGGTTGGTTTTTACATTTAGTAATGAAGAGATCATTCGTCTGGTATTTTTTATGCAAATGTACTAGTTTGTGTATGGATTTTATTGGTGTTGTATCCATTCTATTTATGTTGTTATTGTGTTGGCTATAAGCATGTATTAGATAAGTGTTGATGTATGGATCTATCCACGTTTTTACCTGTAAAAGAACATAAAATGTATCTATAGTCAAATAGATTATATTGTAGCTTATGATGTAAGGGAGAAATGCTTCTTAACAATTCTCAGATAAGTATGAGACCCCTATGTTTAAATTTGATGTTTAAACCGTAAATGCAATGCTTGTGACATGTTTAATGAAATTCATGTCATGGATAGTGATTTGAAAATGGAATTACTTGAAAATGTGTGCAAGGTATCCATTTCCATTTAATTAAATGTGTGCAAAATTCTCCATGTCTTGCTGATTAAACAAAGTTTTTTTGGTAACTGATTATGAGTTTATGTGTGAGTGAAAGTTAATTTAATTTTTTGTTTAACATATTAAATTAGAAATATACAGCAAGATAAATTCAACATAACATGACACAAATGTTTGGTGAGTAGTTCACCCCTCCTGGGCTACGTCTGCTGGATCAAACCTCCCAGAATGAACTTTTCCTCTTGTATTAAAATTCTCCAAAATGCTAATACAAGTTTAAAATTTCCTCAATAGAAAAATTTTAATGCAAATACAAATTTAGAAGACATGAAAATGCTAAAAATGCCTTTCCATATTCACTAAACAGTGAAAAATTACCATAAACAATGACTTCTTCAACAAGGCCCTGATGGCTCTTTGAACTCCTATGAAGCTTTTCAGGCTGTAGAATGCCTCAAATAATTCTGAAACCTCTTCCATTAGGTTCAAAAGGTAAAAATTAGTTGAAAATGGTTTTTGGATCACCTCAAACAATGAAGTACAACTCCAGATAACTCCATTTCCCTAATGGCCCTTGTGGCTCTCCAAGCTTACCTGAAGCTAAAATGGTTGTATAACACCTCTACTACGTCTGTAACCTATCCCAATGGCTCTGGAATGTTTAAAATAGTCGAAATTGACTTTTGGTTCACCTCAAATGGTTAAGCATACCCCAAAATAGCTCCAACTCCCTCTTGGCCCTAATGGCTCTCATTGCTTCCCTGAAGCAAAAGGGGTTGAAGATTAACTCTAATGGCTCTAAAACCTATCTCAATGGCTCTATAATACTGAAGAAAGCCAAAATAAAATAAAATAAAATTGTCCAAAAAGGTTCATTATTGTGAAAGTTATCATCAAAACAGTATTTTCCTAAATTCCCCTAAACAAGCTCCACCAAATATGGAGACACTACCAGTTAGCAAACTAAATTGTTCTACCCGCCAAATTTGGCACGCTCCTCCAAATCTGTTAGTCAAATAACTGTTAGTATTTAATGTCGGGCGATTAGGGTGGACACATGTCTGCACCCTCCGCGGTTTGGCATGGTGGTTAACGTAACCACCGGCGACAATCCTAAACTATGGCATAAATATTTAAGTTTTTGTTGTCACATGTGATGGGGTCTATGGGTGGATAACCTTAACCACCAGCCATCAACACTTGGTCGCGGCGGAAGTTTTTATGGAGCGCATTGATGTGGGGGCTGGCCCCTTTTACTGCCCAACCATACTTTTTTCAAACTTTAAATATAAATTGCCCCACTTATATATTAAGAACCAATGGTGTGGCACCACGGTAGTGTGTCCAGTTTGTTCATGGGAGGTCCGTGGTTTGAATCCTGTGAAGTCATAAAAAAATTTCAACGTCATAAATCCACCGGCCTGGGGCCATGTGGCAGCCTCTGGGCTTGCCAAGTGGCACCCTTTGATTGGCCCGAAAAAACCAAAGTCAAACCATTGGCGAATAACATGCTACCACTTGTCACTATAGGATTGGCCTAGGTGGAATATTATAGGGAATATTCTAGGAATATTCCTTGGAATATTTCTTTTTTAATTTTTCAAAATTTGAAAGTCAAACCTGGTCAACTCAGTTTTTTTGCAGTTTATTGAAAACTTCAAACTTGCATAACTTCCACATATGATGTCAGATTTTAGTTTCATTCACAGTGCCAAGATCATATTGACGAGGCCTATCCGGTTGTTCAGGTTGCAAGTGATTTTGAACACTTTAAATTTTGAGATTTTTCCATAGCTCAGACTTGAGCTCCTGATCACACCTCCCAAATGAGAAGCTTTTGGACCCCAAAAGCTCACTGAAATGATGAAATTGAACTGTAGTACAGAAAATGAGAGAATAACAACATCCCCTTCTCTTCAGCCTCTAAAAAATTTCTTGAATTGCCAACTGTCCTCATGGCAAATTTTTGCTGAATGAGCCATGTACTTGTGTTGAATCCCAACCAAGTTTTCTCGCCATACAAATATGCCATTCTAAAACCAAAAATGACCTTTGCTGAACTTTGTGCCCTCTTTTATTGCATGCCTTTCCATCTCATGGAATCTTGCACCACTTTTCACTGACACTTCGTTTTCTACACCAATCGACACCAAAGGCACCTTGTGCAACATACGACATCAACAACAAGTTGACAATGAAATGTGCTATAAAATTGACACAACCATCAATGTAAAAAATCGACACAAGTCGACAAACATGTGTGACACAATTGACACAAGTCGGTAAACAACAAGATACATCTTGACAAACACATGTGTATGTATCATGTACAATGAACTATTTACAGTTCGCTATTTACACATACAACCTCTATGTACATGTGCAACTTCAACTCTTCTTTTCAAATGCCAACAAATACATCATCCCAAAAAACATGTGGGTGACTAAGAGCTGAACTAAAATACGTTGCTGCAATATAAGTGAGTATCATACTCATCTTTTACACCTCCATGGCGAAATTTTTCAACAACAAAAAAATTCCTTCAACTGAAATTGCTTTTACATGCAATCTTGCATCAACTTTTCAACTGAAATACATGCATACAAAATCTGAAATTTGTATGTACAAAATGAGTATGACTTACTGCAATAAGAATTTAATCCACTTCCTACCAAGCCAACTCCATAGCGTCTTTTGCTGCTGCAACATTTCTACATGTGAATCTTCCATTTCCACATCGATAATGGAATCCATAGATCCACTTGTGCCAATATTTTTGTCCTCAAGTTGCATATGCTTTGGACGACTTGTGGGATGCAAAGTCCAACAATGAGAGACATCATGTCCCTTTTTTGACAAAATGTGCAACCCTTAAGCACTTTCTAAGAAAGTTTTATTTGCCTCTTATGCTTCCTGTGTGCTTTCTTTTTCAACCAGCATCTTGAAGCAACATGGTTAAATCCACCACAAAATGTGCAACAAAAATTTCTTTCATTTGAACAAGAAAAATTATCATTCTTTGCTGAAACATAATCAAATTTATCATGTGAATAATTATACCTCTTTTTCTACATGGAATGTCCATCCTTTTTGTCTTCAAAAAACAATGAACTAATAGAGGCTACAACTTTCTTTTTCAGACTTTCATCACTTTTCTTGTCTTGAAAACTGTTTACATTTGCATGCTCTCCATAAGTGACATGTTTACCCTCTACTTGCTGCAATGATGGCTTAAAAAAATGGCAATCATCCTTAAAAAAATGTTGACATATATGCATTTTAGAACTTGGAATAAAGGTTCTCTTTAAATTTGCATCACATGCATTCAAGGATTTGGAGTCTTTGCCATTAAACTGCTCATATCGAAGACCAACATTCTTAGGTCGCTCCACAACCGAAATAGGGTCAACCATGCCTTGTGCGTGCTTGCCCAAAACTTTGCCTTCATGATAGCCCATCTTAAACATTAACTTGGACCCTATACCCCTTGTATGTTTTTCAAAAGAACCAACACACTTTTCAATTGAGGAAATTGAAGACAAGTTGGAATGGTTTACCTCTTCCTCAAGCATTTTCTTGGACAAAGCTTCTTGAGCTTGAAGGAGTTGTTTCTGCATGTCATGCAACCTTTAGAGAATTGCTTCCTTCTCATCCTTCATAGCCAACAATTGTGCATGAAGCTTAACACTTTCTCTTTTATCCTCAATTAAAATCTGCAGCATGTCCTTCACCTTAATGAACTCATTCTTCATGTCATCATTGAATAATATCGTGGAGGAAACTTCACTCGTAGAAGAAGTTTTCATTATTTAAATGGTCAAATAAACAAAAGGAACTTCCAAAGAAAAGTTCTCAAAGCTTTCAAAAAAATGACAAGCTTTTAACCAAATGTCTGTAAAGACCCCTTCTTATTCAAGCAGCCATAAAACATAAACTCCAATAGCTTTTGTAGAAAACACTAATCAAGTGGGTTTTTTTTCCAAAGATAATATTGAGGTACTTTGGGGTAAGGAAAGAGCCTACAAATATTTTTTCCTTTCCAATACTTAGCTATCAACAGCTATCTTTCCAACTCATGAAAACTCATACAATCAACCATTTGCAACCAATAAAACAGACAATATTTTACACTGTTTTAACACCTTTTGCACAAAAAAAAATGCTCAACCTAAGCTCAACCTATACTCTGATACCATCTGATATGGAAATGGAAGTACTTGAAAATGTGTGCAAGGTATCCATTTCCATTTAATTAAATGTATGCAAAATGCTCCATGTCTTGCTGATTAAACAAAGTGTTTTTGGTAACTGATTATGAGGTTATGTGTGAGGGAAAGTTAATTTAGTTTGATGTTTAACATATTAAATTAGAAATATACAGCAAGATAACTTCAACATAACATGACACAAATGTTTGGTGAGAATTTCACCCCTCCTGGGCTACGTCTGCTAGATCAAGCCTTCCAAAATGAGCTTGTCCTCTTGTATTAAAATGCTCCAAAATGATAATACAAGTTTAAAAGTGCCTCAATAGACAAATCTGAATCCAAATACATATTCATAAGACATGAAAATTCTAAAAATGCCTTTCCATATTCACTAAATAGTGAAAAATTACCATAAACAGTGACTTCTTCAACAAGGCCCTGATGGCTCTTTGAACTCCTTTGAAGCTTTTCGGGCTGTAGAAGTCCTTTTTGTGAAACTAGCTCTAAAAATAGAAGAAAAGAGATATCAACGCCTTAGAAATAAGCCACTTCAAGGGGGCAACCTCCAATACATTACATGAATGAACAATTATTGGATGCTACAAATTACAAAACCTCCTTTCTATATATAGGAGTCCATGGGGCCACAATGTAATCCTAGCCGACCTAAAAATAATAATTTAAGGGCACAATAATAACAATATGGGGGTTACAGGGGTACAATAATAACAATAAGGGGTTACACTAACAACAATAAGGGACTATACTAGTAATATAGGGACCTAACATGCCCCTCTCCTTCAAAAAAGTGTTGTCCTCAACGCTTGAGTAGCTTCGGGTGCTTCTGTATAAAATTCTCATCCTCCCATGTAGAATCTTCAGTGGGTAAGTTCTTCCACTTGATGAGATACTCTGAAATTGATCGATTCCGTAGTTGTCGATTTCTTGTTTCCGTGACCGCTTCAGGTTCCAATATGATTTTTCCTTCCTCATCAAGTTCTGGAAATATTGTTTGAACTGGAAGATTTTCACCTATAACCTTCTTTAAGCATGAAACATGTAAAATTGGATGCACTCGTGAAGAAGCAGGAAGCTCCAATTTGTATGCCATAGTACCAATCTTTTGCAACACCTTGTAAGTACCATAGTACTTTGGCGATAATTTATTATCCTTCTTAGCTTGCTTGAGGGACAGTTTTTTGTATGATTGTAGCCATAAAAATATCCAATCTCCTACATCAAAACTTCTCTTGCTGCGATGTTGATCTGCGTGTTGTTTCATTCGATTTTGTGCCAAATTCAGGTTATCCTTTAAGACTTGGAGAACTTCTTGTTGATGCTCGATGTGATCTTCCACTGCTTGAACCTTCGAATTTTCTCTTAAAGATGATGTGATGGACGATGGATGATATCCATAAAGTGCCATAAATGGGGTCATTTTTGCTGCAGTATGGAAGGAAGTGTTATACCACCATTCAGCGAGAGATAACCACTTGACCCATTGTGTTTGTTTATCAGATACAAAACAACGAAGATATCCTTCCAAACATTTATTTACTATCTCAGTTTGACCATCAGATTGAGGATGATAAGATGAGCTACGAGCTAATTGAGTACCCAAACAAGAAAATAACTCCGTCCAAAAATTTCCAGTAAAAATGGGATCTCTGTCACTCACAATAACCCTTGGGTTTCCATGTAGCTTTTGAATTGTGTCCATAAATGTAGTAGCAATTTTACTTGCTTTAAATGGATGAGATAATGCACAAAAGTGTGAATACTTGGTAAGTCTATCAACTACCACCATGATGACACTCTTTCCTTCGAACTTAGGTAAACCTGTGATAAAATCCATTGAAATCTCCTCCCAACATTGCCTTGGAATGGGTAAAGGTTGTAGAAGACCCGGGGTCTTAATTGTCTCAACTTTATTCTGCTGGAAAACCAAACATTCTGCCACAAAATTTTGAATATCAGATTTAAGGCCATCCCAAAAAAATTCTTTCTTCACCCCGTGGTAAGTTTTTAAAAATCCTAAGTGTCCTCCTAAAGGAGAAGTGTGAAATTCCAAAATAATCTTTTGTTTTAGTTGGGAATTCTTACAAAGATATAAGTGATCCTTGTACCATAAGGAATCATTTTTCCAACTAAATGTATCAGATGTACTAGGATCTTGCTGCAACTTTTAAATGAGTGTCCACACTTCTTCGTCGTTTTTCCATTCATCCCTTGCTTCGATTATCCAATCTGGTTGGATAATAGAAATGGCACAAAGCAATGCTTCCACCTCTTCATTCTTTCTTGAGAGTGCATTTGCAACAACATTTAGCTTCCCTTTTCTGTATATTATTTCAAAGTCATAACCCAACATCTTTGTGACCCATTTTTGCTGCTCTTCTGAAGATAGTCTTTGTTCCAGAAAGTGTTTAAGACTATCATGATAAGTTTTCACCTTGAAGTGTCTTCCCATTAGGTAAGGTCGCCATTTCTTTAGCGCATGAAGTATTGCTAACATTTCCTTCTCATAAATAGCTTTCTGTAAATACTTTCCTTTGATTGGACGACTTTCAAAAGCAATGGGTATTCCTTCTTGCATTAAAACAACACCAATTCCATTTCTTGAGGCATCACATTCCACAATAAAGGTTTTTATGAAGTCTGGTGTAGCTAAGACCGATGCTAGGCACATTGCCTCTTTAAGATGTTCAAAGGCCTTAGTTGCTTCAGGAGTCCATGAAAATGCATCTTTCTTCAATAATTTTGTTAGAGGCGCTGCTATTCTCCCATAATTTTTAACAAACTTGCGATAATACCCTTTAAACCTGAGAAATCCTCACAACTGCTTAATGGTTGTGGGGACTTTCCATTCCTTAATGGCTTTAATTTTTTAGGGTCTACGTTAACACCTTCATGAGATACAATATGACCCAGATATTCCACCTCTTGTACTCCAAAGAAACATTTGGATGTTTTTGCATACAATTGTTTCTCCTGCAATAGTTTGAGCACCCTGTCAACATGTTGAACATGATCCTTCCAAGACCTATTGTAGATTATTATATCATAAAAAATTACTAGCACAAATTTTCCAAGGAAGGGTTTGAAAATGGAATTCATCAATCCTTGAAATGTAGAAGGTGAATTGCCAATGCCAAAAGGCATGACAAAAAATTCATAATGACCCTTATGAGTTCGAAATGTTGTTTTCGGAATATCTTCAATCTTCATTCTAATTTGATGATATCCTAAACGAAGATCCAACTTGGTAAAATAAATTGCTCCATGTAATTCATCCAATAATTCATCAATCACAGGAATGAGAAATTTATCTTTAATGGTGAGCTTATTGAGCTCCTTATAATCTGGACACATGCACCATGATCCATCCTTCTTGTGTACCAATACTACAGGAGCAGAGAAATAACTTTGATTAGGTTGAATTATACCAACCTCTAACATTTCTGCAATCATACGTTCAATTTCGCTCTTTTGTACATAAGGATATCTATAAGGCCTGATGTTTGGAGGAACACTTCCGGGAATCAAATGAATAGCATGATCATGATCACGAATAGGTCGGAGTCCTTTGGGAGTTTCAAACACCTTGGAATGATTGTCCAAGACTCTTTGGAGATCTGCAGAAATAGATGATTTTGATGTTGGAACTTATAGTGAGCATAATTGTGCAATTACACCTCGTTGTTCTTTCTTTAGAGGATTTTTCATGACATTAGAGCTTATTATCTTTCATGGCTTCCCTGCAATACCCTGTAATTCAACTTCCCTACCTTTTGAAAAAAATTTCAAGAAAATTTCTTGAAAATTAAAAGCTATCGTCCCCAAAGATTGTAACCATTGTACTCCTAGTACAACATCAACACCTACCATAGGAATCGAAAGCATTGTACTATTCAATACATATTCCCCCATGGTTAGCTTGATATTATGGCATTTTCCAGAGCAATTTATAGTTCCTCCATTTGCAACCATCACTTGAAATTTTGGTGCTGGGTATAGGAAACAATTCAATTCCTTGGCTACCTTACAATGAATAAAATTATGGGTACTACCTGAATCAATCAACACTATTACCTTTTTCTTCTTGATATGTCCTTCTATATTAAGAGTTTGAGGAGTGGTAATTCCTGCCAATGCATTACATGATATGGTCAGACTCATTTCTTCCTCTTCTAGGGTTGGTTCCTGGTGTATACCCTCTTCTTTTGAAAATTCTTGTTCATTTTCTTCTTCCTCTTCACAATCTATGTAAAATAATTTCTTCTCATCACACTTATGACCTTTAGTGTATTTTCTATCACAACTGTAGCAAAGCCCTTTTTCTCTTTCTTCTTCCAATTTTTGTGGTGTCAACCTTGTAGGTTGTGGAAATCTAGACGTACCAACACTTCCTTCTTTATAGAATTGAGTGGTAGGCTTCCTTGTCGCCATAATTTTACATTCAACTTTTCTTGCCAACCTGAATGCCTTCTCCAATGAATCGGGTTCCAAAACGCGAACTTCATGTTGGATGTTATCCTTTAAAGTGCCTATGAAGAGATCAATCCTGTGTTCCTCTAGAATATCAGTTACCCTTATATTCAATTTTTGGAAGTCCTCAATGTGCTGCCCCACTAAACCCTTTTGTTGAGATTTATCAATTGGCTAAAGAAGGTGTTGCTCTTTGTATCCTCATAATGTGCTATCATTTCCTCCGTAAAAATTGACCAAGTGACAATTTTTTTACGGGAGCAAAGCCATCGATACCATACAAATTTATTTTGTTCTAAATGTAAAGTTGCGATGCGTACCTTTTGTGTGTTTTTCACATTATTGAAATCAAAATATTGCTCCATCTGTAGTATCCATGTTATAGGATCCTTTCCATCAAATTTCCTCATATCCATTTTTGGAATATGGTGGTTCTTCCTTCCAACATTAGAGTTTAGGAAATCATGATTAACATTTATTTTGTTCTCATCATGAGTTTCATCTACTATCTTTTCACCGTTAGGAAACATTTCTCTTATCAACTTTGTCAAACCTTCCATGTATGCTTTTAGATCCTTCTTCATGTTTTCCATTTTTTCATCGATCTTAGCTTCCATGTCATCAATCTTAGATTCCATGCCAGCTTCCATGCCATTCATGTCATTCTTCAAACCATCCATCTTAGATTCCATGCCTTTCTTCAAACCATCCATCTTAGTTTCCATGCCTTTCTTCAAAACTTCCATGTCATTTTTTGTTGCTCTTTGCGAGAGTGAAATTTGTTGCACTTGCTCTTGTAATTTTGATATGTCATGTTGCCATTCTTCGTCTTCATAAGTCATAGTAGAGCCTTCTAAAGGCTTAATGGGTGTTGAATTATTTTTAGGGGCCATTTTAGAATCAAATACTGATATCTATTCTACAATATGCCCTTGGAATCAATTCAACTTGATTCTTAAAACAAGACTTATGCAATTCGGAAAAAAAAAAAAAAATACACACCTTTTACTTTCTTTGGAGGAGATCGATATTGAAATTGAATTATCTCTATAATTGTAGATCCTTAAAATCTAAAATTTGGCCCTGTAGTAGCCCTCTAAAGATTCTTTCAAATGCCACAGGTCTGATCTGATTTGGATTCTTCAAGACAAATTTATGTCCAATCTCCCACAATGACCCAATTATGGACTGGTTCAGTAGAGCGAACTTGTACGACTTTCCACGTGTAATTGTTTCCTCCTTTGGCTCTGAAATTGATAGAAAGAAAACTACATTCTGTGTACTTGCAATCAATTTTTATAGAATTCCAATCCGATGCTCAGAGAGAGAGTTATGAAGATTTTCCCATGATCACCTCTTTGAGATGAAATTTAGGAGCCTGAAAAAGCCCTAACTTCCACAGATCATATCTCCGCCAATATTGTGAACCAAGATCTGAAATTTTGCGACGTTGTTCCCTAGAATTTTGGTTTCGCGCTCTAAAAATTTCAACTTCTGAACCTTCATAGAAACAAATTTATAGCGAAAATTCCACGATGACATGTTTAGGTTAAATTCAGGAGCCTACAAAATGACCTACATTCCATAGATCATATCTCCAAAAATATTATGAACCAAGCTCTGAAATTTTTCGACGATGTTCCTCATGATTTTGGCTTTGCACTCTAAAAATTTCAACTTTTGAACCTTCGTAGAAAAAAATTTATAGCGAAAAGGCCACGATGATCTTTTTGGAGTAGCGAAACTCTAGAATCCCAAATCTCTGATACCAAATGTTGTGAAATCAGCTCCAAATTAGAAGAAAATAGATATCAACGCCTTAGAAATAAGCCACTTCGAGGGGGCAACCTCCAATACATTACATGAATGAACAATTCTTGGATGCTACAAATTACAAAACCTCCTTTCTATATCTAGGATTCTATGGGGCCATAATGTAATCCTAGCCGACCTAACAATAATAATTTAAGGGCACAACAATAACAATATGGGGGTTATAGGGGTACAATAATAACAATAAGGGGGTTACACTAATAATAATAAGGGACTATACTAGTAATATAGGGACCTAACAGTCCTCAAAAAGTTCTGAAACCTCTTCCATTAGGTTCATAAGGTAAAAATTAGCTGAAAATGGTTTTTGGATCACTTCAAATAGTGAGGTACAACTCCAGCTAACTCCATTTCCCCAATGGCCCTAGTGGCCCTCTAAGCTTCCCTAAATATAAAATGGCTGTATAACACCTCTACTACCTCTAGAACCTATCCCAATGGCTTTGGAATGTTGAAAATAGTCAAAATAGACTTTTTTTTCACCTCAAATGGTTAAGCATAGCCCAAAACAGCTCCAACTCCCTCTTGGCCCTAATGGCTCTCATTGCTTCCATGAAGAAAAAGGGGCTGAAGATAAAATCTAATGGCTCTAAAACCTATCTCAATGGCTCCAAAATACTGAATAAATCCAAAATCAAAAAAAAAATCATCCAAAAAGCTTCAGTATTGTGAAAGTTATCATCAAAACAGTATTTTCCCAAATTCCCCTAAACAAGCTCCACCAAATGTGGAGACACGCCAGTTAGCAAACTAAATTGTCCTGCCCACCAAATTTGGCGCGCTCCTCCAAATCCACCGGTCAAATAACTGTTAGCATTTAATTTCGGATGGTTAGGGTGGACACATGTCCGCACCCTCCGCAGTTTGGCATGGTGGTTAACGCAACCACTGACGACAATCCTAAATAGTGGCATAAATATTTAAGTTTTTGTTGTCACATGTGACGGGGTCTATGGGTGGATAACCTTAACCGCTATTCGTGAGCACTTGGTCGTGACATAAGGTTTTATGGAGCGTGTTGATGTGGGGGCTGGCCCCCTTTGCCACCCAACCATACTTTTTTCAAACTTTAAATATAAACTGCCCCGCTTATATATTAAGAACCAATGGTGTGGCACCACGGTAGTGCATCCGATTTTTTCACGGGAGGTCCGCGGTTTGACTCCTATGGAGTCATAAAAAATTTGCAACGTCATAAATCCACCGGCTTGGGGCCACGTGGCGGCCTCTGGGCTTGCCACGTGGCACCCTTTGATTGGCTCGAAAAAACCAAAGTCAAACTATTGGCGAATAACATGCTACCACTTGTCACTGCAAGATTGGCCCAGGTGGAGTACTCCTTTTTTAATTTTTCAAAATTTGAAATTCAAACCTGGTCAACTCAGTTTTTTTGCAATTTATTGAAAACTTCAAACTTGCATAGCTTCCACATACGATGTCGGATTTTAGTGCCATTCACGGTTCCAGGATCGTATTGACGAGGCCTATCCATTCACTTAGGTTGCAAGTGATTTTGAACACTTTAAATTTTGATCTTTTTCCATAGCTCGAAGTTGAGCTCCTAATCAGCTAGGGGGGTCCAAATGATTTCTTAATGATTTGATTGCTTTCGTACCTTTTTATTAATGTTATTTATCATCTCCTATAGTTTCATGAAGTTCTGGGCAGCGACCTGGGATCTTCGGCTAAAAAGGTGGCACAAATTCTGGAGTTACAGGCACATAACTAACCATTTTGGGCCCTGGCCGCTACCTTGCCTTGGCATACCTACATTTATAGGCTCCTAGTTGTTGCATTTCCTTGGAATGACTGCGGTTGTGGCCTAAAAGGGGCAAAAACTCAATCTCCCTCAAGGTTTAGGGGTCTGTGTGGTTGGGTTACCTCTTGGGGATGTTGTTGATGTTTTGTAAGTGTTGTTTGTCAAGTTTCCATCGATTCCACTTCCTCAAGATCATCTAGGAGGTTGAATATCATATTAGTAGCCTCTTGTCACATGTTTAGCCCAGTTTGATGGTTACTTGGGTAGTTGTGGGAATAGGGTGTTATAATTTCCTTTATATCTATGATGGTTATTTTCTAGTTATATGATGTGTACCATCTATGGCTCTTGTCATGAATCATTTAGTTATTGATTTATTTATGAATGTATGGACTAATAATTGTTGTTACAACTATGTGGAGAGGGCATATAGCCTTCTTGGTGGTTCTCAGATGAATCTTAGAATATTATGATCAGATATACATTCATAACATGTAGATTACATGTTTTCCATGTATTTGAAGAAATTTCTAGTGTGTTCTAGGCGGGCTAGGTCAAGTTCTTGATCTGGGTTTGAATGTTTAGCTTTTTCATTATGTTAATAATGATTATAAAAAGTCTCAGACAGTTCTGGATAGTGGTCTGGAGGTTGGCCTAGAATTGTGGCTCAGATCTCGAGACCAAACCCTCTGAACTAGAAAATTTGGGTTGTAACTGCATGGAAGCAGTTTATGTGTGTGGTTGAAGCCTTATAACCACACCCTTATCGGCTTGTGTGTGTGGTTGGGTTGTTAAGTCAGAGAAAAGTAGCCCTAGCTCAATGTTTGGTCACCTCGGGTGGTTCTTTGGACTCTGAGAATCCTATAAGCCTTGACGAATGTCCGTGAATTGTTAGTTGTCGGCCTCACTTTCATAACTGAAGCTTGGAGGTCGGGTCATGTCATAGTAACTTTCCTTTCACGTTCACCCTTGCAGGCTGGTCAAATTGGGTAAATGTAGGAGGAGGTAGTTACATATATTTTGTATTTCGTAATTGTTAATGTAGAACATATCACTTTTTTCATTTCTTTACTGTTTAAATACATATATACTATTGGTTTCAGACAATCACAAATCCAACAAGATGATCTACAAGAAATAATAAAAAAATTAAATATTAATTTAGACATATAGTCTAGTGCAACTATAACAATAAAAGACACTTTTCTAAATGCATATATGTAGAATATAACAACTAATTATGAATTTCTTTAAGTACTTTTAAAAGTATTATTTCTACATATTTTTAAGTATTTATTTAATTTTATTGAGTTTTCTTGATTTGAATGCATCAAATCCAAAAGAGAGGAAATTTTCTCACCATTTCTGCAACAAGAAATAGAGGGGCACAAGATATGGCAACATCTTGAATATATATGTAGAGAATTCCACTTATGAATTTACCTAGGAACAATAAACTTATCTTTGAAATAGCAACAACATGGAAACATTTTGTCTTTTGGTATTCATTTTGCAAAAATAGGAAATAGCTACAAAAAGAGGATCATTATTTGTTGGCTAGGTGAAGCATGAGATAAACTGCATGTATACAAAAGTGCCACAATCAATATAAAATCTTCAAACACCAAACAAGACTTATCTTTATAATCCACCAAGAAAGGGTTTTCTTCATGTTGGTATATCATCCCGAATCCCCAATGTAAGGATTCAGCCACGCGTTAGTATAATTATGAATCCAAGATGCCACAAAGAGGTAGTCAGCATGTCATGTATGATAGTCAAAATGTAATTAACCATGTAATTTAAGGATCAACAAAGGTGATTTATTATGCAATGGTGACCCAATAAGTTTCTGCAATGGTGACCCAATGAGTTATTTCAATGGGTGAACTAAGTAGGAAACTAGCTAGTAACCAGAGTCTACAAATTTTATGGCTAGGAATATACAATAGGCCATTTCATATTGCATATATCATATTGAAATATTATAAACTACAATATGAAAATAATGTAAAGAAAGATGGGACAATGTAGGAAAAAAAACCCGAGATAGAGATCACTTTAACCATAAAAACTTAAAGATAACTTTAACAAGGATCGTAAACATATTTCTTGCATGACAGAATGTAGGAATAAATGGATCAGTCTTAATTTTGGTTTTCCAATGATCTGGATGCCAATAGGGCAATATAAATGGTCATATAATTTGAGCAAGAATAAATAACTTGCATAATAGAATGAAATTTAGGAAAATATATGGTATCTTCATGTTTATGAAGTAGGGTAGAATCTTTATAGTATTAACAATCTTCATTAATTCCCCCCTTCTACACATAGCTTGGATTTAGATTGATCTATGTGTTGTTTATGGCATTCACTAGGTCACCATTGTTGATAATCGTTCCCATTGTTGTAGCAAATCCTAGTTAGTAGATGCAACCGACTAAGCTATATACACCTAGAGTTTATTTATAAAAAATTACATCTAAAACCCTTAGCCCGCCAATATATAGGAGAGGGGAATAATAAATCCATTTTCTCCTTGTAAAATATGAACCTCGTGCCCTTTTCATCGTAACCTGAGCAAGTGAAAATGAAATGGGGTAATTTTTTTATTAACTTCAATCTTTTTATGACCCAATACAAGTGGAATTAACTAAATTGAAGCTCATTAAATAAGATCATGGAATGATATGAAAAATACATTTCTAGAAAAATATAAAGATCATGATCTTAAAGAAGAAATATTCAGAATCACTCAAACATAAGATGAGATCTTTCAAGATCTAATAGATAGGTTAATGTATAATATTAAGAGGGAAAAAATACACCATGTAGGATTTTACATACTAAAAATCCTCTTACTTAGAACAATTAGGGATGAGTGGATTGATCTCCTTGATATCATGAGTAGAGCTAATGTATACCAATTATCATTTGAATAAATTTGTGAAACATGAAAGTGCATATCAAGAGGAAGGGAAAGAGTAATTAGATCAACATCAATATCAGTAAGTCAAGCTGGACTTGGAAATTTTCTTGGTAACTTTAAACCAGAAATTCTTAGAAATCTAAGCGAACAAGTAGAAATGTTAAGAATGAAAGATGAGGAAAAAGAAGATGATGATATTTTTGTTTTCCATGCATAATCACATGCTATTAAATGTTTCCCATCATTTCTGAGGTTGAAGGAATTTTATCAAGAGGACAATGGAGCAAGTCAATCACCAAAGCAACTACGTGATGTAGCTCCAAGAGGACTATGGTAGCATATGAAACCTGGTATGATGCAAGAGAATAGTTCACAATTTAAAGGTTATGTACATCCATCTCAAAGTAATTGTAACACACCCTTTCCTTGGAAACCTTGGCATCTCAACCCTAAAACCAATCTTGGCGACAAGGTTGACACGAACCTTATGGGGGAAATACACAATATCCTCAATTTTTTCCTCAATATCCTCCATACCCAACTCCATGCTATCCCTACTATCCACCTCCACCACAACCACAATCCCAACCACATTCATATCATAGATCCACTCCCACTCAAATACATGTACCACCATTTCCAAACCCACACAAGGAAGTAGCTCAACCCACTTATAATGCTGAGGTGTAAAACTTCCAAACATATCCTCTTGATCTAAATGGTAGTCATCTTAGCTTGGGAATAGTATTGAAAAAAATATATTATTGTGTTGTCACTGAAAGAAAACATTCATAAAAAGAATATCCAAATGATAATATCAAAGAATCATGGGTTTCACTTGAGGAAGAGTAGACATCAGAATCAAATATTGAGAAAGTTCACTCATGTTTACCATTAGAACCTCCATGTGTTCCTGGGAATAAGAAAAAAAAAATAGGAATATTTTAATGTTATGGTAGAATAATACATGAAGAATGATCCATATGAGTAAGAAAAATAAGGGCATCAAATTTATATTGAGGTTTGGTTCTAGAAAATCAACAAGATGGAGCATCACTCTCTTTTTCAATAATTCTTGATATCATCAAAGTCAAAGCATTTGGTCTCTAAAATTCAGGTATATGTCAAAGCACACATTTCGAGCCTACACATGAGTTTATTTATCATATTGATGTGCACATGGCTCCATTGGAAGTATTCCTATACTTGAAAGAAATTTTGTTTTTTTAAAGTAGATTAGGATAGAAAAAAGAAATGAGAAAATGAGAAATAAGAGGAAAAAATAAAATCTTAGGTGAAAACCTCCTTTGAGGTGCCATAGATTGGCTTATTGATTGAAAACCTCCATGAGGCGGTCAATGGGTTGGAAAAAGAGAAAAATATAAAAAGAAAAGATCCTAGGTGAAATCCTCCTTTGAGGCACCTAGGTAGACCTACTAGTTGAAAACCTTATTGAGGCAACTAGTAGGCCTAAAAGAAAAAAAATGAATATATATATATATATATATATCACCTCCTTTGAGGTGCCTTATATTGGCTTATTGATTGAAAACCTCCATGAGGCAATCAATGGGTTGGAAAAAGAGAAAAATATAAAAAGAAAAGATCTCTAGGTGAAATCCTCCCTTGAGGCGTTTGTAGACCTACTAGTTGAAAACCTCATTGGAGGCAACTCGTAGGCCTAAAAGAAAAAAATGAATATATATATATATATATATATATATATATATAATGCAGATGTTCTCCAACCTTTTCAAGCAACAAAAACAAGTTGGCATCAAACGAAAAAAAAATGGTAAAAAAATATAGTAAAAGGAAGTCAAACTTGGGCTTTCTCCTCCTTTTCTTAGATGCTCCAATAGGACCAAGTCCATGTAAATCCATCACCCTCATCCATTTCCAACATCTACCCATAATTTTTGTTGGGTGTGGAGCCTGATTTTCATCCTGATTTAGAGATCCTTGTTTTAGTTGGATGTATACCCCAGGAAAACTGTACACCCTTGCAGCTAGGGGGTGATGGGGTGGCAACGCCGCCTATAATTAATCGCTTCCGTGGGGGGTCCAGGGGGGGGGGGGGTGACAGCGACTTTATGGAGCCCCCCCTGGCAGGGGGTTTCAGGGGCAGCACCCCCAAAGCTAAAAATGGATGTAAAATTGCCTTGTAAAGGTATAGCAAATTCTAGTCAATCTTGGTTGTTCATTAGGCGAATGATCTGACGGTAGAAGTTATGTTTAGTTTAGGGTTTTTTTCCCTAGAAGGCAACCCCTCTCTTGGTATGAGGGTATTGTATTGTGGCTGTGTAATAGATGTGTATTATCTGAGCAGGAAATAGATAGGGAGACTGTGAGAGAGAACAGAGGATATTACAACGGATCTGATGTAGGTTTTGTCTCTTCATTTTGTTGGATAATAGAAAGGAAGGACTGGCTGTTTGGGGTGGACATAGCCCAAACTGGGTGAAAAACGTATATCTGTGTCTCTCTGGTTTTATGTGTTTTGTGTGCTTGTATTTTCCGCATATTTTATGTTTTTCATTGCTCCGTAATATATAATTTTCTAACAACTTTGAAACATTTCCCATTCATTTTCCTCATTGTCCTCAAATGCTACAAGAGGGTTTCGTTTTGATATAAGAGGCCAAAATACATAGATCATAATTTTTTTTTTATCATATCTTGAAAATAGTGCATCCATTCGACGAGTTGTTTGATAGAGAGATGCATATGGATGATGGTAACATGATCAAGCAATTTCAACAAATTCTAGTGCACACTTTTCTAGAAATCAACCTCCATCACCTACAACCATTTTTATTTTTTCACGAGATTTGTGCATCCATTGGAAAATATTTTTATGGGGAGGTTTATAAGGATGATGGAAACATGCTCAAAAACATTTAGGACAATATATTATATCGTTTAAGAGATATGGATAAAATAATTTTACTACGGGAGACTATCCTAAAATGCTACAGGAGGGACCAAAATTGCTACAAGAGGCATATCTGATTGGAGAAAGAGGCCAAAAGGTCATGTATTCTTTAGGAAATGTTTATAGAGGAAAAAAATAGCCTCATCATTCATCTTCCACACCACTTTACCTCTTAATGACTCTCATTTTCATCTTTTTCCATGAAAAATCCTCATTTTCACCCCTTCTTTCATTATTTTCATCACAACCAAGGTTTTTTATCCTTGTCCATAGATTGATAATGAATTATCAGTGTTTTTGGAAGAATTATTTGAAGTATACTTTTGTTATAGAAGAGTTTTAGTGACTACTATAGGAAGAAATACATTCCTGTAGCAACCTACAATTACCTTACAAGAACACAATTGAGAGCACCAGAATGAAGAACCAATCATCATGAAGACAATGGAGAGTCATTTACTCAAATTTTGGGCAGCTATACAATCTTTGTATATTTCTACAAGATCATTATTAATCTCCAAAGAAAACACTTGAACCACCATTAAAAATAAATAAAAATAAATAAACCTATGTTGAGAAGTCTCTATCAGTCAACTACATGTCAAAAAAAAAATTCTAGAACAGAGCCAATGCACAAAGAATGGGAAGATAACACCACAAGGAGAAAAAAAACAACCATTATTCCTGAAGAAATGTACAAATGCAATTATCTTTCATAATATGCTCAAGAACAACCTCACTCATGTCTATATCTACCATGCAGTCAGCAAAGGATCATCACATCGGCAAAAAACGTCTGGAAATAGGCATCAATGATGAATTAGGCCACCATGCAACACCTGAAACACAGTCTTTGGCTCCATCATCACCTAAAAAATCACACCCAGGGTAAGGCGTAGGTATGTAATCCTCTAAACTTTCCTATGAACTTATTTTAGCTTGAAAAACGTTGCAAGTGTATGAAGGAAAATGTTTTTTTATAGCCAAAATGAGTAGCAGAGCAACCTTGACTTTATTTAGTAGATAACTTCACCTTTCCTCCAACACACCCACATGTATGGGAGAGGAACAATACAAAAGTGAAGAGGACTTGAGAAAGTGGGTAGTGATGGAGGAAAAGGAGTGCAAAGGGGTAAGTGAAGGCCAACTTAGTTAACTCAAAGCACTTTGAGTTTATTTTACATGAAATGAAAAAAGAGAAAAATTTTGAAAAAAGAAAAGAAAAAAATAATGAAAAAATCAATAGAAAAAACAAAAACAAAAGAATAAAAAGATGGACCCACCACCTCTTGGCATGCAAGGAATCACTGCTACAGGATTCAGGTTGGTTGCTATAGGACACAACATAGTTTCTACAAGTGGAACATAAATACTACAGGAAGAACAAATTTTCTATAGGAAGGACATATTTTCTATAGGAAGGAACAAAGCTAGAAAATTTGCTATAAGAAGTTAATAAAGGGCTACAAGAGAAAATTTGTGCTACTAGGGTATTAGATAATGATTAATTAATTGCTACAAGGTACAAAGAAAAACAACATATATGTAAAGGATTTGCTATAGACGTGGTAAATTCTCCAAGGGTGAAAGGTATCCAAGTCACCATTTTGGTCATCACAACATTCCTTTCTTTTGATTCGGTTTATCGACCATAATTTATCCATGATATGTAAGAAGAAACAATTATATGTTAAGTGTTTTCAATTCCAAAATTTAATGAGAAAAAGGAATTTAGATAGCTAGTCAAGGGTGATTATAAGAATTTGATGGATAATATGATGTGTCATGACCAAGAATTTTTATCAGTAGTAATAGGCTTGGACTTCAATGATAATAAAATTAGTAATGAGGTAATGGATTCCAAGAAATAGTTCTTTTCACAAGGAGCAGTGCTAGAGGAATAGCAAGAAGACAAATCCAAAAGAAAGGTGTTCCCCTCACAAATAGAAACCATTACAATTGAAGAATCACCTGAGAGAGAAAAAAAAGTCTAAACTTGCATTAGAATTTCCATGGGAAACTGAGATAGGGGAAGAAATGCAAATAGAAGAGTAGCAGGAAGAGAAATGGGAGGAGAAACACATGGACCAAAAAACAACGAATGAAATAGGCCAACATACATGAAGAATAATATGGCAAGGAGGATGAATGGGTTGCTCAAAGGATGAGCAACAATTTCAGTAGGGGGTATGATAGGCCTCCAAATTAAACAAAAAATAAGGCATGTCTAACCTTTCTTAGGCACATGAAGGCTATATTAAACCTCTCCTTCTACACTTATTAATGTTTTTTAGCTTTAATATGTTCTCAGGAATGTTTAGAGATAATTGCATATTATGTGCCTAATATTATTATTTTTGAAGAATATTGTGAGAATATTGGGCAGATTATGAAGATTTGGAGGAGGAGATAATTTAGGTAGTTTCTACCTACTACAGTAGGATTAAGATTGGATAATAAATGCACAATATATCATGAAATTATTGACAAATTCTAGAGGTCTGGTGATTGAGAAAATGTGGGAATGTGTTCCCTGTCATTTAATGCAGATTCCTAATGTTGGGAACCAAATCCATTATTTGATGGTTTTGGAGGGGAAAGATTCCTCCTTTCAAGGATATAATGCTTTCCCAAAAATTTATATAAGTACCAATTCGAATTTTCCTCTAGAGGCATATATTTCTTAGTCTTCTTTTGGAGAAAACGTTTTTTTTTGCAGCTCCATTGTCATTTCTAGCAGAGATGTACTTGGATTGATTCAAATAATGAAGTTTGGTGTGATTTTTAGCTTCTAAATCTAATTCTCCTTCATAGGAATCTAAGTATCCTAAGTCTTGGCCATCCCAAGAGCCTCAGAACCCTTTTTTACAATTTATTTTTCCTCTTTTCACTTCTTATTCACATGCATCTCTTATTCTTGTTTTTCCTATTTCTGCATTTAGTCTTGATGCTTATTTTGTAGTAGGATTGGGTTAAATGATTGAAGTGGGTTGTTTTGCAAGTTATTTACAGATTTACAAGCATTATGCATCATTATAATAGATTTTAAAATTCATATTCAACATTGAGCTACTTGGATTGGAAATAGTTCACAAATCTAGAATTTTTGGAAGTTCCTTGTAGCAAAAAGTAGTAATTTTCTGCTATTTCTTAGAACATAATAATGAACATCAATTGATTTGATTCCACTTGTATTAGGTAATAAAAATATTTAAGTTAATAAAAGCATTTACCCCATTGTATTTTCAATTGATTATGTTAGGTATTTAATAGGTTAACTAGCTCACTAGTTCTTGAATTTTGATTTTTTAGAGTAGTAATTTTCTGCTATTTTTTATCACATTTTAACAATGGTATTTTTGAGTGATTCCACTTGGAATGGAGTCCTAATATATCCTACTAAATAAAAAATAAATTCTCATCCAATTTTCATTTTATTTACTTGGTCATTCCGTGAGTTATCTCCTCCTGTAGCAAAAGAAGACCTCTTGTAGCAATTATGTTTCAGCTATAGCAACCGCCTATAGAACTCCTCTAGAATGAGTAAAATTGACCATATTTTCTCCAAAAGCTTGGATTTTGTCTCTTAGGCTTGAATCATGACCCCTGGGCTCTAAATCCATGATTGATGAAGAATAAACACCACTTAGGATATGCATTTTTACAAAGTAGATTAGGCTTATTTATTTGAATTCATGCTCTTCGGATTTCAAGTTGTTGTTATTACCTAGGATTAATTTATTTTCAAAGTAAATTTTCTATTTATGAAATTAGTTTAGGCTTTCATTTCATTACATTCACTCCATTACATCAGATCAACGAAATAAGGACACATTGTATGTTGCACATATAGTGTCAACACCTCTTAACTTTGTATGAACCCGGGTTTGATGATTTAAGTTGGTAGCCTTGAGAGTTGCAGTATTCTTGTTGCAATATTGAGGCTCATCAATATTTAGTCCCTATTCAAATTATTCAAAAATATTTCACCTTGATTTTTTGGTAATGGAATTTTTCGGAACATATTTCACCCTAATGTTTTGGTAACAACAAATTTTTAGAGGTAATTTGTCCCTATTTTATGGGAGTGGACATTATTTTATAACTTCTTGATTTGAGAATAAAATTATGTTCTATGAATGGAATTTACTCATGGGAACCAATTTAAACTATATTATGAGATATCTCTAATAATTCTTACCACTACCATGGATTCTCTAATGGTACATAGGACTACTTCTCTTGGAGAGTGTCTTACTATTATCTATAGTAGGTTACTATTTTTCTGACAACCTACTTCCACTAGGGAAAATTTTCAAAGCTTAAGGGTGGAATCACTTCAACTTTATCCTAGTTACATGGGTTCATGAAATGGGTTACTATAGTGTTACCTATTCCATAGCTAACCAAGTAGATTTATGGTAGAGAAAGCATCCATGAATGGAGAGTTTTGGTATCCTTATTAGAATAATATAACAACCAAAGGGTTGTTTTTTTTTCCCGAGAAAAGAAACTCGTAATTTCATTTATATAAAAAAAGTAAAATACATTTTGTATATACACAATAGCATGTGTATCCTTCAAGGATCAAGACTAATCCTTGTGAGTTAAAAACTTGCAAAAAAAATATAATCAACAAACCATATACTTTGGTTCTTACATTCTGTAGCAGGGCATGAAAATTAAACATGAAACCAAAGTTCCTAATGCAAGACATACAAAGTAGCATATATATATATATATATACAAAAGTATGATAAAATATAGACAAACAAAAATTTTCTGAGCAGTAAAAAAGTGACATGCATAATAAAATTAAATATCAATAATAGGGGTTGTTTGTTGGTTTTGATATTTTTGTATCGAGACTTCATTTATTTGGTGATGAAATGATTTTTTTTTACACTAGGGCATAATATTAAGAAAATATTACTGTTATTATTAATAATTTTAAATGAATGGTGCTAGAGGTTTACCACCTTCTAGTGGAGTAACTCGTGACTTTAATTGTCACTGACTGGTCATATTTCTACAGGTTCAAAACCACCCAAGTCTATGGTGCATTTGAGATAAGGAATGTCCTGCTTTATATTTGAAAGGATCACATGGTTTAATAGCATTGATATCTACATTCAAGGATTTATAGGCACACTTTAATCATAACTTGTTTGTTTGAAAGTTTCTTGTTATGTTTTCTCTCTTTAAATTATGTTGGTCAGAATTTCAACTTTCAGCACTACAAGTCTCAACTTAATACATGTCTTTGTGTAGAAGGGAACCTTGGGTATTAGATTAGTTTTATTCATTCTTTTTTAATATTGCACCTTTGTCCGTGATATGCACTGTAGCCATGCATATTTAGTAAATTAATTATATATGAAATTAATAACAACTTGGCTTGGATTTGCATTTTAGCTGTTTAAAATTCATTAGGAGCGACAAAAAAAGGTCATAGCTATGCTATTAACAATGGTGTTACAGGCCTGAGAAAAATCCACTGGGAAACAAAAAGGCAGTGAGATGGGAAACATAAATTATTACTTGTAAACTATCAATGCTTTTTTTCAAATAGGCTTAGGGCGTAGTCCGATGCTCTAATGGTGGAAACTCATCAGGGAAAGGGAGACATCGATATGAAAATACTCAGAAGAATTTTTCATATTGTAATTTAGATATATATCAATGAAATAGAATTCCAAAAGGTTGCAAGGCATGTCAACTTCCTAAGTTTCCAAATTCAATATCAAATGAACACTCATAAATTTTGTATTATATATGAATAATAGAAAATTTCCCTTAAAATTGAAGAAAAGTTGACTAGAAGATAGAAAAGTGCTAAGGAAGAGGTGATCAAAGCATAGGCATGTCAATATTTCAAACAAATGAAAGAAATGAAATAAAAGGAGAAGAAACGAGCAACAATAGTAAGAACAATAGAGGAGATAATAGAATATGTAGAGGTATTTTGGTGGTAGAATAAGAGGTAGGTGTGTGCATACATGATATAAGTGTGGTAACCAAAAATGCGAGATGATAGAATGTCATGAGAATCAAAATGATGGAAAAAGGAATGAAGCAAGGAAACCTTTGGCTTGAGTAAACGGGTCTTCTATTATTGGGGATAGCATTGCAAAGATTCACCAAGAAAATCTTCAAGACAAAATCAAAGACAAAAGGTAAGTATTTTAATCTAATTATTGATTAAGAAATCACTAAAAGCCTAGTATTTATAAAAGTGAGAGAAGTTAAAGTTGAAATGTACACCCAATCCTAGTGTATATACAATTTCATGGATAGAAAGAGGACATTCAATTATCTTTCTCAACATTGCTTGCTCAGTTTCAAAGAAGATAGTAAAGAAGATAGTAAAATGACAAAGTGTTGTGTTATGCATTTTATGAATGCTTGTCATGTATTCATTGATATACCTTGGTTGTATGATAGAAGAGGTTTTCTTGATAGGATGTGAAATACTTATCAATGCTATAAAGAGGGAAAACGTTTCATATTACATCTAATGATTGAAGTGAGTGTTGGAGGTAGGAATATCAATGTGATCATAGTTTATTTAGTCAACATAGCTTTTCACTAAATAAAGAGTTCAAAGTGCTACGTTGTAATTTTTCTAAAGATGGTTTAAGAATAAGTGAAGAAAGTGGCAATAGAAGTTTAATAATTTTTGAATAAATATAAGGAGATCATCATAGATGATATGTCGATATGAGTACCTCTAATTGGAAACATTTCATGTCAAATTGAATTGATATTTTGATTTATATTGCGTAAAAATTTGCATATTGGTTTACCCAAATAGAAAGTGAAGAGGTTAATAAACAAGCTTAAGAGTTTCTAGATAGGGTTATTATAAGAGAAATATAGAGTCTGTAATGTCACACCTACATTACTAGCAATAAACAAGGGTGGATAATGGAGAATGCATGTGGACTTCTAGAGTCCTAAATGTGATAACGATCAAGAACATATTTCCATTGCCAAAACTGTATGATATTATAGATTTTTTTAGTGGAGTAAGATTATTTTCAAAGAAGAGTGAATATCATTTGATCAAAATTAGAGAAGGTGATGAATGAAGACAAAATCCAATAAAATCAAGCCAATCTTAGGTAAATTTGAGTATGTCATAGTTTTCAAAATGTAGGGAATACCTTCACGAGGTACTCAAGCCAATATTAGGTAAATGTGTAGTTTTTTACCTTGGTGACATTTTGATTTTTAGTAAGATGAAAGACGATCATTTCAGGCATGTGAAACAAACATTGGATTGATTAAAATAAAATAATATATTGTTTAACTTGAATAAATATAAATTTTTGTAGGATAGTTACTACATTTATATTTTTTTATTTTCCAAGAAGGCTTGAGGACTAAAATACAAAAGATAGGTGTTATAACTGAATGGCTTATTCCCCAAATAAATTTTGATGTTAAAAATTTCCATGGACTATAACTTTTTTATTGAATGTTTATTTGATATTTTTGTGAGACAAAAAGAACAACACTCGTGACAAATTTCACACGCCATAACATGCATAAATTTAACTCATGAAAAAGTGACATTTTTTTTGAAATTGTGCATTCAACACAATGATTTCGTAGCAAATTTCCACAATGATGACCAAGCAAGTTACTGAAATAGGTGAACCAACTAGGCAACTAGTTGGTTCACCCATTGCAACAATTTTTTGGGTCATCATTGCGGAAACTCAATGAGTCACCATTTTGGTGAGTACATGATTTCAAAAAACATGAAATTTGGGGAAATAAATAATTTTTTAAATGGAAATCAATAAAGGGAAATGCAACAACAATTTTGGAAATAATTTACCTTTTCCTCCCCACCCGAAATAGTGTCTAGTAATATTTGTGTCATATAGGTCACTTGTCAATAGCTCTGATAATATAATTGCTCCATTTTCTAATTGGTTTAGACAAGGGAGGAGGAAGGGTGACACTGAGGAGAAATGACATTAGACGTGGGGTCACTTTCAAATTAACGGGGGCGAATTTAAATTTTCCCATAAATGTCATGCGATTGAAATCGTCAACTCATACAAGCTAAATGATCAAATGAGTTGACGAGCTCAATCGACCGATGAGGTTTGAAAAAGGTCCTTTTATTTGTTTGGTCACCAAAGGGAGAATGTGCAAACCACAAGTTTGGAATTTGAAATTGAAATGGCACCTTGCCGCTTCAAATTCATGTTCAAATTTGAAAATACAACGCTAAATCTCACATGCACAAGCGTAGGCCTGGTTAGTGTAACGATGAGGAGTCATGGAAGGAAACAGAGTTGGAGAAAGTATGGATATGGAGACCTTCCATTGAGGCCAGAAAAAGACAGATGGAGTTGGAGCATGAGACGAAGGCCAGTAGCTAGTAAATCATAGGCACAAAAAATGAAGTTGGAATTGTCAACTCGTTAGACTACACCATTTGTAACCTCATGGAGCAATCTTGCTTTGCTCATTTATGCACTATGATGTCTCAAATGCATCATCATATAAAGGGATATCCTTTGAGTTCTCTAGTTTATTATGCTCTAGATTCCATGAGACGTCTTATTTTCTCATTATCATCATTGGATATCCACACAAGGAATTTTTTTGGCTATTCTAAGATGTTCATTGGTCATGTAGATAACTAGTTAGAGTGTAAAAGGATTCAAAGAGAATGAATTCCCTCTTTTTCAACATGAATATGAAGTCAAGATAAAAATATATAGCAAATGGTATATATCAATTGCAAAGAAAAGGTTTTGTGTGAAATTGTTTGCTATAAATTGCATGAAATAAGAGGGCATGGATCACATCTATAGCTAGAACCTTTACAAGCATTAGGGACAACACAAGGAGACCAATTATTACTCAAAAGGATGTTGTAGATATGATATTTTAACAATGGATACAATCAAGAGGAATGTGAAATGGAAATTTGAGGGAGGTAATGGTTCCACTTGGAATTTTGGTCGACGACTTCCACTCGTGTTGTGATATCATCATTTCCAAACCTGTGTGAAATGAAGATCCTAAATTTTTTGAAGAAAATCCTATCAAGGCATAACAGAAGACAAAGGATGGAGATAAAGTGTAATGATTTCAAGAGCAAGGATCACATGAAACAAAAAAATATTCAAACACGTGCTAGAGCAAGAGATGGTGTAATGATTCCAAGAAGGTATCTCATTTATATTTCCTTATGCATTTTCCAATAATATTTGATAAAGAAATATCTAAGTTTGGATATGTAATACAATGAAATCCAAGTCATTAAAAATTTTTAAAAAATCAAATGGGCAATGTCAAGTGTCAAGTCAAGGCACAAAGTTTTGAAATGTAAAGGAGTCAAAATCATGTGACAAATGGAACCATAATGAAGCATCAGTTGATGTAATGAGAGTTAAAGTCCATTTGTAAATGGAAGAAATTCAAATTGGAAGTTAAGTCCAGGTGTAATTCAAAATATCAAAATTATGTAACCATTCATTAAAATCTTGAGTCAAGTCAAGTTGAAAGTAAAAAAGAAGTCATGGTAAAAGAAATAAATGACTTAAACATTTTAAAATCAAAATGAAGTTCGAAATTGTAATTAATACTTATTATAGTGGAGTCAGGTCAATGTTCAAATGCATAAGAGATTATCATGGTAAATTGAAAATTCATGAAAAGTCTTGTAAAAGTTGTTAGCTTGAAAATTTTAGGGTGCGTGATCAATGTCTCATGACACCCAAGGTATGGTCAAATCAATGCATACAAGTTTGATGATGTGAGAAGTTAAAAGTGTCAAAGTCATGAATCTGGAAGCCAAATTCAAGTCATAGTAAAATTTCATTATTGCAACTTGGGATGAGATAAAAGTCAGGTTATTGTTGTATAAAATTAAGTTTATGTTGGGATTGGCCATTCTAACAATAGGAAATATTTTGTTTATATTCAAGAACCAGACATTGTGAAGATAGTAAGATTCGAAATCAATGACTAAGTTAATTTTTATTGTTGGATATTGTACAAGAAACATATTTTGTAAAGTGAATCAAGATGATTGCAGGTATATTTCTCGATGAAGACATCCATCCTACAATAATTAATTTTATGCAAGGATTAATTAAAGATATAATCAATAAATAAAGGACAAGCATACTTTGACAAAGATGATGCAATGGAAATGAAGAATCCATGAATAAAGTAGGGAAAATATGACAATAGAAATAAGACAAATGAAACATATGACTCCAAGATAAAATAAAGTGGCAAGAAGACTTATGCAGAAATAAGAAGAATGATAAAGAATCCAAAGACAGGATATGTGGTAGAAACCCTTAGTATAAAAGTAGATATGAAAGAGGAATAACTTCCATCTGCAGTTGGGTATAAGTTGCTAAAAAATCTATATTTGCAAACAAGGTTAGAGTTGTCTAAATAAAAAGAGCAGGAAAATCACTTGAGAGGAAGTGAGAAGGTGTAAAATCTTACAACTATGGCGGCTAAAGAGTAGAGGAATCTTAGAAGGTTCTATTAGAAGGAATAATGAATACCAAAAGGTCATGTTTAGGATAGGAGCTTGGTGACGTATTATGTAGTGGGGTGAAATAAAATGGTTACTATAGAGGCTATTTCTAACTCATAGTGACCATGGAGAAGCTCACAGAGGGAGATAGAAAGATGATTGTGAATAGCCAGGAAAAGGGTTCATAAGGAAGCCATGACAAAGTGAAAGGAAATATAAACTCCATGAAAAAATAATATGACAAAGAGATAAAATCCTATGAATGAAAAAAGGAAAAAAGAGGTGAGAAAAAAAGACATGGACAAGGATGAAAGAAGGAAAAATGATGAAGGGACAGAATATGGATAGAATAAAGAAAAAAAAGATAAGAAACAAGAGCTTGGTTAATAAGGAAAACGAAGTAAGGTATAAAATTATTTATTTGGTTTTAGAGGTGGATATAATAAATCCGTGAAGCATAACATCCCTAAGAAATGGTCCTTAGATAATATCCTTTAATAATGATCCTGGTCTTAAAAAAATTGTATGTACCTGAGTCAATGTTGATGAGGCAAGTGTACCCAATAGACTTCGTGGTAAAAACCATTCATGTAAGATATTTTCACCATGTCATGTTGTGGTAAGCATAAACCACTAAAATATGTATGATCATTCAAATATAAACTTTATGTGAGAGAAACCATCGATTTAAGGCAATCCACGCTTGGTAGAATCACCGATCTTAGTGAGGAGGCAACCAATTATATTTCAAGTCATGAAAAAGTGTTTTGTGTAAAAGAAGGGTAGTTTTGAGGAGAGAAAACTAAGTATAAAAATATTTCTAATGATAAGGGATGCATGGATAGGAGTCCATGAAGGATTTTGTTCCTTGGGAGTCTAATGCAGAAGCATCAACAACAAGGTTATGGGTGAGCTAGAAACCAAGGAAAATAAGGATTATGACAATGATAATGGTGATGCATGGGGGTAACAAGTACAAGTATGACGACTTGCGATAGGAGAATAATTGATGAACCATGTACAAGAAGGATTTTCCTAGAGAACCAAGTGATACAGTGGCTAGTTACCCATGTACTCTAGCGGATGGATATTTTTCAGGTTATCTTTGTGTTGCATGTATGAAAGCAAAAGTGGAGAAGATCAAGAATGAAGAAGAATAAATATTGATCGAAGATGAAGACAATGGAGAAAAAGGGAAAGACAAAAAGGGACCAATTTAATACTCAATAAAAAAAAAAATGGATATTAACGAATGATTCATATTTGTAATGTTTTATGAATGATATGATTAAAATATAATAACAATGTAAGCTTATTCTAGAAATTCTACCTAGGAATAAGAAATGGGGATAATTGAGTGTATATAGAGATGATATTGTTGAGAAAATCATGGAAAGATTGTGGAGAGATCTTAGGAGACAATTAGAGACATGGTTGAGAGAATAATGGAAGTAATTTAGATAAAAATCCTAATGCAGAAGCATCAACAACAAGGTTACGTGTGCGCTAGAACCCAAGGAAAATGAGGATTATGACAATGAGAATGGTGATGCATGGGGGTAACAGGTACGTATGACAACTTGCGATTTGAGAATACTTGATGAACCATGTACAAGAAGGAGTTTCCTAGAGAACCAACTAATAGAGTGGTTGGTTACCCATGTACCGTAGTGGATGGATACTTTTCAGCTTATCTTCGTGTTGCACTATTAGAGGAAATTTCAGCCTAAAAGTGGCCTCCTAAAGAAAAATAATAAAATAATTTATGAATTTTGGAAGGAAAAGAAGAAAAATAATTTTTTTATTCTATTTTTGGTGTAAGGATGAGGAGCCATGGACAAAAATAGAGTTGGATGAAATATGGAGATGGAGACTGTCCATTGAGGTGAGAAAGAGACAGATGGATTTGGAGCAAGAGACGAAGGCCAATAGCTAGTAAATCATGGGCACAAAAATTGAAGCTAAAATTGTCAATTCGTTAGACTACACCATTTGTAACCTCGTGGAGCAGGCTTGCTTTTATCATTTATGCACTATTATGTCTTTAATCCATCATCATCGAAAGGTATAACATTTTGGTTCTCTATTTTATTATGCTCTATATTCCACGAGACATCTTATTTTCTCATTATCATCATTGGCTATCCACACAAGGAAATTTTTGGCTATTCTAAGATGTTCATTGGTCATGCAGATACCTAGTTAGAGTGGGAAATGATTCAAAGAGAATAAATTCCCTCTTATTCAACATGAATATGAAGTTAAGATAAAAATCTACCAGAAATGATATAGAGAAATTGCAAAGAAAAAGTTGTGTGTGATATTGTTTGCTATAAATTGCATGAAATAAGAGGGCATGGATGGCATATATAGCTAGAACCTTTAGAAGCATTAGGGACAACACAAGGAAACCAATTTTTATTCAAAAGGATGTTGTAGATCTAAGATTTGAACAATGGATATAATCAGGAGGAATTTGAAATGGCCATTTGAGGGAGGAAATGGTTCCACTTGGAAGTTTGGTCCATGACTTCCACTCGTGTTGTGATATCATCATTTCCAAACCTGTATGAAATGAAGATCCTAGAGTTTTTGAAGAAAATCATATCAAGGCATCAAAGAAGACAAAGAATGGAGATAAAGTGTAATGATTTCGAGAGAAAGGATCATAGGAAACAAAAAAATATTGAAACACGTGCTAGAGCAAGAGATGGTGTAATGATTCCAAGAGATTATGTGGTTTATATTGCCTTATGAATTTTCCTATAAGATTTGATAAAGAAATATCTAAGTTTTGATATGTAATATAATGAAATCCAAGTCATTAAAAGTAAAAAAAAAAAATCAAATGGGCAATGTCAAGTGTCAAGTCAAGGCACAAATTTTTGAAATGTAGAGTCAAAATCATGTGAGAAATGGACCCATAATGAAGCATTAGTTGATGTAAAGAGAGTTAAAGTCCATTTGTAAATGGAATAAAGTCAAATTGGAAGTTAATTCCAGGAGTAATTCAAAATATCATAATTATGTAATCAATTCATTGAAATCTTGAGTCTGTTCAAGTTGAAAGTGAAAAAGAAGTCATGGTAAAAGAACTAGATGAGTCAAACATTTAAAATAAAAATGAAGTTATAAATTGTAATTAATCCTTATCATAGTGGAGTCAAGTCAATGTTTAAATGCATAAGAGATTATCATGGTAAATTGAAAATTCATGAAAAGTCTTGTAAAAGTTGTTGGCTTGAAAAGTTGAGGGTGCATGATCAGTGTTTCCTGACACCCAAGGTATGGTCAAATCAATGCATACAAGTTTATTGATGCGAGAAGTTAAAAGTGTCAAAGTCATGAATTTGGAAGAAAAATTTAATCCATAGTAAAATGTTATTGTTGTAACTTGGGATGAGAGAAAAGTTAGGCTATTTTTGTATAAAATTAAGTTTATGTTGGGATTGGCCATTCTAACAATAGGAAATATTTTGTTTATTTTCAAGGACGGACATTGTGAAGATAGTAAGAGTCAAAATCAATGACTAAGTTAATTTTTCTTGTTGGATATTGTACAAGAAAAATATTTTGTAAAGTGAATGAAGATGATTGCAGGTATCTTGTTGGATGAAGATATCCATCCAACAAGAAATAATTTTATGCAAGAATTAATTAAATATATAATCGATAAATAAAGGAAAAACATACTTTGACAAAGATGATGCAATGGAAATGAAAACTCCATGAATAAAGTAGGGAAAATACAACAATAGAAAGAAGACAAATGAAACATATGAATCCAAGATAAAAGAAAGTGGCAAGAAGACTAATGCAAAAAGAAGAAGAATGATAAAGACTTCAAAGACAAGATATGTGGTAGAAACTCTTAGCAGAGAAGTAGATATGAAAGAGGAACAACTTCCTGCTGCAGTTGGGTAGAAGTTGTTGACAACTCTATATTTGCAGACATGGTAGAGTTGTCTAAATAAAAAGAGTGGGAAAATCGCTTAAGAGGAAGTGAGACAGTGTAAAATCGTACAACTATGGCAGTTAAAGAGTATAGGAATCTTAGGAGGTTCTATCAGAAGGAATCATGAATACCAAAAGGTCATGTTTAGGAGAGCATCTTGGTGAGGTATTATGTACCAGGGTGAAATAAAATTGTTCTTGTAGAGGCTATTTCCAACTCATAGTGATCATGGAGAAGCTCACAGAGGGAGATAGAAAGATGATTGTGAAAGGAAATATAGACTACATGAAAAGATAATATGACAAAGAGATAAAATCCTATGCATGAACAAAGGAAACACAAGGTGAGAAAAAAAGACAGGGGCAAGGATGAAAAGAAGGAAAAATGATGAAGCGACAAAATATGGACATAAAAAAGCAACAAAAGCGAAGCAACAAGAGCTTGGCTAATAAGGAAAACGAAGTAAGGTATAAAATTATTTATGTGGTTTGAGAGGTAGATATAATAAATCCATGAAGCATAACATCCCTAAGAAATGTCCTTAGATAATGTCCTTCAATAATGATCGTAGTCTTAAAAAAATTGTATGTACTTGAGTCAATGTTGATGAGGCAAGTGTATCCCATATAATTCATGGTAAAAGCCACTCATGTAAGATTTTTTCACCATGTAATGTTGTGGTAAGCATAAACCACTAAAATATGTATGATCATGCAAAGAGAAACTTTATGTGGGAAAAACCATCGATTTAAGGCAATCCACACTTGGTAAAATCACCGATCTTAGTGACGAGGAAACCAATTAGATTTCAAGTCATGAAAAAGCGGTTTGTGCAAGAGAAGGGTAATGTTGAGGAGAGAAAACTAAGTAGAAAAATATTTCTAAAGATAAGGGATGCATGGACAGGAGTCCATGAAGGATTTTTTTCCTTGGGAATCTAATGTAGAAGCATCAACAACAAGGTTATGGGCGGGCTAGAAACCAAGGAAAATGAGGATTATGACAATGAGAACGGTGATGCATGGGGGTAACAGGTGCAAGTATGACGACTTGCGATGGGAGAATAACTGATGAACCATGTACAAGGAGTTTCCTAGAGAACCAACTGATATAGTGGTTGGTTACCATGTACTATAGTGGATGGATATTTTTCAGTTTATATTCGTGTTGCACTATTAGAAGAAATTTCAGCCTAAAAGTGGCCTCCTAAGGAAAAATAATAAAATAAGTTATGAATTTTGGAGGGAAAAGAAGAAAACTACTTTTTTAATTGTATTTTTGGCATATCTCCTTATAGGTTTACTCAAATTTCAAGTGTAGACACCCATTGGATGCATAATTAAAATTTGCATCCAATGAGTACCCATCATGTATATTTTTTAGAAGATCCACATTGATAAAAATGAAGATACATTAAAAAGCGTGTTGAATAGAAATTTTTAATGTATCTTCAGTTTTTATCAATATGGGTCTTCTCAACAGTATGCATAACGAGTATATACACTTGAAATTTGAGTAAACTTGTAAGGAGATAAGCCAAAAATACAATTAGAAAAAGTAGTTTTTTTTCTTTTCCCTCCAAAATATTTACATGTACCTCTTTTAAATTTAGAAGATTTTTATTGGTTTACATATTATGACATGGAAATTACTTGAAAATTTCATTTGCACTTTTAGGCTAAAATTTCCTCTAATTGTACGAAAACAAGGGTAGAGAAGATCGAGAATGAAGAAGACCAAATATTAATCGAAGATGAAGACGATAGACAAAAAGGGAAAGATAAAAAGGGACCAGTTTAATACTCATTAAAAAAAGGGGGATATTAACGAATGATTCATATTTATAATATTTTATGAATGATATGATTAAAATATAATAATAGTGTAGGACTATTCTAGAAAGGCTACCTAGGAATAGGAAATGGGGAGAATTGAGTGAATTGAGTGAATATTGGGATGAGATTGTTGAGAAAATCATGGAAAGATTGTGGAGAGATCTTAGGAGACAATTAGAAAGACTGTTGAGAGAATAATGGAAGTAATTTTCCATTTATGATGTCTCTGTTATGGTCACCTCATCTTATTTAAAGGAACCATTTGTATACTAAATGTAACACAAGGAAAATGGTTTAATTAATGGAATTTCCCCTATGGGAGAATTACAACATGCTCCCTTTTCGCCTTGCTTTGTGAAAGTGTGTGTTTTTTCTCTTCTGATGTAGATCTAATAACATCAAATCCTCTATGTTTTCTCTCTCCCTATCCACTCTTGGCTGCTCTGCTCATCTATGGAACAAAATGCACTTGCATAGAATGAAACCTCTTTTCCCCTTACTACAAAATACACTCAAATAGAATGTAACCTCTTTTCCTCCTACTGCCTTAGTTATAACACAACTCGGTAGCCTCCTAGTGGTTAAGTTTGACTCCCTCAACTCTTAATCAGAGTTATCCTACTATAAAATACACTCAAATAGAATGGAACCTCGTTTCCTCCCACTACCTTGGTTATAACACAACTCGGTAGCCTCCTAGTGGTTAAGTTTGACTCCCTCAACTCTTAATCAGAGTTATAATATGGAATTTTCTAGAGTCTTGTTCATCATAATTTCCTGACTAGCTCATTTTCCATGATTAATGGGAGTGGACATGATATTCTCTCAAATTATTGCGGTCAAAACAAGAAGGTCAACTTTTAAGTGGCATATCTTTTGCATACGAACTTTGATTGAGGCAATTCTTCATTGTTGAAAGGTCTATGTGTGTATAATAACATAAAGAGATATCACACTAAAGTGTCAAAGTTTTACCCCCAAAAAGATCATTTAATGTCTTAAACTATTCCCGGAATGTTTCATACCCCAATTTGCCAAACTAGGTCCCGCTGATAAAAATAGTCTTGTGAGCTAATTCTTCCACATTTTCCACTCTAAAGACATTGAATTAGATGACAAATAATATAATAATCTAATCCAAATCAATAACCAAAACCTTATATTACATTTTTAAATAAATTTACAAACATAAATTAATAATCTAAAAACCAAAATCAAAACTTTATAATTCTTTACAATTTTTCACAATTTCATATAAAAACCCTAAATTTAAAAAATTCAAAACTATCAAATAAAAAATACAAACATCATATAAAAAAAATTACAAACATCATATAAAAAAATTCAAAATCATTTGGATTTGTTTATTTATAAGATAAAAGAAGCAATTTCATTACCATAATCTATAAATGTCTTTAAAAATACAAACATCATATAAAAAAATTACAAACATATAAAAAAAATTCAAAATCATTTAGATTTGTTTATTTATAAGATAAAAGAAACAATTTCATTACCATAATTTATAAATGCCTTTAAATCTATAACTATGATAAAAATAATTTATTTTTAATTATTAGTATAATTAAATTAATTTTTTAATAAGTTTTTTATATTTAATATAACATACTTCTATTATTTCAAATTTGACACTTTCTGTGTAATCTAAATAAATATGTTAAAGATTGCACCGTTATATTATTCAAATCATATTTTGATTTATTTGAATCGATATTCAAAACATCCATTTTAATGTGGTTGAAGTGACACATATATTACAGATAGATTTTGAATTTTTTAATGTTCCAAAATACATTAAAAATAATATTAACATACACAAGAAGTTACCTTGACAAAAGTTATCTCCATTTATCAAGGCACTTCACAAAAACAAAGAACGTCAGACAGAATTTCCGCTCTTAACAACTATATAAATCACCATCAATCAATAACAACAAATTTCTACGTTAATATAATGTAAATCAGTGTAATATAGAAACATAACTAAACTATATTTAGTTTATGAGGATATTCGTAATCAGTTTAAAGTAATAGAGAAATATAACTAAACTATGTTATAGATTATTTAGTTTATGAAGATATTCGTAATCAATTTAAAAGTATTTTAAATATAGATTATTTAAATAAATTGTTTGAGAAAATAAAACTTATTAACACTACAAACTTTTTGGTCAAAATTTATGACAAAAAAATATTCTTAAATAAAAATTTGAATTTGAAGTTATGATGGACTGAAGTCCTCAAGTTTAAAATTGTGATAGACTAGAATCCTAAATCCCTTAAACCACACTTGGTCTAAGACTTCATTAAAATCCCTTCATTCATTTAAAAATTTATATAATTCATTTAAAGTTGCTGGGAAGGAAAAGCATTCCTTCAGCCTGGCAGCCCGCCCAAATCAAAGCATACTTCAAAATTTTCAAGCATCAAGCCAGTCCAGATTAAAGCATTCTTCGGCAACATCAATTGTGAGAGTAGGCATGGCAGAGGCTTTGATAGAACGCCATTGTCTTTCCATGTTTTCATCACAGATTACACGTGATAAAGATCTTAGTTTGGCTAATGCTTTAGGCAACCTCTTCAGTCCAGAGCACTCCTTCATGTCCAACATCTTTAAGTTTGACAGCTGACCAAACTCCATGGGAAAGTCCTTCAAGCACCTGCACGCTGAAATATCAAGAAACTCTAATTTCTCAAGTTTGCAAATGGAAAGTGGAAGCATTGACAAGCTTGGACATGCCGACAGCCTCAAAACTGTGAGTGACCTTAACCTCCCCAAGTCATCAGGTAACTTTTGGATCAGATGGCAATCAGTGACAGACAACCTCTGGAGGGAAGTTAAATTGCATATTTTCCATGGAAATTCTTCCATGTCACTACAGTGATCCAGATTAATATCTACAATCATTGGAAACTTTAAGAGATGTTCCTTATCTAATAGAGTCAAATTTCTTAAGCCCTCACATAGGCATAGAGACAACTTTTCCAAGTTCTCCCATGATCTACAGTACTCATAAAGAGGAAACATAATCAACTTCTCAAGTAGCACTGACTTAATCTGAGTATGTGAACCAAAGCATTGCAGCCCTTGAAGCGATGCACGTTTTGAACTGTAATTATATATTATAAGAACCTTCAGGTTTGGCATGGTCTGTAAAAATTTTGGAAGACAGTATTGACTTGCAGCAAAGAATAGAGCCAAAGCTTCCACCTGAGGAAAATCTATTGGACACCAATCTTGCTCCTGCATTGAATCTACACGTCCCAGAAATATACAAATCAATATAATACGTGGAAAAAATGCTTGTAAAACACTTTACTAAGTTTGCAAAAATACTTATTCAATGTTTAGGCCCTAAAAGGGAAAGAAAGAAAATTTCAGCAGTGGCCTGACCTGTATGAATTGAAAGAAACTGAGCCTCAGATGACTTATCTTTGAGAGTTCTTAGACATTCTGTAGTAATTTTAGTCTCCTTGTGAGGCATGAAATGCCTTTTACTATCCTGGCGTGTTAGACCGCAGGCTAAATCCCGCATTATATCATGTTGAGAAAAGGAGAGCTCTGAGGAACAGTTATATGAGATGGCTGGACTCCTAAAACATCAAACCCTCGACGAATTAACCAAAAGAACAATGATAAACTTTGAAATCCCTTCTTTTATCTCTACTTTGATTTATCTTACCCTCCTGGTTTGTGATTCTTTCTGAAATTTTGTAAATAAACTGAAGCCTTAAATTTCTTTACTATCCATTTTAGCATATGTTAAAAAGTCATTCTTTAAGGTAGGAATCCACCAGCACACAAATTCAAAAACACATAGTAAGAAGGATCAGCAATGAAAATTTTTATAGAATGAAAACAAGTTCCATACCCTGGATCACTGGTGAGATTTAGGAGATTTCTTTTTGCAAGTTCTAACAAGATCACAAAAGCATCTTGCCATTCCATCCCGTGGACATATACCCAAATGTCCAATAATAAATCTACGCTGAACTTTCTACCTTTGGGAAATGCCCCCAAATCCAGAAAGCACTGCTTCTGTTCATTGTCAAGGACATCTATACTCATTTCCAAGCGATTAATAAGGTTATCTCTGTGATAGTCTGATATATGTTCTCCTCGTGAAAGCTTAGCTTTGGCACTTTCCCAAACTGGCTGGGGTTCACCGTGCAAGCAACTTCCAATCACTTTGAGGGCAAGTGGTAAACCCTTGCACTCTGCTACAATCTACAAAACGTAGTACAAGTTAAGATTTCGTTATTTTTCTGCATAAATGACAACTTTTGCTGGAGTTCTATTAAACACAAAAGTTTGCATTTGAAGTTGCAAAATTGAATATAGATTGCAAAATGAGTATTCTGATAACATGAGAATGTGTTATCAGAAGGTTCTGAATAGCTAATAGTTAAGATATCTAGACATAGTGTAATTGTTCTAAGTTTTGGGGTTTTCAGATATATATTATTGGTTAAATTTGTTTAAAAAATTGTTCAAAATTGGTTGAAACAAGAAGTTTATTTGCGAACTCTGCACAATCTAAGCCACAAAATTTTTTTGAAGGTGTTGATTCCATTTATACATTCAGAAATAAATTTAAATGATTTTTAAGTAACAGGAAAACATCAATTGATAAAAAATTGTTTCACTCCAACTGAAAACTCCAAAACTTAGACAATGCCTTATGAATAGTATATCTAGTTCATACCTGTTTAATAAGATCCTCTTTTTCTGTTGCTGGAATCGAAGTCTGTTCAAAGGCCCAGAAGCAGAAAAGTGACAGGGCATTAGCGTCCTCCAACATAGGCATGCTGTAAAGACGGGCATCGCTTCTCTTAGGAATATTAGAATTCTGCCTGGTTGTGATTAGTGTCTTATATCCTTTTGCTTCAAACAACAACTGATCCACATTTGGTCCAGACCAAACATCATCCAAAACCACTAAAGTTGGATGATGTGCTTTCAAACTAAGATTTTTCTGCAGTTGGTTGTGTGCATCCTCTATGCTCTGGAAATCAGGCCTTTGGCGACCGATGATCTTATCCCACATAGTGTCCAAAAGGCCCTTGACATTTGGAAATTGTGAAACGGTAATGAAAATTATATTGTTTTGGAAGAAATCTGAAAATCACAAAGACAATATCCATTACAAAGTTACTGAAGGTGAGAACATAAAATGGAAGCTTGGACAACAAATTTAAAAAGAATGGAGATTTGTTACATTGGACTTGGGTATCGTTGCAAAGCATTGAAGCAAGAGTGGTTTTGCCACTCCCACCCATCCCTGTTACTCCAACGATATTAACACCATTCTGCAATAGAATTTTTTTGAGAGCACTGATAGGATTATTCAACCCCACTACAAAGTTTGGCAGGTCAGGGACTTGGTGGGTACAGATGACTGAAGTTTCAGACATCGCATCAATGGGGTTCTGAAACACCTCAATTGTGCCGATTTTCAGAAGAACGAGACTATTGGAAATGGGATTAGTAGTCATCCTGACATTCTCAATTAATATTTCAAATGGACGGAATCGTTGGGATAAATCCCTAATATCTGCACTTAGTTTCTGCAAATCAAGGGTAACATTGGGCGGACCTTGAATAAAAAGGAAATTGTAGACTTTCTTTTGAAACTTTAAAACTTTCTTTCCATATCGGTACTTTCTGAATATATCAAAGCTGTGTATTTTCTCTAAATTTTCTACGAGGCGAAGGCCATCTTGCAGGTCTGCTTGAAAGCCTTTGAATTGCTTGCCTCTATCAGGTGATAAATCTGATTCAGGAATTCTCTTAGAAATTTCATCGATGGTAGGCTTTAGCAACAACAATATATCCTTCAGCTCTCTGCCCCATGTTTTGCTGCAAAAAATGATGTTAGCGACCCTTCCCATTTCGGCGAACGCTTTATCCAAAAGTTTATTAGTAAGAGGATCAATCAGGCCAGCCATTCTCAATTCCTGTAATAGCTGTCCAGGCAAGAACACTTTGGGATTGGAGTTCCTACTTATGTGTGGGCTGTCTTTTGAAAATTAAGTCCATGGACATGAAAGTTGGGCTATAAATCAATAATCAGTGGCATGAAGGTAGCTATATTTAAATGCATAGGAATATGTCTATAGGGGTGGAAGTAGTTCCAATGGTATAAAAACTTGTTGGAGCAATTAGCCTCCAGTGCAGTTGCAGTTCACAGTAGCTAGTGTTCGGTATTTTTTTCATGGGTTTCGAGTTAGAAGCTGACTCTCACGTTGCGTAGATCTTAGGCTGTGCAAATCTAATTTAACAGAATATTTTACATGGTGTACGAAGGAATAGATTTTGCTCGTGGATGAAGAATTTGAGAGAAGAAAAAGTTGGAACGCATATATACTATTTGGCATATTTTTAGCTTGGGAGGTCGATCTAGTTTGTTGGAGTTTATTAAATAGCCGCAGGGCTTAAAGCTTAAAGATTGTCTTAACAAAATCCCATAATGCAAGTGCGACTCAAGTCTTTATATAGCTGTGAGTTGATTTGGAAACTTCAAGCTCCGAGGCATGGTGAAACCTAAAAAAAACGAGCATGAAATTATAAACCCAACAATGATTTCACCCACCAAAACCAAAATGAAGTAAAATGAAGTAAAGGGAGTTGTCTATTGACACAACAATATAGTTTGGATGGTAGCTTTTTTTATTGCAATTAATGAAGTTTTTTTCCAAAAAATATTGCATTTTTTTATGGTGGAAATGGATTTAGCACCATAAAAAACTCTTAGGTCACCGGAAACCCAGATTTTGAAAAATCTTTACCAGATTTTTTTCATAATCTTACCTGAACTTTTGGGTTATTCTATGAGTTTTTTAGACTACGGCGAAGTAAAGTTGTGATTCTAAGTAAACTTTTTTCTAGTAGCTTGGGCCCGCATAATGTGTGTTTACCTTTAGGGATTGTTATTGTATATTATGTAATTAGTTTTAGATTTTGATCTCATTGTTAATAAGTTATCGAAACACAACTGTGTCGTACCTAGATTGCATATGTATAAATAAGTGGTTTTTATCATTAATACAATCGTTTATTTATTCTGGAGTTTATTCGAGCCTGTACAGTGGGTATCATAGCACCGTTGAGATTATAAACTCCATGTCTGTTGATTTTGTTTTTGTTAAGGAAACTTTGTATGAAGTTTGTGGAAGAGAGTTGGATTGTGTGACATTTGAAGAGTCAAAGCCGCATTCCCATCGAAGGAGCATGATGTGACGACAAATTGTAGTCGAGGGTGAAGAACGAGTCAGAGTGTGGGCATCTTGATGTGTGCATCTTGTAGAAATAGTTGTTAAGTGGCATATCAGATGCATGTGAACGTCATTTATTGTGGCTAGTGAAATTGGTGGTATCGGGCTTGTCAACTCTTGACTACTAATAAAGGAAATAACTTACGAAGTCATGGATTATATTTTTAAAAAATCAATAGCATACTTTCTTTATGCCCTCTGCAAACCACACATGTTTCTTGGTAGAATCGACCTTTCAAATCAGTGTGCTAAAATGGTTGTCTGTGAAAATCCACCCTCTGACTGCTAAAGTCCACCTTTTACTAGGATTTGAATAAGGTTTGAATTCTTTACAGGGGTTGTTTATGCCTTATCCATTGAATTCATTGATGTTTTGTCGTTTCCAATGGGTTTGTAGAAAGCTGAAATTGGAATATTACCCTAGCAAGAAATAATTACAGAAATATCCATTGTTAATAAGTATGATTTTGCTAGCCATCTAAGTTGTGATGTCACTGTTATTAAAAATGAGTGTGCAGTGATTTATGGTTGTGCAATTGGAGTTTATCTAAGTTCTTTATTAAAAAAAGGTTTTCTATAAAGTTGTTTTTTAAGAAAAAAAAGAAGACAATTTGGCTTGAACCTAACTCTCAAGTAGGTTATTTTTGGAACTCGCCAACAAACCACCAAGCCAAGTTTGCATTTAAATTAAAGGAGAAATGGAATTATGTTTTTTTTTTCCTTTAAAGAGTATTGCACATAACTCATAGTTGAAAGTTTGAAAAGGGTTTGTTTGAAGAGTTTCGTTTTTGCTGCAAACAATCATGACTTCAATAGTTTCCATAGTTGGGGTTGTGCTTAACGGAAAAGAGAATTATCAAGAATAGTTTCACAAGTTTAAAAGTGCCCTTATTTTTAACGATTTGTGGAAAATCTGTTAAGGAAAGAAAGATAATGATGAAAAAGCAATTGTGTCGGACCTGCCTAAAAGTGAAAAGCAATGTGCAATTTGGGAGACAAAAGACAACAAGGCATATGGATTAATCACTGCATCAATGACAAAGGAGGTAAGTCAATATATCATTTCTTGTGAAACAACATTTGAAGTGTTACAGAAGTTGAGAGAGCTTTATGATTCATATTCAAAACTCGAAATTATTCAGTTGTTGTTGAAATGGCCCTTAATTTGAAGATGAAGGACAATGATCATTTGAAGAGTGCTTCTGATAAAATCTATTTTTCATGATATGAAAGCCATTGAAATTGAATTTGATTTACAACTTACAACTTTTATAAAAGTATTTCACAATGTCTATTCACACTACTTGGAATCTCTCCAAGCTAGTGGGCAGTTAAAAGACATTATATTTGATAAACCAGTGAATAAAATAGCTAAGAGAGAAAAATCCTTTGGGAAGTGATCTGAAAATGGGTTGGATAACTTGTTATGCTTTTCAAGAACCTCCCACTCAGTTAAACAAATAAAAGATCTATCTTATACTTGACAATTTGCGGAATTTATGCTTGAAAGAGGAGTGTGATTTTTAACTATTTAAGTGTCTTAAGTCTATTTTTTTTTGCTGAAATTAAACATGTGTAACAACAATATAATGTAGCAAATAAACATCCACACATAACAACAAAATTAATCTAGGAGTTCACCTGAATATCGTGGGCTACGTCTCCTTGAGCTTTTGTCATCTTGACTAGGCTCTTTAGGATTATGGCAAAGTTTCTTTTACAAGTTCCAAAATTAACCCCAATGGCTACTGAACTGAACCAAAGGGCTTAAAATGCCATCTATTTCCCTTTCATGGCTGTCATCACTCTGCAAACAGATCTATGCTCCCCTAGACTTGATTGCTTCTGTCGGTGCTCTGAGCTACACTGAGCTCTCCATGGCAATAAATCCTTCAGAATTATTTTTTTGTCCCTGAAACATCATCTAGTGTCTCCAACACACATCACACACCAAAAATCGACTGATCATTTGCTCAAAATTAGCAGTGCACCCCCAAACTGGTCCTCCCTCCACGGTTTGCCCTAAGTTGCCCAAAACTTCCCTGTAGGCTCTCGACCTTCAGAAGTCTTCAAATGGCTCTAAAAATCCCTTCAATGGATTTAGAATGCCAAAAATATTTAGAATAGACTATTAGCTCACTAAAATTTTCCTCTGGCTCCTCTGGTTTCGCCTCCAACACCTGTCAGCACTCCCTAGCACTAGGTTCACTGAAAACTTCTCTGATGGGTTCTTGACCTCTAGAAGTCCTAAAAGGCTTCTGCAACCTCCATCAATGGATTCAGAATTCTCATTACAATCAAAAATTACTATTGGTTCGTTGAATAAGGCCTCTAGTTGCCCTGGCTATGCCCCAAACTGTTGCTTGCAAAAGCTGGCACTAGTGGCCCCTGAAACTTCACTTAAGCATATCAGCCTTCAAAATTCCTCTATAGGCTCTGAAAACCACACCATTAATTCTGGAACATCTGAAACATCCAAAATTGACTATTGGATTTCTGAATAAGGCCTCTAGCTCCCTTGGCTAGGCCTCAAACTGTTGTTGGCACATGGTGGCCCTAATGACTCCTAGAACTTCTCTGAAGAAAAAAACTGCTCAAAAGTCCTCTGATGGCTCCGAAACTCTCACCAATGAGTCTGGAATGTTGGAGATAGTTTAAATTTACTATTGGCACTCCAAAATTGGGTGAATCTACCTCTAGATAGAGCCTGAACTCATTTTTCCCAATGATACCCAAAAAAGCTCTACTAATTGTGGAGAACTTGACTTAACTCCAGTTAGATTCAGCACAATAGCCAAAATTGGCGCGCTTGCCATATACACCGCCAACCGAAAACAATAGCATTTAATGTTTTTGGTTGAGTTGGCAAATGACCGAACTCTCCACGGTTTATTAGTCTTAATCGCCGAGAAAACTATTTGTTGTTGCGATGTTACAACAACATGTGACCGTTTAAACCATCGGCGGTTAACACATTGTGTCGGCCTTAAGCCCTGGGTTTCGGGCGCTTGGTCATAAGGGGAGGGGTTGGCCCCTCTGGACCCCCAAACCCATAACCTTAACACGTTAACATAAACATGTTGCCACAATACGTTAAGAAACATTGGTATGGTGGAATGGTAAGACTCGATGCTTGTAGACAGGAGGTCAGGTGTTCAATTCCTGTGCAGTCCCACAAATTTTACATGACCGAACCTGGGCCACGTGGTGGCCTCTAGGCTTGCCACATGGTAGCTTCTCATTGGCCAAAATTCATAAAGGTCAACCAGTTGCCAAATCACACGTTGACACATGTCAGGACCTAATTGGTCCAAACAGAATATTCTAGGGAATATTCTGAGGAATATTATAAGAATATTCCTTGGAATATTCTCTTTTAAATTTTTCCCAATCCAAGTCAAACTTGGTCAAAGTCCAAATTTTGCAGTTTACTAGACTTTTCAAACTGTGATAACTTCTTCATACAGTGCCGTTTTTTTGAACTGTTTGTGGTGTCAGAATCAAGAAAACGAGATATATCTGGTCGCTTAGGTTCGGCACACTTCTAAACAATTTGAATTTTGAGCTATCACTTAGGTCCATGATCCAGTTCTAATCACACCTCCCCATTAGGAATATTTTGGACTGATCTGTACAGTAGATGAGAGTACAATGCCCTCTTCTTGTCAACTTCCATACACTTGCCTTGCATGGCTTAGTTCCTTTGAACCAAAACTCGAAGGTATTCGACACTTCCCTTCCTGGATGTGCTTGTCCTCCTGTTAAGAACTGTCTTCCTTGCACTCACTCAAAAATTTCTAGCGAGAAATTTACAGAAGGTAGCTGAACATCGCTTCCTTGATCATCGATCCAAGGTGGCTCAAGCAAACATGAGATTATAGCATAAATACATGCATACTTGACTGAAATTTTCATATGTACAAATGAGTGTATGTCTTGTAACTGTCAAGAAGTCAAACCACTTCTCACCAAGCCATTTCCACAGCGACTTTTGCTGCTGCAAATCTTCTTCATGTGAAACATCTATTATCACGTCAATGATGGAATCCTTCTTTTCACTTTCGCCAGTCTTTATGTCCTCTTGCCTCATGTGCTCAGGACGAGTAGTTGGATACAATGTCCAACATTGGGAAACAACATGTCCCCTCTTCTAGAAATGTGTGCAAGTCTTATGCACCTTCTTTTCAAGTTTTCTTTGCCACAACTGCTTCTCATATGCCTTCAACCTCTTCTAGCATCTCGAAACATCATGGTTAAACATACCACAATATGAACAACAACTATTTCTTCCTTTCATGCATGCAAAATTTTCATGCCTTGCAAAAAATTAATAACCTTGACTATGGGAATAATTTTACCTCATATGCTGCTTTGCATGTCCATCCTTTTTGCCTTCTTGAGGAGATGAACTAGTAGAGGTTCCAGCTTTCACTTGAAGACTAACATCATCATTATTGTCTTGAAAATTGTCCAAACTTGCATGCTCGCCATAAGCTGCATGTCTACAATCTTCTTGCTGCAACATAGGCTTCAAACAATGGAAATCAACTTGAAAACAAACTTGACATGCTTGTGGTTTAGAACTTGTGACAAAAGTTCTCTTTGAAGTTGCCTCACATGCCTTCATGGCTTTGGAGTCTTCGCCATTAGATTGCACATAACCAAGACCAAAATTCTTAGGTCGTTCCTCAACCAAAATGGGATCAACCATGCCTTGTGCATGTTTTCCTAAACCCTTGCCTTCATAGCCCATTTTAAACATTAACTTGGACCCTATAGCTCTAGTGTGCTTTTCAAATGAACCAACACATCTATCTGATGAGGAAACTGAAGACAAATTTGAGTGAATTACCTCTGCTTCATGCATGTTCTTGGTCAAAGCCTCTTGGGCTTGATAGAGTTGCATCTCCATATCATGCAATGTTTGAAGAATTTATTCCTTCTCTTGCTTCAAAGAAAACAATTTCTCATGAAGTATAGTGCTTTCTCTTCTATCTTCAAATAGAATATGCACCATGTCCTTCAAGATGTAGAAGTCACGCTTCATGTCTTCATCGAAGAATATTATGAAGGAGGAGGATTTTGAAACCTCACTTGAAGAATTTGTCATTATGAAAATGAACTAAAATAACTTCAACAAAATTCACAAAGCTTTCAAACAAATGACAAAGCTTTTGAACAAAATGGTTGTAGAGGCAAGCTCTTATTCAAGCAGCCTTTTTGCAAACAATCCCTTTTGTGCTTCAAGGGTTTCCTTGAGGTCCTTTGGGTAAGGCTGATACCTTCATCCCTTCTTCCTTCTTGTCCTCTCCTGGACTTAGCTATTAGTAGCTTTCCCTTCACCTCTGGCAAACTCAAGCAACAGTCAATTTGCAAACAGTCAAACAGTCAAATCCTTTAAACAGTGCAAACACCTTTCGAGTCAACAAGCAAGCTATTGCTCTGTCAATCAAGCAACCAAGTTCTCTGATACCAACCTGATCTGAAAATGGGTTGGATAACCTGTTATGCTTTTCAAGACCCTCCCACTCAGTTAAACAAATAAAAGATCTATCATATACTTGACAATTTGCAGAATTTATGCTTGAAAGAGGTGTATGATTTTTAACTGTTTAAGTGTCTTGAGTCCATTTTTTTTTGCTGAAATTAAACATGTCTAACTGAAATATAATGCAACAAATAAACATTCACACATAACAGAAAAATTAATCTAGGAGTTCACCCGAATATCACAGGCTATGTCTCCTTGAGCTTTTGTCATCTTGACTATGCTCTTTGGGATTATGGCAAAGTTTCTTTTACAAGTTCCACACTTAACTCCAATGGTTACTGAACTGAACCAAAGGGATTATAATACCATCCATATCCCTATCATGGTTGTCATCACTTTGCAAACAGATCTATGCTACCTTAGACTTAATTCCTTCTGTTGGTGCTCTGAGCTACACTAAGAATCTCCATGGAACTAACTCCTTCAGACTTCCTTTTCTCTCCCTAAAACATAATATATTGTCTCCATCACACATCAGAGACCAAAAATCGACTAATCGTTTGCTCAAAATGAGCATTGCATCCCCAAACTAGGTCTCCCTCCACGGTTTGCCCTGGGCTGCCCAAAACTTCCCTGTAGGTTCTTGACCTTCAGAAGTATTCAAATGTCTCTAAAAATCCCTTCAATGGATTCATAATGCCAAAAATAGTCAGAATAGACTATTGGTTCACTGAAATTGGCCTCTGGCTGCTCTGATTTTGCCACTAACACCTGTCAGCAACCCCTGATACTAGGGTCACCGAAAACTTCTCTGATGGGTTCTCGACCTCTAGAAGTCCTCAAAAGCTTCTGCACCCTCCATCAATGGATTCCAAATTCTCATTATAGTCAGAAATTACTATTGTTTCGCTGAATAAGGCCTCTAGTTTCCCTGGCTAGGCCCTGAACTACTGCTGGCAAAAGCTGGCACTGGTGGCCCCTGGAACTTCACCGAAGCATATCGGCCTTCAAAAGTCATCTATAGGCTCTAAAAACCACACCTTAGTTCCAGAACATATGAAACATCCAAAATTGACTATTGGATTTCTGAATAAGGCCTCTAGCTCCCCTGGCTAGGCCTCAAACTACTACTGGCCCATGGTGGCCCTAATGGCCCCTAGAACTTCTCTGAGGCAAAAAACTGCTCAAAAGTCCTTTGGTGGATCTTAAACCCTCACCAATGAGTCTAGAATGTTGGATATAGTCGCAATTGACTATTGGCACTCCAAAATTGGGCAAATCTAGCTCCAGATAGAGCCTGAACTCATTTTTCCCAATGACACCCAAAAAAGCTCCACTAATTGTGGGGAACTAGACTTAACTCCAGTTAGATTCAGCCCAATAGAAAACATTGGCGTGCCCGCCATAAACACCACCAGCCAAAAACTGTAGCATTTAATGTTTTTGGTTGAGTTGGCACATGACCGAACTCTCCGCAGTTTATTAGCTGTAACCGCCGGGAAAATCGTTTGTTGTTGTGGTGTTACAACAACATGTGACTGTTTAAACCGCCAGCAGTTAACACATTGTGTCAGCCTTAAGCCCTAGGTTTCAGGTGCTTGGTCACAAGGGGAGGGGTTGGCCCCTCCGGACCCCCAAACCCATAACCTTAACACGTTAACATAAACACACTGCCACAATATGTTAAGAAACGTTGGTATGGCAGAATGGTAAGACTCGGCACTTGCATGCAGGAGGTCGGGCGTTCAATTCCTGTGCAGTCCCATAAATTTTACATGACTGAACCTGGGCCACATGGTGGCCTCTGAGCCTGCCACGTGGCATCTTCTCATTGGCCGAAATTAATAAAGGTCAACCAATTGCCAAATCACACGTTGACACTTGTCTAGACCTAATTGGTCCAAACGAAATATTTCATGGAATATTCTAGGCAATATTTTGAGGAATGTTCCAAGAATATTCCTTAGAATATTCTATTTTAAAATTTTCCCAATCCAAGTCAAACTTGGTCAAAGTCCAAATTTTGCAGTTTACTAGACTTTTCAAACTGTGATAACTTCTTCATACGGTGTCAGTTTTTCGAACCGTTTGCGGTGCCAGAATCAGGAAGACGAGATCTATCTGGTCACTCAGGTTTGGCACACTTCCAAACACTATGAATTTTGAGCTATCACTTAGGTCCATGATCCAGTTTTGATCAGGAAGAAACAGGCCCCACCCATTTCTAACATAGAAAATTTGTTCCTTGCCTAAAAATATCAGAAGTCTCATGGTGAAACTTCTAGAGGTGATAAAAGTACTGGAGGCTGTGGTAGAAGAAATTATAGAGGAAGGGGGGATGGGGGAATAATCAGGGAGACAAAAAAAAAAAGATAAACAACAAAGAAATTTTAATGATAAACCAACTATCAAATGTTTTAGATGCGGTAAAATTGGTCACACTTGCTAATTGTAGAATTCCTTAGGAGAAAGTTAGAGAAAGAAGAAAACAATTGAATGAAAAGAAAGATCGGCCACCACCAAATAAGGGAAAATAATCAAAATATGCACATTACATTGTTTCCCATTTCAATTTTTATATTAATAATGTTTTTACTACTGCATTTTCTTTATGGAAAGACAGTTGGATTTTGGATGTAGGAGCTATATGTCATATGACTTTTAGGAGAGATTTTTTTGAAACATTTAGTGACCACGTTGATGGAGTAGTATATTTTGCTGACAAATCTCAAATCAAGCCTTAAGGAATTGGATCCATTCATTTAAAGATACCTAAGCTTGCAGGTATGTTCTACATGATGTCCTTTGTATTCCACAAATTCAAATAAATTTAGTGTCCCTTATACATATTCGACAACAAGGGCATTTCATACATATCTCCAATGGCATCATTGAGATACGTAAAGCATCTGATCATATATTCATTAAGACCGTTGTTGAATAAGGTATGCTTTTAAAACTGAATGGCACATCATCTACTATAAATTTTCATGATAATTATGCTCTTATAGCACAAAAAAGTGATATTCTATCTTCCTGTTTATTATGGCATGCATGTTTTGGTCACATTAATTATGACTTCATCATAATTATGAGACAACAAGGTATCAAAGGATTGCCTACAATTCCATGAAAGATGACGTCATGCAATGCTTGTATTTTGGGAAAATATTGTAAACAAACTTTTCGTAGTTCTTCATATAGAACTTCCAGAAAATTAGGTCTTATACATTCAGATTTATGTGGACCCATGCCTATTGTAAATGCATATGGTAATAAATATATGCTGACATTTATTGATGATTATTTGAGAATGTGTTGGGTGTATCTGTTGAAAGATAAGTCACAAGATTTTGAAAATTTTAGAACTTTTCATTCAATGATAAAAAATAAAACTCAAATGAACATTGGAAATCTCATAACTAATAACGATGGTGACTATACTTCTAACGCTTTTGAACAATATTTGAAGGAAAATTACATCAACCATTGGACTATAATACCTTACAATCCACAACAAAAGGGCATTATAGAACATATGAATAGAACTTTGCATAATATGGTTAGATCTATGATGTTTTTTAAGAATGTGAAGTTGATATTTTGGGGAGAAGCAGTGATTTGTGCAACATATATTAGAAATTGTTGTCATTATTTTGTAAAACTCATGAACTTTGGTATAATAGACTCCCAACTATTCAACATTTCATAGTTTTTGGATCTACATGTTATGCTTTATTTCCTAAACAGTTGAGAAATAAATTGGGTGCCAGAAGTTGAAAATGCATATTTTTTGGATATTCTAATACTTCTAAAGCTTACAGGTTACACGATGAAGAAAATAAAAATTCATTATTTCCAAAGGTGTTATTTTTATTGAATGTGATAAATATAATTCCACTTTTGATAAACAACTAACTCATTTGGAGAAATTTTCATACAAAAAGTGTTATTTTGAATCTAATAATGGTGTTCCACATACTAAGGGGGGGTGGGGGGGGGGAGGTCCCATTCTGGATCAGCTTGTGGTTTTTCCATATTTGAATTTTGAGAATGATGAGGATGATACTACTGAAGAAAATTTGGAGAATAGTGTTGTTTCTACAGGGTCAGAAAGTGTTCATGAAGAACTCGTACTTCAGGATGAACAACCATCACATCTACTTTAGAAACCTTTACGAAGATCCGCATATGTTCGAAAAGTTACAAGTAAGTATGATGATTTTAAAATGGGAATTTTTTCTAAAGATTATTTAGGTAATGCTTCTCATGATTGTGAATTTAATCATTCTACTTAATGAACCCAATCGTTTTGAAGACGCTGCTAATTGTGATAAATGGAAGGATGCAATGAAAAAGGAGTATGATGCACTTATTAAAAATGGAACTTGGAGGTTAGTGGATCCTCCCGCTGGTGTCCAACCTATTAGTTACAAATGGGTTTATAGGATCAAGTATAAGGTATATAGTTCATTTGATAAATACAAGGCAAGGCTTGTAGCAAAAGGCTACGGTCAGAAGGAAGTGTTGACTACACAAAGATGCTTTATCCTATATCAAAATGGGGCACAATTAGTGTTGGAAAGTGTAACTAGGATCAGTCTTCATATTGACTATGTATAATGTATTTAAGTAAAGAGGAAGACAAAGATAATAAAATTTATTTTTGTTATGTTTGCTTCATGGGTTTCATGAGGAATATTTTTATTATAGGTCAATAAACTTCTTCTTGATGTCTATTAGGATTTGTCCTCTGGTTATAAATGTAATTAGGAGTCATGTATATGAAGAGTCTGGTCAGATAAATATGCCTCAATACCTTGTCATTCAACCATGGATAAATGGCTCAAGACAACCCTCAAGTCAACCTCCTTCACATTGGAATATAAGCCCTACAAGTAGGCTCTATAACCATATAACAGGTTTGCTTCATAACCTATGGACGGGTCAGATAAATTATAGGTGGAAAAAACTATATATACCATAGGTTCTGCACAGAAAGGACACAATTCCGACAAGATTTTTTGTGATTAAAATGTGAATTTCAGGACTGGAAAAAGTGTGAAGTTAGGGTTGCGTTCAAGTGTGGATCAAGGTGCTGAACAAGGTTGCGTTGAGATGATGGTCAAGACAGAGTTAAAGTGTGGATGAATCAGTGACATTACAACGTGAAGAATTTTGAGGTAAGTGCAAGATTAAGGAATGCGTTCAACTGTGTTGTGGTGTGAATTAAGGGTTGTGTTTAGCTAAGTTATGGTGCGGATTAAAGATTTATGTTATGGTGGAGATTAAGGACTGCGTTCATCTGAGTTATGGTGTAGATTAAAATGTTGTGTTAAGGTGCAAGCCTGTAATTAGTTTTTAAAGAAGACATTGCGAAGAAGGCATGTGTAATATCTATGGCTGCATGTAAAAGGATAGGTACATAAATATGTACCTCTGTCTTGGACATAAGAGTTAGACAAGAAGAAGCCTAAAAGGATCCAAGGTGAAGGAGAAATTGAAGATTAGAGACCGAGCTCTCTAAGGCTGGTGTTGAACGATGTTGGCCAGTGCAGGAAGGTGCAAGAAAGAAGGATAAGCTCAAGGAGTCTGTATTCATGTGATCAGGAGTTCATAATTTTTTCTCAAAATTCAAAATTATAGGATTGGGTTGAAACCAATATGGTTGTGTAGATCTTGTCTTCCTGATTCCGACGCCATGAACGGTTTGAAAAATTGATGTCGTATGAGGAAGATATTGTGTTATGATCGAAATGCCAAACATGTAAAATTGCAACAGTTTGACTAGGTTTGACTGGGATGCACAGTCAACAAGGTGGAATGTATAGTAATAAAAAGAGAATATTCCCTTTTTAGGACCAATCATGGTTTGACAAGTGTCAAGTTTCTATTGGAAGGTACGGATTTTGAAGGTCCAATCAGAACTTGCCATTGCCAGCCCTGAGGCCACCACGTGGCCCTGCAACCACATTATAAAATTTTGTGAGGGTTTGCAAGAATCGAACCCAAGACCTCCCATCGGGCACACACATGTCTTGATCTGAGCTATGCTTATTACTTAACCATAATGGATTTCGGCTTTTATTTATGGTTTATTGCAATGATGGTTGGGGGTTGGGAACCCCCAGCGGTCCCAACCCGCCAACGGTCCCCATAAACATGTCACATGGCAATGGTTTAACAACACCAACCACCGTGCAGATAATTCTTAACCCGACGGCATTAAACTACGATTCAAACCTGTCAACCAGAGTTACTACTGGAGGTTCCATTAACAACCACGATATCCACAGTTTTGGGGGTGCGCATGTGGCCACCCGCAACCGAAAACATTTAATGGAATGGTCAAGTCAATGGATAGTTAGCGGGTGTGCCATTTTTGGTGGCCTATCCAATTTTAACTCCAGTTAAGTGGAGTTCTCCACTTTTAGAGGAGATTTCCTATGTGAAACTGGGCAAAAGTTTAGGAGGCCCAATTTTCAACCATTCTGAGTGAATGAAGAGTCATTTTTGACTAATTGGAGCATTCTGGAGCCATTGGTGCAGAGAAAACATCCATTAGAGCACTATAAATACATGTAATAGAAAAATTTTGAGCATAATGAAAGATGGACAAGTCATTAGGAGCTAGACCAGCAGATGTAGCCTAGGAGGGGTGAACTGCTTCATCATGCCTGATGTGTAAATTTCATGTGGTGACTTATTTCTCTGTTTTACATTATTGTTCAGTGTTATTTATGCTTTTTTTATGCTTCTAATTCACTAAAATCATCTACAATTCGTGGACAAACATCTTAAACCTCATGCAAACTAATGAACTGATTATGCACATGTTTTTAAACTGAAAATACACTTAGCATAGAAAAACTAATATAGTCATTTCAGATTAGGTTGGTATCAGAGCTAGAGTTTATTCTCTGGTGTTGTTTAGTGCAAATAATTGTTTGAGTGTTTGCAAGTTTTATATGCCTACAAGGCTCAAGCTCAAAAGAGGAGAAGGCAAATTGGTGGAAGCGGAAGGTCTCAAAAGGAGCCAAAGCAAAGGAGATCAAGGTTGAAACAATATCCGCCACCTAGTTCACCTCCTAAAGAAGCAGAAGCTTCATTAAGCATGCCTCATGAGGAAGGATAAATCCATGAAGAAGTTGACCCTAAAGAGGAAGAAATAGTATTCAGGAAAGCATTTCTCAACATGAATGAGATGGTTAGAATCCTTTATCATGAAAGGAATGAGAGACTGGAAGGAGAAGGATCTAAAATTCACAAGGAAGGACGAGGATCTTCAGGAAGTCACCATGATGAAGACAAGTCAGAAAAGGGAAATGGAGGAAATGGAGGCAGTGGAGAGCCATCATCCTCACCCTCATCATCATCATCCTCTACTTATTCTTCTGTACATTAGCCATACAAGTCAAAAAGCATTGGTAAAAATCCTTTTTTTAAAACTTGATGTTAAGTTCAAATTGCCAATGTTTAATGGTGAAGTAAATGTAGGCAAGCTAGATAATTGGATTAGACAATTGGAGGTCTATTTGAGAATACAGAACCTTCAATACGATGATACCAAAATTCAATTAGCTTCTTTGAGAATGGAATATGCAACTCTTGTTTGGTGGGAAGCCAAGACAAAGGAGGAAATCAAGAAACATGGTAATATTATTCTATCATGGTCAGATTTCATTACTACTATTAAACAACAGTTTAATCCATTAGCTCCTATGCAGAAAGCCATCATGAACTGATAGAACTTTAGGAAATTAAAGGGACAAAATGTGCAAGAATGCACCAAGGAATTTAGAAGAAGAGCTCTTTTATTAGGGGTGGATTTACAAAGCCAAGATACTGTTGGACATTGGGTTCAACGCTCCCCATGTGTTTCATGACATGGACTAACTGCCTCTCGTGGATCCTAACTCTAGTGATTGTAGTGATGACTAACGCCTGCTGGTTTTGGTCTAACGGCAATCGTAATTCCAACAGATACTTTGCTAAAGTAAATAGGAGGCTTACATAGCTACCTATAACATACTATTCTCATGTTTAACCCCACCAGTCTAGATGAAGTTTGTGTTCAGGCCACACATCTAGAAGCTAGAGGGAAGAACATTTCTAAAGAGGGTAGAAAGAAACCTTTTAAGGGTAAATCCAAGGAAAATACCTCAAAAGGTAAAAACAAAAATAATGCATCTTTTGTGAAAGAGGGAGAAAACGTTGTTTGTAAAAATTCAAAAGAAGGCCATGATGAAACTCATTGTTGGAAATTACATCTTGAATTGAGGCCAAAGAAACCCAGTAACAAAGGGAAATAGAAAACTGCTGCTACAACTCAACATGATTTAGGATCTGATTCAGGTGATGAATCTAAAATTACAGTCATGGGATTGAATAACATGAAGGGAAAATAAATTGAAACTAAACCTAGTACCAATACATAAAGCAGTAACATAAACACTCCAAATGAAGAAGAAAGAATATAACTATTTCATGTGAGGGTCATATCCAAGCATACCAAGATTGACACACTGTTTGACAGTGGGTCACAAGAAAACTTAATCTTTGAATATTTGGCCAAGAAACTTAACCTTGAGACCATAACACATCCAAAACCATATCCATTGGGCTGGATTTGTAAGGATGCAAATCTATAGGTTTCAAAGAAATGTATATTGAGGTTTCCAATCACTGCAAGCTTTGTTGACACAGTTGAATTAGATGTGGTTCCGATTGACATAAATGGTATTGCATTAGGGAGTCCTTACTTGTATGAAAAGAAAGTGATATTCTATCACCATGAGAACAAGTATCATTTATTAAAAGATGGAAAGGATTTCAATGTTAGATCACATCGCAAGAAGACAAACATTTCTATGATAAATGCTGGACAGGTAAAGAGACTGGTAAATTCAAGTAAGAATTTTGTTCTTCTTATGATTAAGCCTAAAGCTGATATTAATAATAAATATTTTGAAGGATGTGATCCTAAGTTGAAATCAGATTTATATGATGTGGTTAATGGACATCATGAGATGTTTCAGAAGCCAACAGGATTGCCTCCAAAAAGGGAAATTCAACATGAGATTTAGTTGCAATAAGATTGTCCTCTTCCAAACATCGGTATGTATCACATGTTGATAATGGAGAATGCTGAAATAAAGAGGCAAATAGAAGAGATGTTGGATAAAGGAATCATAAGGCCAAGCACCTCCCCCTGCGGTTCACGCATAGTCTTGATACCAAAGAAATATGGGACTTGGCGCATGTGTGTATATTTTCGATCTTTGAAAAATATTACAGTAAAAAATCATTACCCACTCCCAAGAATAAATGTTTTGCTTGATCAACTAAAAGAATCAAATTTTTTTACTAAGTTAGATTTACGAAGTGGATATCATCAAGTAAGAATTTCAGAAAGTGGTATATGGAAAATTGAATTCAAAACCAAACAAGGACTCTTTGAGTGGCTAGTTATGCCTTGTGGTTTATGTAATGTCATATCCTGATTTTCCTTGAAGTTGTTGGGAAGGGAAAGAAATTTAGGGAAGTGACTTCTAGCCAACTTTTAGATGCAGAATCTAGCCAATATGTACCCGAGAGAGGGCTCTCTCTGTATAGTGCTTTGATTTAGAAGATATTAGGCTAGTTATAAAGTCCAAGGGTTTTGTTTGAATTTGGGTGGTGGAATTCAATAGCTGAGGGCAAGATTGAGTAGTTTAATCCATTGGTCTAAGGGAGTCAAAAAGGATAACTTAACTGGATTAAGTCTCTTAGCAAAAGATGGTTTCACAGGGCAAGATAATCAAACAGAGAACAATTATAAATCTTAAAGTGAATGGAACGGAATATAAATGGAGGAAAGGAAATTAAGAATATTTCAACACATTTATAAGAGGGAAAATTGAGTGATTATTAACAAAGAGAAATTAAGTATTCTTTATTAAATAATCAAATGCTTAAACTAGAAAAACAGGAGCAATTAAGAATTCACTGTTTAAACCAATTTAGAAGAAAACATTTAGAACAATAATGATTAAAATCAGATTACACTTAAGCACTTTCTGATTTATTCCTTTTCATTAATCATTTAGAAATGAAACACAGATGATATAGTAAACAAATATAAAGACTTCAACACATAAGAGATAGATGACTTATTGATCCGTAGTTTGACACATGAATCCTGTAAAAAGTCTTTCGCATCAATTCCTCATCCAGCTAGCCACAAAAAATTTCTCCAACAACACTTTATTCCAAATAGTCAATGTTACAACAAAGTCTAAAAAAATCCACCCTGAATACTCTGATTGAGGGAGTATTTATACAAAAAGTTACAAAAAATATCTCATAACAACTTGAGATATAATCTAGGATGACTCATAAGTAAATTACAATAAAATAGAGACAGATGGTCTCATAGATAAGAAAAAATGATAACTGAAGTTGTGTTGTTTCCTTCTTTTGAGAATGTGCTGGAGGCAGGCCCTATGCTTTGGCTCATTATTGTCCTCTTCAGTAAATCTGTGCTGGCTGCTCCGTTTAACTGATACTCTTTGACTGGTCTGATACACTTTGACCTTTATTCATCCTTTTATCCTTCTTACCATGACTTACTATAGTACATAATCAAAAATTCAGGTAAGGATAATCTTTACAAAAGTTCTAACAGTTCTTCCCACCATTGTCTTGGAATCACGGTCATTTTACATCTTTACGAGAGTTGAAGAATTTTCTTGATTTCACTGTTGACCCTTGGAGGAGAAACTACTGTCAACAAGGTGGTTGCAGGGTGTACAAATAGGTCAACAAACTCATTGTAGGAATAAGGGGAATCAGGGGAATTATGAGTAATGGCAGACCAAAAGATAACAGACCTAGGATTTCCTTTGGCATCAAGCTTTTTGACATGGAAAGGTAAAATTTTGAGGTTGCAGTAATAAAGCATGAGATGATAAATAACAGAATAATACTTGAACACTCTTTCATTCTCTAATCTCATGAACTGATCATGGATTTTTTCTGCAATGTAGGAAGCAAAATCATACTTGACAACAGGGGGCTGTCTAGGGGTGAAAATAGACAACAATACTAGGGTTAATTGGTCAACATACTCACTAGTATTGAAACCCATTATAGAAGATATCATATTTAGAATAAGTTTGTCCACATCAGTGAAGAAGGTATAACCATAAGGGGGAGGGCATTTGGGTTGATGTTCTGGTAACATGAAGGTCTGGCAGAGACGATTTAACTCTTCATGGGATAATTTGGTAGATTTCTCAAGTAATTCTCCCATGGACAAGGGAGTGAGGGCTTGACCAAGTTGAAATTGCAGCATCTCGTTGATAGACTGAGCAGTTATGGGAAAAAGGATAGTTTGACTCGGGGACAAAACTACTCTTTGATTGGGATCATAGTTTGCATGATAGTAATGGATTATCTCAGGGAAAATGTGGACTGAGGGGAGAAGGTACATGGGAAGATTGGATTCCCAAAAATATCAGAACCTTTCAAGTAATTATCTCTGTAGTAGAAAAAAATTCGAAGGGGATTTTCACTGAGAACCAGGTCTTTAATTTGGAAATATCTGTCTACTAAAGGTAGATAATCTAAATCTCTGTGAGGGGCATTGAGGGGTGCTACATTTAGAGCCACGGGAATCTCCATTTCTGGTTCTTGTGGATTCAGAAATGAATTCATGGTTTTTTATGAAAAACAGGCACAATCACAGGTTTAGGAATATAATTGCAGTTCCGGGGATTTGAGGGATAAATGAAGATCAATTTTGAACTCTGTTTTAGTTTCTCGTGTAGAATTAAAAAAAAACCAAGATTTTATAGAGTTTGATGAGAATTGAGGTAAATACCTGTTTTCCGGGAAATGAACAGTAATGGGAATAGGTATTAGCTATGGCAGATGAATTTTGAATGTTCGGCTGCAATTTTCCTCAGCAAGGTGGCAGTTGATGGCGTTCGACAGTCGGTTTTGGAGTTTTCTGCATGAGACTTTGGTCGTTACACAGAATAATGAAAATGACGTGGGAACATTTGTTTTATTCACAAAGTCAAAAGGTTGGCGGGTTTTTAATTTTTTAATGGATGACGTCAGCAAGTACGAAGGCTTCGTCAGGGGAGGCAGGTAGTAAGCAGTTTCCATCGCACCGCTTTTGAGGGAGGGCGGTTTTCAGCAGTGGGTGAGCGATTCCATACGATGCATGACATGTGGCACTGTACGATCTAGAAAACCGCTTGGCCATCGCGCATTATCGTTCGGACGTGGATGGCTAGCGATATGGATAATAACCGTTGATCTCAGATTGATTGATCGAACGGTGGTCGGGGTGACGAGATGACGGAGAGATAACGAGCGGGCCCAATGTAATTTATTTTGAATTAATCACATCAGGGGGGAAGTTAATTGGCGGAATAGGTTATTAATTAACCATGAGGGTTAATTAATCCGTTTTATACGATGGGAGGACGCGCTTGAGGATTAATCAGAAATTTAACTAATTAATCATAATTCAAAAATTAATATGGTTATTTTTCAACCAAAAGGGGCGAGATATTAATTATTTGGGATATAATTAAAATAATACGGGAAACGGTTTATTTGTATGGGGATTTAAATAATAAAATTAAAAATTAATATGAAAAAAATGAACGGAAGCGCTAAGTAAAAAACATTGGTTTAATGTATTTAACTTATGCTTGCATGAATAGGGTTTTTGTGAAATATTGCATGATTTTCCTAAGTAAAATGGGATTTTACTTAGGAAAAGATTTCTTAGAGGTGAATGAATGTCATGATGAATGATTTTAAGTACTTAGGTTTTTCCAATTATTGGGCCGAGGGTCCGGTCCCTCCAAAAGTCAAGGAAATGCCTTGAGCCCCTCTAATTTTCAAATACCTTAGTACTTAGGAGAAATTAGTGAAATCTTTAGGGGAAGATGAGAAGGGAAGTTAATAACTTTGACTTTTCTTTGCTTTGAATTTCTTCCAGTATAGTGTCTGCCTTTGCACTTTGTGATGAAAGTAAATATTAACACATTTAGAGTCATTGTCCATCACATGCAATTCTGCAACATCATCTACCTACCCTACCTACTTTACTCTACCATTTTTCTTCTTTATTAGGGTGCACTTAGACTGGCAAACCCTTATCACACTTTCTTTTCTTTTACATGTAGAAATCTATCTAAGTCTAACCTTATTACATCCAAGGGCTCATATTAAGCTATTGAGCTCCTTTTATTTACTCTACCTATCTACTTATCTGCCAAGATTAAACAGTTTGGTCAAATTTTATTCTCTATCTCTAAAACATGAAATTGAAAATAATTAATAGCTTGTTATTTTTGTTGTTCATAAATTGTGGCACATAAAATACAAGTTACTTTTAATTTTGCTTTGTTACACTTAGAGCAAAAAACGTTAGCATTTAGTTGCCTATCCTTGGCTTTCTTTGGGTAAGGTTCATTTTCTTTTCGCACATGAGCCATTTTTATTCTTTTCACCCTTTGATTTTTCTTTTAGGGTATACCCTCTTTACATTTTTAAATTTTTTGATTTTTTGATAATATGGAAAACCTTTGCAACAAGAAAAAGGGTATGAACATATTACATAGCCCATCAAGTCAATCATGAAATATGACACCTATTAGTATAGGAGTCTAACATATTAGGAAAATTGCATGTGAGTTATGGATAATGTTTTGCGACCATTCCTTGATGAATTTGGTATTGTGTACTTAGATGAAGTTTTAATTTTCAGCAAAACAAGAGAAGATCATGTCTTGCATGTGAATAGAGTGCCTGATATTTTGAAGAAAGAGAAATTGTTTCTTAAGATGTCAAAGTGTGAGTTTGGAAAGGCTTATTTGGTCTATTTGGGACATATTGTAGGAGGAGGATAATTGAGGATTGATCCTTATAAAGTGGAGGACATTGTGAATTGGCCCACACCCAAAATAGTAACCAAGGTAATAAGTTTCTTAGGTGCAGCTCAATATTGGAGGAAGTTTATTACTAACTTTTCTTCCATCGCAACTCCTATGCATGGAGTGAGAAGTGTGAAGAAAGGCTTCCAATGGGGAGGTAAATAGCATCAAGCTTTCAAAGCTTTAAAAGACAATATCAGTTCAGCTCTAGTCCTTGCATTACCAAATTTGAGACAACCATTCGAGATTCAAACCAATGTTAGTGATTATGCCATGGGCACAGTACTTTTGCAGCATGGTAAGCCTATTACCTTTCAATCTGAAACTTTTAATGGTGATGTGACTCATTATCCTACATATGAAAAAGAACTATATGCGTTGGTACAAAGTGTCAGGAAGTGGAAACACTATTTGATGGGTAAAGACAATTGTACACACCGATCACCAACCATTATAGTACTTGCAGTCGCAAACAAAATTGCAGCAATCAATACATTTCAAGTGGATGGGATTTCTTCAAAAATTTCCCTTGGTTATAAGGTACAAGAAAGGTATATTCAATAAAGTTGTAGATATGCTTTCAAGACCAATCATTATTGCATCTACTTTACTAAAAAATTATTCTATTGTACATGAGAGTTACATAGAACAATATGCACATGACATTGATTTTCAAGATGTGTATACTAGTTTGAGCGAAGGGAATCAAGTTGAAGAAAAAGATTATCACATGCATAACAATTTTTTGTTTCATTTGGGTAAGCTATGTATTACAAAAGGAGAGAGGCTAAGTGTCATGAGAGATGCTCATTCTTCTTTTGTTGCTGGACACTTTGGGGTAAGCAAAACAATGGCACATCTACAAAGGTATTGTTATTGGCCTCGCATGATAGATAGTGTATCATGTTTTATAAGAGGTTGTTGTATGTGTGAAACAAGTAAGCCTATTAATAGGAAGCTTGGATTGTACACGCCACTATCAGTACCATCAAGGCCATGGGAGAGTGTCTCCATGGACTTTGTTGGAGGTCTACCTATGTCAAGAAAGCAACATGGTTATCTTTATATAGTTGTGGATAGATTCAGTAAAATGTGTATACTTATGCCATGTAAGAAAACCATTACTGTTGAACAAACTACTGAACTTTATTTTCAAAATGTTTGGGTTCATTTTGGATTGCCCACTTCTATTGTTAGTAACAAGGCTTCCAGGTTCATTGTGAATTTTTGGTCAAATCTATGGAGAATGATGGACACAAAGTTGAAAAAGAGTACCACTTTTCATCCACAAACAGATGGAAAAACTGAGGTGGTGAATAGAACAATTGTGCATCTATTGAGAGGATATTGCAGCGAACATCCTAAGTTGTGGGATGAAAAATTGCATTACATTCAACACGCTTACAACCGGGAAAAGAAATATTCAACACAAACCTCACCTTTTGAAGTATTCTTTGGGTATTTTCCAAAATCGCCATTAGAATTCATCTTTGGGAAGGATGTTGCAATTGATGGCCATAGTGACAATGATAAGGCTCAAAATTTCATTGAGAAATTCAGATTATACATCAACAAGTTCAAGAACAACTTGAGAAAAGTAAAATCAAATACAAAGAGAGGCATGACAAACACCAGGTTGATCACAAGTTTCAAGAGGGAGATGAGTTATGGTTGCACATTAGCAAAGAAAGGATGCAAGGGGAAGGTAAAAAGCTAAAACACATTCGCTATGGTCCTTTCAATATCATAAAGAAAGTTTGTAATAATGCATTCCAACTTGACTTGCCTTTTGACATGCAAATGTATTCAGTTGTTAATGTTGAAAACTTACACTTGTATGAGCCGCCTTTGATCGATGATCAAGGAATTGATGTTCAGCTTCCCTCTATTGAAGATTTCTCAAAATAATTTCTGGATGAGCTCAAAGAAGATACAATTCTTGACAAGAGGACAAGAGCATCAAAGAGGGGAAGTGTTGACTACCTTTGAGTTGGGCTCAAAGGCACCAAACCAAGCAAGGAAAAATGGATGGAGGTTGGAAAGGTGAGGGAGTTGGACCCTCATCTACTGAACAGGTAATCAAGTCTTTTGGGCTCCAAAAGCTTCCCAAATGGGAGGAATGATTAGGAGTTCATATTTTTTCTCAAAATTAAAAGTTATAGGATTGGGTTGAAACTAGGATGGTTGCGTAGATCTCGTCTTCCTGATTCTGGCGCCGTGAAAGGTTCAAAAAATCGATGTCGTATGGGGAAGATATTGCGTTCTGATAGAAATGCCAAATAGGTAAAATTGTGACAGTTTGACTAGTTTTTACTGGGATGCACATTTAGGAAGGTGAAATGTACAGTCAGCAAAATAGAATATTCCTTTCTTAGGACCAATCATGGTTTTCAAGTGTCAAGTTTCTATTAGAAGGGATGGGGTTTGAAGGGTCAATCAGAAGCTGCCACGTGGCTAGCCCTGAGGCTGCCATGTGAATCTGTAATCACATTATAAAATTTTGTGAGGGTCTACAGGAATCGACCCCCAGACCTCCCGACAGGCACGCAGATGTCTTACCATCCGAGCTACGCTTGTTACTTAACCATAATGGATGTCGAATTTTATTTATGGTTTATTGCAATGATGGTCTGGGTTGGAAACCACTGGTGGTACCAACCCACCAACGATCCCCATAAACATGTCACATGTCAATGGTTTAACAACACCAACCACCGCGTGGATAAGTCTTAACCAAATGGCATTAAATAGTGGTTCAAACCTTCCAATCGGAGTTACTACCGCAGGTTCCGCTAACAACCACGATAATCGTAGTTTTGGGGGTGCGCATGTTGCCACCCCTAACCACAAACATTTAATGCAACGGTCAACTCGACGGAAAGTTAGCGGGCGCGCCATTTTTGGCGGCCTATCCAATTTTTGGCATATTTTAGAATAAATGCTCATTGTATGCATGGGTGTATGATTGGGACCTTCCCGTGTAAGCATTGCTAAAAGAGATGCTTATAATGGCATACGTATTCGACGAATTCTGAAAAATTGCAATGGTTTTGAAGTACGATACCATCTTGACATGAAACCTTGTGTTGTAGTCAAATTTCAAGAGGATCGATGACAAACAATGGGAAATGATGATTCCCACGATGCCATCCGAGGATTCCCCTATTAAGGTGAGATGCCATCCAAGGTACTTGCTTTCTTTTTGGGAAAATGGTTGTTGAAGTCAACAAGAAGGAAGCCTAAACCGGCCAAGAGAAATAGTGATGCAGGGCACCATGGTCTCTAATATAGCAAGTAAAGGATGATAGGTTAATATAGGCATGATGGCGAAAAATGGTTGAAAACTGATAATGGGAGTTTAGTGGCCCAAGGTCGGAGCTTGTAAAAGAAATTTGGCGGCATTCATAATGATTTCTGATGAGGAAAGCCTTGGAGTCGGTAGGATGTTCAGGGTGGGTATATGTTTGTTATGAATTTTGTGGTGGCTTTGCGTGAAAGGTGTGAAGCTCCGACCAAGGGTGATTAAGGATTTCTACCAGGGGAGAAAAGTGGATGGATGGGTGGGGGATGTTCTCCTAAAAATATTTGTACACTTACCAAAAGAATATAAAATGGGTTTGGATGTACAAACAGGGAGACGGATGCCCCAAAAACATGAAAATAATCGCTCACTGATGATGTGAGGAAGGTGTTTTTGCTGAGGGTGGGGGCCCATTGGTTATTTTTGGTGAAAGGTTAGTGAAGTGGATGGAAAATATCACAGATGGGCTATGCTGATGGAGGGATGGTAGGCCAAATGCGAGACATGTTGGTGCGTGTTCGATCTGCTTGCGAAAATGGTAGTCTGGGAAAGGGGTTTTATCGTGATATGGTAAAACATGAATTGATGCATGATGGATGGATTAACATGAAGCTCTTCCTGGACTGGGGTGTTATGACCATGGCATCATATTTTTTGATGCATGGTCTACTTGAGTGATGGATACCATGGAGGGGGAGGCTCTACTGATCGACGAGAATGTTTATCATGTGCAAGGTGGGAAGATGATAAACATGGTCGGGTGTTTGGAACCTATGGTTGATTCTTGTGGAGAAATAACTTCATGATATGCAAAGATTCTCTGGGATTCTATCATGCTGAGGGCAGAATGATACCTGCTTTGGAACCTTCAGTGATTGCGGCAACAGTTGGTTTGTCGTACTGTGTAATACCTTGCAACAAATTCCCAAGTGAAAGAATGTTTTTCATTCAAATATATTGATAAATGTGTTGAATGAAAAAACGATAAGAGAGGGCATACCTGTCGTAACTAATACAATTTTTTTTTTGGAGGCGTGACTGTGTGGAGCCTCCTTTGGGAGTTATGAGGTGTTGATCATTGTGTTGCTTTCAGTTTCGCAATTAGGCTTCATAAGCTCCCATTATGGTCACTCGAACAATTTTAAAAGGGAGATATATAGGTCAATATGGCTCATTTCAGTTCATTTGTGTCATTTGAGATTTGTGAGGTTAGAGTTTGCTGCTGAGCCTTTCTTGTCGTTACGGTTAGCCTGTGTACTAGGGATTTGCGCTGTTAGTGCTAGGTAGGCCCCTGAATGTCAAACATTTTAATTTTTTTCAGTTTTAGTGTTGGGGGGTCTGTACAAATTAGGTTTATATGAATCCCTACTTGTTTTTGGCCTTGGTCACGTGATCGATCAAGGTTCAAGCACGAAGACTTCCATGGAAATTCGAGGATTTCCACTAAGATTTCACGGCTAGTGGAATTTTTGTGCGTGGCTTCCGCTTCTATCCAAGATAAAGATGTGTGGTCAGCGCCTGTTTGAGAAACAGGTGCGTCGAAAAGCCAAGGTAGTTTTTTGAAAAAAAATTGAAATTTTTTTGAGTTTTGATGACACTGATGTGCTTCTATTTGGTGACAGGATGTTGTGGAGAGAGAGAGACTGGCTAGACCTTCATATGACAGTGGCATAGGATGCTAATTCTTGCAGGTAATTGGCTCAGTGGGGTCTCCTCAAGTTTCTTAAGAATGACCTCCTGAGGTCGCAGGATAGCCTATTATGTTACCTGGTCTATACAAGAGGCGCAAGGTGATGGTTTTGCGAGGGTGTGACGTTCATATCCATCCAGAGACAAATATATATTTTGTGACTATTTTTCTACCTTAGGGTGAGGCACTTCCGCATCCACTCCTACTTGGGAGTGTGGCTCTCCTTCGTTGGTCAGAGTAGCACTGTGGTGGGGCACTCCTTTCGGAGGGGTGCATTCTTCTATCATCAGTGACCAATATAGCCGAGTGATGTGCTTTAGCTATGATCATGTGATTGACTAGGTCATCATCGCCGCACAGGGCATAAGGACCTCAGATTGGTGATTTTCGCCAGCTTCGGGCCAGACAATTCTTTGACTAGGCTCGTCATGTTTATGACGGTATGGTGTCACAGTTGGGGAAGGTGCAAGGAGGATCTTCCAAACTATTCACATATGCTAGCATCCTGTGTATCATTATGTTTGAGAGGGTGCTATTGTTGTGACCCATAGTGGTGGTTCCTATGGGGTTTCACCGGGACCCTCGGATGAGGCGATGGGAGCTGGTGTTGCCTCAATATGGGGGAGGAGAGGTGGGTCGCTATTGGAATGCGACCACGGAGGCCTGGTTGGAGGTGAACCATCAGATGTTCCTTGACTTTCCATACTCAAGGACCGACTTTTGAGGAGATCCGGATATGGGTCTTCCTGCCGATTACGTGTGGGGACCTGTAGGTATGATTTTTTATGTTTTTCTGCATTTGTTGAGTAATTATGATGTGTATATTTATGTGTGTATTGTGGTGACACTAGCACTATATTTGTTTCTCTTGCAGATGTGAGAGCAGTTGGAAAACCTACTGCTCGGTTGGTGGGACACCAACCCATTCGGAGGGTTCCAGGCGGAGGAGCTTAGCCCCAGGTTGGGGGGGGCAGGGTGGAGATCCAGGGTAGCCTCAGGGTGGAGGACCCGGTGATGGTTCTAGACCTTCCGAGGAGGGTAGCAGCTCAGCTTATGTCGAGTATGTTGTGGCTATCACTCATGCTGAGGTGGAAAAGGCATGAGTGGTAGAGATGGAAGAGAAGTTAGCTACATCCGAGGCCCGATCCACTTACCTAGCAGATGGTTGGGGTCGAGTGGAGAGTTTGACCTAGGGTATGCTGACCCGGGGATTTGTTGGTGATATAGATTATTCCTGGCTCGAGACCTTGATGGCCCGAGAAAGGGTTTATCACCCCACTCTGCGCCATGTGGCGCTTTCTGTTTTGGCTGCTACCTCAGTGTTGGCACCAGGTGCAGTTGTGGGTCCAGATTTCCCACCTAGTGGGGCTCAGCCCTAGACACACTTTGTATTAAGGGAAATCATCCATTATGAGGATGCTTCACTTATTTTTGATGACATGTGTATATATATTTTTTGGCTGACCTGTAGGTCAGAGACATGAATTATTATTTGTACTCACACATATTTTTGGTATATATGCGAGATGTATTTTTTGCGGCTCTTGATGATATGTCTATGGTTATATGATTCGATGTATTTTGTGTATCAATGATGGAGATCTATATATTTTTTTATGTTTTTGGTTTTATGTATGATGGTTTATACAAGATGCATTCCAGTCTAGGATGTGGTTAGCTATGCGATCTGCTATCTCGTTTTGATTTCTTGGTACATGTGTGAATGTAATATGATCAAATTGATGGCTTAATTTTTTTGCACACAAATATTTTCTAAATAGTTTTGAATCTTGTACGTAAAATTCTTGGTTTAACAACGAAACCACTAATTAGGAATCGAGGTAGATATGCAAGTGGCGGATGCCTTGGTTGAAAGCATCGCTCGTGAGCCCAATGACGATGTCATATTCTAAGCTGATCTGATGCATACTCCGTTGGTGAAGAATGACAACCAGTGAGGATAGTAGATGACCCAAGTGACTACTGTTAGATTTTGAGACCATCGTGATGCTCCATTAGTGCATCCAAGGTAATGGTTTAAGAGACAATCCATGTGTGACACCAGAGCGCTTTTTAGAAAAAGTCCATGATGTTTGTGATCAAAAACAAAGTTTTCTATATGCATGTTATCTCTAGGGTTGAAGCCTCCTCGCGCTTATGAGTAAAATTTCTTGAGGTAGAGCCCATTGACGGGGTTGTTTAGGCATGTTTCGTCGGGCTCTAACAAGATGTATGCCCCCTTGAGGAGGAAATGTCTTATGACATAGGGACCTTTCCATAGGGTTTTGAACTTCCCCAGCCCTAGGGCTTCTTTTGCAACATCGTAGCAGAGGACTAACGCTCCCTCGGTAAATTATCAAGGGGTGATGTTGCGATCGAACGATGCTTTCACCCATTTTTTATGGGCCTCGTTGTGTTAGAGTGACTATCGTCGATTTTCATCAATGAGTTCTAGTTCCACCAAGAATTTCTCTAGAGACTAGGTGTCATCAAGGAGTTCAATGGCGGTGTGTAAGTTCATGATTTTGCATTCTATGGGAATCACAGCTTCGACCCCGTACACCTAGTGGAAGGGTGTGAACCCTGTTGATGTTTTCACTACCGTGCAGTATGCCCACAGGGTGGAAAAAAGCATGTGGTGCCAGTTTGTTTTGTGGTTATTCACCATACATTGTAACATCGTTTTGAGCACTTTGTTCACAACTTCTACCTGTTAGTTGGATTGGGGGTAGTATGGTGGAGCGAATTCATGTGTAAATTTGAGATGATGAGATAGCTCCTAGAAAATCTCATTTTCAAAATGTTTTCCGTGGTCGGAGACTAACTCTTTTGGTTGAACAAAAATCGTGCAGCGGTTTCATCTGTGTTGTCGTATGTGGGCATGGCCTCTGCCAATTTGGTGAAATAGTTTATGGCTACAATAATGTATTTTTGGTTTCCTGACGAAGTGGGTTTGCAAGTCATGAGGTTGATCCCCCATTTTCAGAAGGGACCAGCTACTATGACTAGGTTTAGGGGAGTGGGTGGCAGTCTTGCCTTGTGAGCAAAGCGTTGACATCGCTCGCATCTTTTGACTGTTAAGATGCAGTTTTGGAATAAGGTTGTCCAAAAATATCCTGCCTGGAGAAATTTTTGTGCGATATCCATTCCAGAGAGTTGGCCACCGCAAGCTCAGTTGTGATAGTCATTAAGGGCTTGCTCATCTTGGTCGCGAGTGAGGCATCAACGTAAAATGGTGTTGATGCCCCACCAATAAAGGAAATCTCCCGTGAGGAGGTATCGGGGGGTCTGGTGGCGTATGCACCTGCGGTCGTCACGAGTGAGCTTCGGTTTGAACTTTTGGGTTTGTTGGAATAAGAGAATATCTCTGTACCAAGGGTTGTTAGTCGTCACTAGGAAGAGATGTTCGTCCAGTAGTGAAATGTTGACTCGTGATCCTTTGGTCTGTCTTAGGAGGTCAATGATGAACTTGGCTAAAATTAAAGCCTTTTTTATTTTGGTAGAGCTAAACTGTAATTCAAACTCTTGTAGTATAACTATCTAGCGAATGTATTTATGGTTCATCAAATGGCGGGTGAGCAGATATCTCATGGGGTTGATATCTGCGACGACTATTGTAGTCCTTAAGATAATGTAGTGGTGAAGTTTTTGGAAAGCGTGTATTAATGCTAGGGCAGTCTTCTCTTCGGGCTCATACCTTAACGCGAGGCCTAATAAAATTTCACTAATGTAATAAATTACGTGTTCTTTACCATCGGGGCACTCTTGGATTAATACCCTAGCCAAAGTGATTTCATACGTTGATAGATACAGGGTGTAATATTTGTTATAGTTGGGTGGACTGATCAATGGTGCTGAAGGTAATGCGTCTTTCAATGCCTCAAATGATTGTTGGGCTTGATCGTCCCATTTTAATGGGATGTCCTGACGGAGGAGGCGTAGGAATCCTTGAGCACAAGTGGCATAGTCTGGGACGAATCCTATCAAATAATTTCCCTTTCCCTGCAAGATTTGGAGTTTCTTGAGGGTTCGAGGTGGTGGTACCTCTTTGATAGCTTGGACCTTGAGGGGGTCCACTCTAATCCCTTTCTGGGACACAAAAAAACCAAGAAGTTGTCATGCAGTGACGTAGAAGACGCACTTGAGGGGATTCAAGCTAGGTTGTATTGCTCGCATCATTGGAATACCAGTCGAAGATCCTCGAGATGATCAGATCGCTTCTTGGATCAAACAATGAGTTCATCCAAGTAGGCGAGGATAAGGTGTGCCAATTCATAAAAGATATAATTGATGGCCCACTAGAAATTTGCTCTGGAATTTTTAAGACCGAATGACATAACCTGATATGCGAACGTCCCCCATCGGGTGGTGAACGCAGTATTGTACCAGTCGGTGTGGTATATTTGGATTTGATTATACCCATAGAAACCATCCATTAAGGAGAGGGCCTCGTGTCCCATGCAAGCATCGATAACTTGGTTGATGAATGGGGTAGGGTAATTGTCCTTTGGATAGGCTTTCTTCAAACCACGAAGATTGGTATAGACACGAATGGTGCCCTATTTTTTCATGATGGGAACAAGGTTGGAAACCCATGATGTGTAAGCGATAGGGTAGATAAACTCTACTTTGTGAAGCTTATCGATTTCTCATTTAATTTCTTCTACCTTGGATGGGTGTAGTTGACGTTGTTTCTGGCGTTCTTGTGGTACATCAAGCCAAGTGTCAATGGTGCTCTACTATAGTGGGACTAAGCTCTGACATTTTCGAGTAGTTCCATGTGAAGATATCTCTATACTCTTGCAAAAAATGGGTGTAAGAGGTTACCTCGTTTGGGGAACATGTTGCCCCCAGTGAAAATTCTTCGACGTTCTCAGGATTTCGAGAGATATTCACCCTAATGGTAGGCAAAACGTTTTACATGTTCCCTTCTTCGAACGCATCAGGCGCCAGAATGGGATTTTTGAACCAATTGAATTTCCTATATGGAAGGAAATATTTTGATTTGATTGTGTAAATCTCTTGGTTTCCTTGATTGTTAGGGTCAAACGTTATTTCAGGAAGAAAAAATGAGCGGTGATGCATTGCATCCCAAGGATAATCTGGTTTTGTCACGGCCTCAAGAATATCCTTATCTGAGTGGAATAAGGATACTAAGGGGGATTGAGTCTGCTTAAGGCCATGAGGAGGTGGTTTGGTCCTAACGGAGCTGGTCGAAAAACATGAATAAGATTCCATCATCGATGCCATGGAACGAGATGCGGTTGACAAGGTGCAGATGGATTGGGTTTGTACCGTCGTTGGTACAGCTACTCTTGTAGTTGCAGCTGACTCGACATCTATGACTGATGAGTAGATAACACGAGTCATGGTTCTGATACACGATGATATGAATCATATATGATGTTTTGTGTTGTCGACGTTTTGTGGGGGAGGAATTTCCATCGTGGTGGCTTGCATGAGAGCAAGTCTAGGTTTCTCCCGAGGCATACGAAGAGTACTCGTACTTTCCTGGATTTGGAAATTTTTCTTAGTACAAAGCTACCAGAATGTTTCCATTAAGGGGCATGCCTCTATTTCGTGGTTATGACCAGTGAAAATGGTGCACGGTACCACAGTTCCTATCTAGTAGATGGTGTGATAACCAACACTACTCTTAGTCCCTGAGGTGTATGCTCGGAAAGGATCAGGCGTGGGGGGGAGATTTTGATGTTGCCATCTCTGAGTTTTTGTTTTTGGGAGGTCTAGCTCCTCTGGGTGTACTAAACTCAATGTTGCTCTTGTCGATCTTAGCCTTAAGAGGTCCTCAAAATTCATTGTATGGTGAAAATGTGAGTAGATCCTGCAATAGTAGTGTGTGATATTCTCTTTATTAGAGAGATGCTTCTGCGGGATAAGGGAGACCATGCAAAAGCTGTTTGTGAGGTGTTTCATTTCCTTAAACTGATTGACCTGCTGGACGATTTTATCACACAACCTCCATGCTTCCCTAGACTGGACATGGGCCCTGTTAGGCCGGTGCGTCATTTTGACTCACCCAATGTTTTGGTAGTGATATAGGGTAGGATACCTGGGGGAATTCTGCCTTACATTTGGTTCTCTAATATTACGACTAATTTTATCCAAGCACTGCGTTTCTAATGAACGTATGATGTCGATTAGCGGGCGCACTCAAGGTATGTAAGTACAATGTTGGGCCTGATGGTTGCCCTGACATACTAGACAAGAATGTATTTCTTGGGTATTCCCTTCCCTTAGAGATGGCGAAACAATTGGATACCATCTGTGTAGCGATTCTAGGTCTGGGCATTTGGCGACCAAATGGTTGTGTGCATTGCATAACACAGAGGATGGTATTCTCCATGGAGGGCGAGTAGAAATGACTATGTGCCCCCCATCCAATTGTTTTTCCGCTGACAGAAAATGGATGGATCTGCTTGTCACCTCCTCTTGCATTGTCGATATTTCCATGGATTCTATATCTGAGTCGTCTTCTAGGGAGAGGCGAATTATGGCCATGTGTAAACTAGTTAACGCTGAACGAAATTCAGGGATGTAATGTCAATGATGTAAGGGTGATCGCCGCCACATATCTAACACGAATGTTGGATTTATAGGAGGTCGACATGGTATACTGGGTTAACCGGATACCATCTTTGAAACAAATCCAGGGTTGCAAGGTCAGTGATTAAAGGATAATGTTCGTCACAGAGTGCACAAAATTGGACAGGAGGAGGAACAAACGAGAGTCTTTCTAGTGACTGCTCTGCCTCTTTAAGGTATAATATTACCCGAGGTTCTTCCCCATTTGTCTGCATAGGGGGGTCCTCCTAATATAATTGTTTTAGGGCATGTAAGGCATCCCTATATCACGATATTTCTAGACAATGATGAGTGTAATGCCCATAATTGTTGCAGATAGTGCATGCGTGGTTGGTACACAATGCTTTGCCTTGGTTTTTTGTGGCTGGTTCCTTTTTACAGGAACTTGTGGCCGTGGAATTTCTTTCGGAGCCTAGGAGAGGTTTCAATTCATCCAACTCAGGGAAAATATTGGAAGGGTGGCCTACAATATCACACAATGCACAAGGTTACAGTTCCCTTGGCATGATGGGGTTTTCTATCTTTTTCCCTTTTTTTATGGGTTTTCCTGGTCGCTTTAACCAGTGTTGCTATGGAAATCTCTTTAACTGGTGTCGCCTCCTGACGAGGGATGGGGGTTATTCCTATATATGTAATGCCAGGGGATCCCAGCATGGTTGGTGGGACCAGGTACCAGACACGTATCGCGAACGACATTTTTGGAAATGTTACTGTTGCCAAGACCTGTTGTGATACAAAACTAGGTGGAGGGTATAGAAATGGTATTTGGGAGATGGCGTAGGTAGAAAAGCCGTGCCTATGGCCTCGGTTTCGTTACTACTAGTCTCTATCTCCTGGCTGGTTCTAGTGTTTGATGATGACATATGCACACCGGGGCCCCTGCGATATCAGCCAATAATTCTGGTATGACAGGGGGATATCCTAGGAATGATCAAAGGATAGATGATGATTTGAATTTCCCAGGGCCATATTCTTGGTACCGTGTGAGCGATTCCGTAGATGTGTCTACATAAGGTAGAATGACATCAGCATTCATTATGGTTCACTTGTCATGGTATGTCAATTGGTTGATGGTGATGATGTGATCCTCGTGGGGGAACATCATGATCCATAAGATGGAGGATGCTATGACATACATGGCATATATATAAATCCTCCCAAGGAATATATTGTAGTCTAGCTGAGAATCCAAGACTTCAATGTCTATAATAACTATCTTTCCGACCAAGCAGACCGAGACATTTTGATAGATACCAACGGGAGTAGAAGGGCGTGTGTCGTATGCTTTAAGTGTGCTATCTGATGGCTTCATTTCAAGAGATCCTAACTTCTTCCAAACACTTTTTGACATGATGCATGTGGATGCACCCTCATCAATGATACATCGGTGGATAGTGATGTTCTGGAATGACACCAGTATTTGGAAGGCGACCAATGAAGGAAGCCCGAGGGTGGCTTTATCTAAGTCAAAAGCCATTAGGCACGAATCAACAGGGTTTATTGCGCCTAACGCGGAAACTAAGGCTTTCCTTTGCTTTGGGCAAGATTGCAGGACCTCTAAAGCTAACATGGGAGTGGGAGATTGTGCTAAATCATCCATGATGCTATAATTATGGGCCGCTTTGGAATTGTGTCTTGTTCACCTTGTTGGACCCTTAGCCACTTTTGGCAAGGGTTCAATAGGCATTCTCGATATTGTCAACGGTGTGGGAGGTGCACTCGTGCTAGCCCCTCACGAACTAGTGTCTGGTGGGGTATCATATTATCTATTCCATGTTTGAAATAACATTTCCTCAATAGTCATATAAATTTTGTGGCTATTGTTTTCGGATTCATTGGGGGGTGGTTGTTTCTGTTGGGTGCTAACCACCCCTTGGTGGGGGAAGGGCTCCTTCATTACAACTGTTTATTGTGTAGGTACATATTATAGGACAAATGACCTCCTCATCAGCTCAGAGGAGAAGGTAACATGGAAGGAAGAAAATGACCCAGACAAAGGCCCATTTTTCAAAGGTAACACACCCCCAGAAGCAGTTAGACAGAGTTATAACGCATCCTAACCATGAAAAGGGAGTGTTGGTGCCTAGGGTAATTCTCTATCTTCCCTAAGGGGAAGCGTTATCCCTGTTTGAATGTGAAAAGGGAAATATCCCGCGGAAACTGACTGGAATTTTCGGCTTTTTATCAGAATGATTCAGTTGAAAAGAAAGAAACTTATGGTATAAACCTTTTATTATATATTTCCAAATGCAACTAGACTCCTATGAGAAGGAGAAATCAAAGGAAAGCTAGGAAACATCAAGATCTTTCCTGATTCAAAATGGTTGAAAGGATTGGCAAGGTTTGTCCTCTCAATTTCTTATAAATTAGAGGTTTGGGCTCTTGGTCTAAGGTCAAAGGTTTGATCATATGTGGAGTAGAATTTCATTGTTGAAGTGTGAGGCTTGAAGATTGGCGAGGATCATTGAGTACTCTCAGCCCAAGAATCATCACACTTGCAGATAAAGAACGAGAGAGAGGAATTGGAAGACTGAGGAGGGCTTGGTAGAACCAATGGTTGTAATCCTCCCTTTTATAAATTAATATAAATCTATCTGTTTTTTCCATTTGATGTTTCAGTTTTACATTTTTTGTTCATTTTTCTATGAAGCATGATATGAATGGCTCAAATTTGCATAGTTTAATGTCAATTATATACTTGTTTAATTGTTAGAAAGCTATAATGTTGTGAGGATTACACAGGTGCTTTTTTTGGTTGCAGGATTTGGATTTAGAGCCGGTGAGGAAGGACTTCTACCATGCCGCTTAGTGCTCTCCATAGGATCTGTTGTCCAAAAAGAGGTAATCATTCCAAATCTCGCTTAGTCAATTATATATTAGTACATGTATGTAGTATCTTTGTGACTTTATAGCTAATCTGACAATCTGCCTCGTGCACTGGAAAGCCCTGAGAGGGATTTTCATCAACCACCACCCAAGAATTTTACCCTTTAGAAGAAATGGAGACTCCACTTGGGAGTTAATCCCAAGTTTCAAGATTGTTTGTTTCCTAAGACTTTACCTCTTTCCCTCTGCTCACATCCCCTTTTGGTCAGTTTACATGCTTAGTAAACATCTCAACAGCTCACAAAGTCCAGAAAAGACCCTGCCTAGCCATCTGTACAACTTTACCTTGAGTAACATTCCCCCTGAGAGTGTTTCAATGCGTTATAACATGCTTATTCTCAGATACAGTGCGTTGGTCCCATCATTAACGATCTGTAGCCTCTGTTTGCCAGCATTACCCAGCCAAAATATGTTGTTTACACCCCTGTTGTGTTTCCCTTTGAGTTATTGGCTACCAGATTAGCTTCTTTTGTTGGATCCCTACGTTTGGTTACTAGTTATCATTTTTAGTTCTTGCTTAAAAATCTAGTGTTAGTAGCATCTACTTTTTTAAGAAAGATTTTTTTTTATGTTTTCTGAACATAGATGAATTCATTCTGAATTTTTTTGGTTAAAATTTTTTTTAGAGAAGATAGATAGATGTCTGAATCTTATTAGGTTGAACTATGTTATTTGAATGTTTGGTGCATGGATGTTTCAAATATATCTCCCTGTACAATAAAATCTTCATTGAATTGAATATTTAGAGCATATTTCTGCATGGTTTTTGAGTCAGAGTCTCATTACATTTCATACGTCCACTCCCCCTCGCAAGAATAATAACCAAGTACACTAAGAAACAAGTGATAACAAAATTAATCATATAAATTTTTCTGAGCTCACACCAACAGTAGTTCAGTCTAGGATCTTGGGGTAGGAGAAGTGAGAAAATCACCCAAGATCACAAAACTTGAAACTAGAGTCATTAAAAAGTGAAATCCTACTACACTCATACTGTCAGGACCACTCCACTACCACTATATTCAAGTATGAGACAACACTAGGGTGCATGAGAAGGTAGCCCACCTTCGAGTGCATTCAGTGGGCATGCTATATATTTGGGTTCCCCTCTAGGATGTCGAAACTAGATCGGGGATCTAGGTGTTCTACCCATATAGTGTGTTGTTTGCGACCATGGCTCCCCTGACAATGTTTGTGATTTGAGGTATCTTTAGTTGCGAGATTTTTTAGGGACTTACACAAGGTGACTGGGGTGGGCTTCCCTAGTACCTAAAATAGATAGACCTACTCTGTCTTCAGTCTTTGGGAGGGTGCTCCTCTTCACGAGAGTGATTACACCTATTGTCTGAGGTTCGAGCGAAGCTCTAGAGTAACTGTAACTGTATATTTGACCAACCCTCTCTGTATGCTATTGTGATACTAGGTTTCATCTCTAGCAAATGATAGTACTCAGACAGGGTCATACCTGTTCTGGCTTCTTGATTGATTGATTTTAGAAGTCCTTTTTTTATTTTTTATTTTTTTTAGGTGTGTGGTTACTATCACTGGAAATATAATAGATCACAATAATAAAAAATTGATAAAAGTAAACAAGTTACTGTGGCATCCTTTGACCCTCATCGTCTTTCTAGATGGCAGCAAGGTCTCCCTCTAGTGACACCGGGGGAGGAGTCGAGTCTCAGTGAGCCAATGCCTTCTCTAGAAGAGCAGTCTCCAATGAAAACACGTGACTTTCAAATAGCCCCATATCATGCAGAGTTTCTAGAGGATCCTTTTATGGAAGGATTTGTACCTCCTCACAATCCTCCTCTCACTAACCCATCGAGGCCATTGTTAGTTCAGGTTACACCAGTGCCAATCATGTCTTCGACTGCACTTACATCCATTTCACAACCGACACCCATAGGGTCGATGTCGTTGGTGGCCAAATCGGGTCCAACACCATATTCCTTGCTAGTTGTCAGTTCTACGCCAATAATTTGCAACCCCAGTAGCCATGCTATACCCAGTCCTAGAAATCTGGTTACTAAAACTGTAAGTGGACCTATGAACCCTTCATGATCTGCTCCTATTATGACTGTGCCGAAACCCATGGTTTCCACTCTCGCTAGCAAGGCCACTTCGATTCCTTTTAGGAACCCTTTCGGTTGGAGCCCATTGCTGAGTTCAAACCCATTGGTTATTATGCCAGGGGGCACTTTCATACCCTTACATTCACTGGGACAAACAGGACAGCCAATTTTTAACGTTGTTCCATTGAGTGGTAAAACTTCTGGTGTAGGGTCAATTTCGATAGTCAACTATGTAAATAGAAGTATGCCACTGGCTAACTCTATCATGTCCATATGGGCGAACCAACCCCAAATTCAATTTTGGCAAGGGGGAAACTATTACACTGGGGGGAACCAACATTTTCCCCCCCAGTACAACATACCTTACGAACAACAACCTTACACCCCTACACTGCCACTCACTGGGAACTTTTATCAACAAAGTCCTACTTATCCCATTGGTAACACATTGATGGGTGGACCCTACGGTCCAAATGGTCAACCAACACTTCCTTGGCTAGATCGAGGGAAAACACACAATTGCCATTTTTGGAAGCTCTAGACATCCCTGACCTCTATAAATTGACCAATGATCCCAGCAACCAGAACACACTTTGGCCTCCAGTACCATACAAGATTCCATCTGACATCCCTAAATTCAAAGGGAAACAAGGGGAGGATCCGGCTACACACATCACCACCTTTCATATATGGTTTGTTTCTAAATCCATGGTGGATGATAGTATCCGGCTTAGACTTTTCCCCCGCACTCTCACAAGAAACGCTACCAAATGGTACATTGAGTTACCACATGGGGCCATCAATAATTTTGGCACCTTAGCTGTGAATTTTTTTAAGAACTTCCAACTACCTATTCGATACGAAACCAAAACAGAACTCTTAACCTCGCTGCATCAAGACATCGTCATCCACATCTCCGATCACATTCATGAATGGAGACGTAGGCAAAGGTTGGTCAAAGCGCCAATCCTGGATCATCTCTTATAGAACTGGTTTTGCAAGTCACTCTTACCACTCCTTTCTAAGGATGTTTGCTTGTCTGTTGTGGTCACAGAAGGCCAAATCCATCTGTCTTGCAAAGCATCTAGATCTCATCTATTCACAATCTAGCACACTACATGACTTACTCCCCCATGCCCATGGAAATCTGAATCCTCCCGCTACTCAATAACCAGAAGCGCACGTCGACGACCTCATGGGTGCAACCTTTGGCGTAGCCATAAAACAGTTGAGTGGAAAAACTTCCCAGTCATCTTCAGCTGCCACCGCCCTTAACCAATCGACTACTCTTCCCACCGCTGAGGTAAACTCTGTGCAGTCTACACAAAAACCTAGTAGCAAGAACAAGAAGAATATGAAAAATACCTCTCCTTCTGAAGAGCATTCTAGTACTTAGGATAATCCCAATTAGAAAAATGATACCAAGAACGACAAAGGAAAGGAGAAACAAATGAGATGCACTTGCAGAATTTGTGCAAAGGACCACTTGACAGACAAATTTCCTCGGTTGCAGGAATACACAGATTTTATTACAAACAAGGAATATGGAAGGACACCTATCATCCTTCTAAATCCCTTCCCTAATCCACATCAGCAACAACAACACATGGTTGCAAATCCTCCACAACCCCCCCAAAGGGGCAACGATGGTACTCATCCTTTCGGTGAAGGATCATCCACCATTTATGGCATGGAGAGTGTTGAACTCCAAACCCGAGCTAAACTCTATGGAAATCCAGTCATTGAGGCTCAAGAAACTAGTACAAGCTTGAATCCACTACCGCCCAATGATATGCATATCGAAAGGCCTGCTACTGACCCCGTAATTTGTCCCCCTAAAGGGACACTTCGACGCATGACTCATAACACCTTTGCACGTGTTGCCCAAAACTACAAAATTGTAGAATATTTGGCGCAAGCACCGTTAGCCAAAGTATTTCACTCAAAGTATTGCAAACTTGCCCAGCACAAAGGAAAGCTTTGCTTTTGGCCATTAGTGGAATCGACCCCCAGGATTATATTCTAGCCATATTCAACATGGAAAAATCCAAACCTCGCCTTTCACACCAGCTTGCTTTCCAGGTTCAAGTTGTGTCGAAAGGGAGACCAATCCATCGCATTGTCATAGACGAAGGTGCTTCAACTTGTGCTATGTCAACTTCGTGCTGGCTCGCTTTGGGTTCTCCCACTTTATCCCCGCTGTCAAATTCCCTCAAAGCTTTCGATGGCCACACTGTCCTCCCAAAAGGATACCTTGCTATATTTCCCATTTCACTCAGTGGGAAAATGATAACAATGGACATAGAAGTCACATATCGTCATCTAAACTATAATATGTTGTTGGGTCGCAGATGGTATTACGCAATGACTGCCATTGTCTCTTCGATTTTCCAACTTATCATTTTTCCATTGGATGGGAAGATTGTTACAGTGGATCAGTTATCCTTTTGCACCCCTGATTATTCCACGTTACCAAGTAGCACTGTACCCCTAGTAGGAGGTGTGCCTGACTCGTACATCAGCGTCAGTACTGGTATTTTGAAGGCATCTTCCCTGATGGGTTGTTTCTTCTCCCACTGCCTGAGATTCCACACATGATTGCAATGATATACACCATTTAGGATGGCTCTATCGATACATGGATCCTCCTGGCTCCTTCAAAAATTGATTCCTATAGAGATCAGATGCCGCTATCACCGGCTGAGTTGGCTTATCAAGCCATCCAATTAGAATCTGAACCCTCCACTACTTTGATTCGACCAATGGTACCATCCTCTCGCCCATTATAGTTCCTTCTAAGGATCTCCTCGATGAAGTCCTTCCTACAGACGAAGCTATTCGAGAGAACATGTATCTAGAGGAATGACCTTGGGGAGAGTTCCATCATCGCGCTTCGATGTTCGATTCAGACGCAAAATCCCATATTTTGACCCACTTGAGATCGTTCCCTCCACTTACATGACTGTTCAAACCATTGACACAGAAGGGAACATGGGAAATATTTCCAAGACTATGCTCATAGATATGTCGGTTAAAACGGGTATCGTGGAAAATATAAAGATTGGAGCCAATTTCAATCCCAAGGAAATTGCACGCTTCACATCCCTTTTTAAGGAGTTTCGCAATGTTTTTGCTTGGTATTACGACGAAAATCCCGGCATAGATCCATCTATAGTCGAGTAGGAAATAAAAATTTATGAAAATTCCAAGCCTGTCTGGAAAATGCTCTGACCTATCCAACCTCGCAAATCAACAGCTATCAAAATTGAACTAAAAAAAATCTTACATGCTAGTTTCATCTATCTCGATCCTCTGATAGAATGGGTATCCAATCGATTTCCTGAAGATAAAAAAGAAGGCACCATCTGGGTCTATGTTGATTATCGTGATCTAAACGCTGCTTGTCCAAAAGAAAATTACCCTACTCCGTTCCTAGATCATATTCTCAAAGATTGCGTAGGATGTGAATATTTCTCCTTTATGGATGGATTTTCGGGATATAACCAGATAGCAATTAAAAAATATGACCAACATAAAACCGCCTTCATTTTTCCTTGGGGCACATTTGCGTATCGTAAACTCCCATTCAGTTTGAAGAATGTAGGAGCAACTTTTCAAAGGGCTATGGACTATGCATTTCACGATATCAGACACATTGTACAAGCTTACTTGGATGACCTTCCGACTCACTCAAAGAAGCGAGCCCACCACCATGCGCATCTAAAAGAAATATTTACTCGCTTTAGGTTCTACAACATATGTTTTAATCCACATAAGTGCATATTTTTTGTCGAGTCTGTACGTCTTCTTGGCTTCATTATTTCCAAGCACAGAATTAGGGTTGATCCCGATAAGGTTAAGGCAATCGTTGAATTACCTATGGCACAATCCATTCTACAACTCCAACGTTTGCAAGGGAAGGAAAAATTCTTATGTCGTTTCATAGTAAACTATGCCGAAATGACGAAAGGCTTCATGCGCTTTCTCAAGAAATGTATACAATATATGTGGGATGATCAGGCTCAACTTTCATTTGACGCCTTGAAATGAGCACTCATTTCTACCCCACTTTTTAGTGCCCCCAACTATTTGTGTGACTTTCTCCTCTACCTGGCAGCCTCACCCTCCTTGTTAGGAATGGTTTTGGTTCAAGTTCACAATGAAAATAGTGAGAATTTGATATATTATCTATCAAAAGGTCTCATTGGACCTGAATTACGATATTCACATGTGGAGAAACTATCTCTCGCGGTGGTATTCACTGTCACCCGCCTCTAACACTATATATTGTTGTGGCAGACTACTGTAATTGCTTTGGAGAATCCCATACTACACATCTTGTCTTATTAGATCATTGGAGGGAAATTATCCAAATGGATTGTAATCCTCCAACAATTTGATTTGGTTTTCATTGCTGCCAAAGAAAAGAAATCTCTAGTCTTCACTGAATTAATGTTGGACCTTCCCAGAATTGACCTGGACGAAGTATCTCATGATCCATTTCCTGATGAATCTATCTATCTGGTTGATTCTTCTGATCCTTGGTATGGATAAATTTTTGTCTATCTCCAAACTCATCGATTTTTCCCAACTCTCACGTCAGACGACTGTCATCGTATTCGACACCAAGCGAAACACTATCTCGTACTGAATCATACTCTATATTATCGTGGTGTCAGTACTGTTATTCATCGTTGTCTTACTCTTAACGAGGGAGAACACGTTTTAAATGACTATCACGTTGGGGCATGCGATGGTCATCTTTCTGGCATAGCTACTGCCCAAAAAATCTTGTGTAGAGGAAAATATTGACCCACTTTGTTCAAAGACTGCATCGCAGTGGTCCAGAATGCCATCTGTGTCAAATTTTCACGAAGAAAATGCGTGTCCAGCCTACCTCTCTTAATTCAGTTATCTCTGTTGGTCCTTTTGATGAATGAGGAATAGACTTCATTACATGCATTCCCACTTCTGTTGATGGACACAACTACATCGTATTTGCAGTCGAATACTTCACAAAATGGGCAGAAGCCATTCTCACTTTTAAGACCAATGGAGAAGCCGTGACTCTTTTCTTGTTCAATAAGGTCATCTTCCGCTTCAGTGTACCCCTCTCAATATTCACAGATAATGGGTCACACTTTCAGAACCATATGATGATGGCTTTAACTTCCATGCTAGGTCTTCGACAAGATCAATATTCGTCCTACTATCTGTAAGCGAATGTTCAAGTTGAAGACGTAAATGGCATCCTCATGACCATGATTCGTCGGTCAATCGACAACCATAAAACCACGTGGCATCGGAAGCTATAATACACGTTATGGGCATACCGAACGTCTGTAAAAACTACTACAGGATTCACACCATTCCAACTAGCATTCGGTCTAGAAGCAGTACTTTCAATCAAGTGTGAGATTCCATCACTCAAGCAAGTGGTTGAAATCCTACCTAGTACCACTACCGAAGAAGAGCACTTTCTCTCGCTTGATCAATTGGATGAAACTCATCGAGATTCCACACTGGCACTCGAAGCTCACAAGCACCGAGTAAAGGCTCAATATGACAAATCTGTCAAGCCTCGTTCTTTCCAAGAAGGCGATCTTGTTCTACTCTATGATCAGAGACCTGACCTGTTGGGGGCAGTAGCAATTCAACCATTATGGCTTGGTCCTTACGTCGTCATGAAGTCCTTCCAAAAGGAGCTTATGAACTTCAGGACTGTAATGGGATTCCACTTGTTGAGCCCCGCAATTGGCTCTATCTGAAGAACTATTTTGCCTAGTGTTCCATTAGGCATATTCTTTGTAATTTTATGTATATCAGTTTTGTCTTTTTTTTTGGTGTGTCTAGATATTTTGGGTTTTTGAATGTTTTTCTCATGAAAACTCTCTTCTTTTACCCAGATGTATTTTTCACCCTTACCACACGTTGGATATGCAAATGGTGCCAGACTTCATACACGACACATTGCATCAACTGCTTGGGTCCTCTATACACCTCAATCGAAACTACTCAATTGAGGTCATCAATTGCCAATGCCACCAATGATATTGTTGAGTACATGTCAGTGATACAACTCCTCACGGAAGCTGCATCTTGCGGCATCTCCAATCTGGTGGTCAGGTTAGCTTCCCAACTAGTCATTATGCATTTGAAAAATTATTATCGCAACTAGTCATCCAGTCTTATTATGATCATCTGGTCTACATTAGATGATTTATTGGCGAATTATGTGTTAGATTGGCATTTGTTGCATTTATTATAGAAAGAGTCATGCACAAGTGTATATTTTTTCATCATAAAAAAGACAGAAAATTTAAAAATACAAGATCAAAATCACCAAAATATGTATATGTATATATATATTTCATGTCCAGTCATGTTACATGAAAAAAAATCTCCAAAACTTGGGTGTTTTAAAAAAAATTGGCTATGCTAAGCCTCGCTCCAACATTTATACATATATCCACTATTATTCCTGAGCCTGCTGCTCATGGTAGCAGATAACTGCTTTGGTTAACCTCCTAAGAGGCACCAAGAACCTCTCTAGCACACCCACTATGTGTCGTTGTAGGTAAACCGGGATCTCCCTCATAGGAAGAGGCGGCACGCCCATGCTCAATCCCTCGAGGTTCCTAGAAACTTCATGAAAACTACATGCATCATCAACCTCTTCGGTGGCTGCTGCACCAGCCCCTGGTAGTTGAATTCCTCACCTTGCATAGAGAGGGGATCCATCTGGATAGACAGGTGCCGCATCTGTGTCAAGAAATAAAGCTTCGTGTCAAAATATTTTCACCCATTAAACAAAAAAATTTCATAAACATTAAAAAGATAAAAATTACTTAAACACTCATCATATTACTTCTTACCATATAGAACCCACTGAGTGCCTGGTGGAAGTATCAACTCTGGATCTCCTGTGTATTTCATCCCTGCATAGGGATAATATTCAATCAGCAAGATCTGGCAATCTAGCCACTTGAAGAATGCATTATCAAAACAGTGATTGGGAACCTCTTCAGTCAACGACATCAAAGCACACCAACAAGCCTGTCTCAGCGGTCGCGGTCCCATTGCATCTGTAATCATCCTTGGCTTCATTACGAACACCCGCTCTAGTATGAAGGACACTATCGGTGTCCCAAACCCAAACTCTCTTTGGGTCTAGGTCCTACATGCCGTCAGTTCTTCTTGAACCCAGCAGACAACACCTTCGCACCAGTCAAAAACCTGTGGCTACATGTAATCTAGCGCCAAAAATACCTAGGCCTTGGTGGCCACATGTTGACTCTTGGCTCCTACCAAGTAAACTACCATCCTCAAGAGAGATCTCATTGGTCTCAAGACCACCCGTGCTATAGGAACCAAGTTGCTTACCAACGCAGTATTGTTTATGCAATGAGCTTGGATAAGATCCGAAGTGGTGTGGGGATCAGCCCTAGAACCTATCAGATTAGGCCTCAGTCCTCTGCAGGACAGGCCAGTCAAGTAGTATACATCATCTTTCTCGATCGAGAATTCATGACCCCCGATGTGAAAGACATGTTGCTAGTCATCCCATTGCTGGATGATCCATCTCATAATGTCTTCCTGCCCCCTCATCAGCTCTAAACGAGCATACTTCAGTAAAATATGTCGGTGGAGAACCAACAAATTAGCAACATCATTGACCATTTCACGTTCTTCTTGTTCATGCTCTCTTTCGTGCCAAATACTCATGGTAAATAGGTTCACACCTACACAAGACATGTTTCCAATGGATTATTTTTAGGCAGAAACACTTTGGGATTGAGCAAAAGAAGTTTAAAAATGATTATGCCGACTAACGTGTGCCCTAGTGAAAATCAGAGCGTGCTAATGCATTGTCCCTTAACGCGCAGTGTGTTTAATGCGGCCCTGACACTGGGTGCCCACATTAGCCACTTAAAATTTTTAGGGCTTGCTAAAAATCAAATTTTCATCCAGTGACAACAACTAAAATGACAATAGAAAGCTAGATTAAGGCTCAAGCTCTTACCTGGATCTCGCGGAATCAAAAACTGTTGCCCGGATCGTCCACAATCGACAGTAGAAGTTTCACCTCTTTTTTCGATCCAGATCTCTGGCACATCACTCAAAACAGTGAAAATGAAGGTATGTTGCCTTCTTATAGACATTCTGGAGGTATAACTCACTCATCTAGTCTATTAAAATTGGTAATTTTCTGCTATTTTGTCGCAACTATTTGTTTTTTAAACGTCACCGATGCTTTGATGAGTTGTTAGTGTTCATGTGTAGATTTGACTGTGTTCGACCCAACATGAGCTTTCTTTTTAGGGACTTTTTCTAGCTCGCAAAACTAAAAAAACCTTGATTTTCCTTCGTTGGGATCATTAAACTACTACGACGAAGAAATATGAGCCATTATTTTCCATATTTTTCTAGCTCATTAACAAACAAAAAAGGTAATCGAGTTTTTCTCCGTTGGAATCGTTAAAATTTCATGGAGAGCATCGATTTTTCATTTTTATAACTCGTTGAAACTTCACGAAGAATATTGAGTTTACTCTATCTCCTCGTACTCATAACAAAATTAGGCATATGTCCATTGAACATAGGTTTATCACTTTATCCGGATTCAATGGACTATCTTATGGAAAATGAAATGTGTTGGGCTTATTATTCTCTCTTCGTCGTGCCTGGTTATCAAACATGACAAAGGTACCCCATGGAGTTGTCTTTTACGATGTTTTTTAGACTCTTTAAATATGAAAATATCACCAATTTTACCCTTCTGGACTCGTTAAACTTAATCATACGGGGAAAAAATTTGGACTAAGTGGATACTTATTCTGTTATACTCTGAAGGTTGATTTGGAAACAAAAAATATTGAACATGGCACTTCCTAGAAAATTTACTCGCAATTAGCTGAACCCTACCATCTATGAGTTTAACCTTCGTATGCCAATGCCCCTGCATTGGTGAATCCTGACACCCTTTGGTGTTAATTAAGCCTAAGCTTCCCGGTACCCTGTTACTGTGCCTTCTATTGTTCAAGAGGATCCCGCTATCTACTGCTTTCTATATCACCCGAGCCATCATATACCAGAACTATTTGTCGTCAGTTACTCCCATTTTCTCTTGACTATCTCCAAAAAAAAGTTATATTTTCCCGTTTCGTGATGACTGATGTAGAATGCCTCAGTGCCTGCCATTCGAGATATCTTTTTGTATCGAATTCAACATCTTATCTAGTAATTTGATCTAGAAAAACATCAGTGCCTGGGTTCTTGCATAAATCAATGGCAGGTTACCTTGTGTTTGATTGGGGGTTCTCATTATTGGCTCCCAATCGAATGATTCTATGAGTGTTCGACATCAACAAATTTTATTCACACTCACTAGATTGTACTGTGCATCTTGGGGACCATCATCCTTGTCGGCGACCACCCTCGTGTTTGTTAATAGCTTTTGTTATTGACTGTTAATTAGACGATTCTCCACATGTTAGACTAGAAATCCTTCAATCACATGTGTGGAAATATGCAGTTTAGTGAAGGAGCGATCAAGACCTTGGGTTGAGGTTTACATCATTTCAGTTGTGTTTCCTCTCCCAAGCTGCGATATTGTTTTCGGAGACAACTTATTAGTTTGATCTTGTCAAGACACAAGATTCCACATTGTGCTTATCGGTGGACATACTGGTCATATCTCTTTTTAGAGAAATCATTTTGATATAGCTACTGAGCATGGGAATGCTCAACTCAAGACGGATACTATATTTCTGACATATGTTGTTGTTTTAGGTTTTCCTCAATCCTCCAACTCCTCTCGCTCTACTACATTTATTATAAAGTATTTCGGCCATCATCCTCGCCTCTGACCTCACACTTTATGGGGCATCTGTTACAAGACAAATGACCTCCTCATCAGCTCAGAGGAGAAGGTAACATGGAAGGAAGAAAATGACCTGGACAAAGGCCCATTATGCAAAGGTAACACACCCCCAGAAGCAGCTAGGTAGAGTTATAACACACACTAGCCATGCAAAGGGAACGTTAGTGCCTAAGGTAATTCTTTGTCTTGCCTAAGGGGTAGTGTTATCCGTGTTTGAACACGAAAAGGGAAATATCCCACAGAAACTGACTGGAATTTCTAGATTTTTCTCAAAATGAGTCAGTTGAAAAGCAAGAAAATTATGGTATAAAAATTTTATTAGATGTTTCCAAACATAACTGGACTCCTATAGAAGGAAAAAGGAAAGGAAATCTAGGAAACATCAATATCTTTCCTGATTCAAACTGGTTGAAAGGATTGGCAAGGTTTGTCCTATCCATTTCCTATAAATTGGAGTTTTGGGCTCTTGGTCTAAGATCAAAGGTTTGATCATATGTGGAGCAGAACCTTGCCAGCAGTCAGTAACTAAACAAGGAGATGATCAAGTAAGACAGGAGATCAAGATCTGTATATATCATATGTGATCCTGCCAATATATTGTAATTGTGCTTCTATTGAATACTAAACATAGATAATAATAAGAATAGATATGGTTTAGGGGGTGGGGATAAGGGTAAGGGTATGGTTGGTTCCATCAACTCTTGTATCAACAACATTGAGTATCACCCTCATTGAGTAACATCTCCATCATCGCTTGCGTATCTCTACATGTAACCTCCAATGCGTAACCTGCCTCATCGTGTAGCTCTACATGTATTTTCATTGTTGAAGTGTGAGGCTTGAATATTGGCGAGGTTCATTGAGGACTCTCATCCCAAGCATCATCACACTCAGAGACAGAGAAAGAGAGAGAGGAATTGGAAAACTGAGGAAGGATTGGTACAACCAATAGTTGTAATCCTCCTTTTTATAAATTAATAGAATTGTATCTGTTTTGTCCATTTGATGTTTCAGTGTCACATTTTTTGTTCATTTATCTATAAAGCATGATATGAATCTCTCATATTTGCATAGTTTAATGTTGATTATATACTTGTTTAATTTTTAAGAAGATGTATTGATGTGAGGATTACACTAGATTTGGAGCTAGTGAGAAAGGACTTATACCACGCCGCTTAGTGCTCTCCATAGGATTTGTTGTCCACAAAGAGGTAATCATTCCACATCTCATTTTGTCAATTATATATTAGTATGAACATGTATGTAGTATCTTTTTGACTTTACAACTAATCTAATAGTCTGCCTCGAGCACCGGAAAGCCCTGAGAGGGATATTCATCAACCACCACCCAAGCATTTTACCCTTTAGCAATACCCCTTGTTCACGGTTACCCTGAAGCTTATTTAGCTCGTGGATTTTGGGACAACGATTAGTGAAATGGCCATACTCACCAAAAATAGCGCAAGAGTGGTTAGTCCGTAGATTATCCCTCTTGTTCTACCCTTGGGAGTTATTTGGCTCCTGTTTTTTTATTTCGGTTGGGGTTGCCCCCAACCTGAGATCACGGAGGGTGTTGTTGGTTACTGCCCCCTGTCCAGGATATGCCTTTTGTTTATTTTTTCGCTTTTTTGTTACCGCGTTAGGAGGATGACTGTGATTCACTTGGTCATATGACCGGCATGGTCGGGCTTGGGAAGGTTGCACAAAGTTCACATGTGCATTATTTTGAAGTGGTGGGTTTCGTGTTGGGGAGGGGGAATATTGGGGTCCTTATCCCTGGTTTATATATGGTTGATGGGGGGAGCTCTTCCCTCAATGTTCCTAGTTACATACTGGGTCCCCTATGCAGGAGGGTATGATCCTCCTTGTTAATTATGGTATGATGGCGCCCTATTGGTAATGTTATGCAGAGGTGCATGATGACTCTGATGGTAGCCTGGTTGCAGGATGCTCTGGTTAGGATCATACGCGTAACTGGGGTATGAGATAATTCTACCTAGGTGACTTTGGGTCAGTGACCCTATCAATCTGTCTAAAGTATTTGACGTGCCTGGAAATTATTTGTAAGTTTGCAGGCGTGAGGCGTTAGGCAGGATGTTATAAATGTATCCTAACTAAGTGTAATATTAGCTCGAGTTGTTGGGCTTTTCTAATGGCATCCTCCTCAGAAGTAGGCCCTTAAGTTGCCACGTCCTTTGAAATCTCTGTTGTGAAATTTTTCTAGAATAGGTCTAATAAAACTCAATCGTTGAGTTTGGCTTTACACAAACTTCAACGTCACCGCCATTCATGGAGATGGTCCAAGATATGGATGGTTGGTATTTTCCTAAAATTAGTTAGTAACTCCATTCCTGAATCGTGGTGGATGGGTAACTGAAAATACGTGAGGAACGCAGTAGTGAGGATGCTAAAGGTTCCATGTGAAGCATAAGGCTGCTCCACATACCATTTCATGGTTGGTCCGGTTAAGCTGCATTGAAATACTCTTAATAAAATAGTATCATCAATAATATTTTTCAATGAACACCATAGGTGGAAAGTCATTACATGGTTTCCGTGGTCTTCTGCTTGCTTCCCTTTGAATTTTGGAATGTTCGAAGGGAGCTTCATGGGAATGGGGGGGAAATGAGGATTGTGTGCAATGGGATCATTTTTTAACTTTGATAGATCGGGTGGGTTTAAAGATGCTAGGAAAGGTAATTGAGTGTTGAGTGCCATTGTCGATTTTGAAAACACAGGAATCTGGTTGCGTATGGGGTTTATCTAGGGGATAGTACCCTGTGACATACCCAACTGTGTGTTATGTTGGCTCCCTGAATCAGTAGCACTCCTCTGCCCTTTGGGGGTTGTGGGAGGAGTGGTGTGGGATGACCCTGAGGGGGTTTCCACAGGTGTGGTGTTGGGTGACCCTTGGGGGTTTCCAGCCAAATATGCCCCAGTAAAGGATGAACCAATAAGGGTGGTTGTGTGCCATCTTTGATGCCTGAATGGCAAATGACCTTACACTCCTCCCTCTAATGGGAGGAGGTCTAAAAAACATCTAGATTGATGAGGTCCTATTGGGTCCATTATGGTGTCGAATCGGTTTGATTTTGGAAATTTTTTTTAGTTTTTTTTAGAGGAGAGATATTATTATCAAAGAAAAATCTAATCACATACATAAAACAAAGTGAAAAATAAAAGGTAAATTTCTCCTTAAGATTAATCCTGTGTGATGAGTCAATCAAAAAATGGTTTCGTTTGTTTCGCGTATGATAATCAAAAAATCCTAGAAGACATAATCGTTCTCACCCTCTCAAATGTAACTAGGCCTTACAAAGATATCTTCTGGTGGGTACTGGGGCTAATGTCTCGAAAGAACTGGCGATGCCTTCCAGCAACTGAAGAATCGACCAAGGTAATGGAAAGAGGATCTAGTCTTGCCTGCACCGTCACCTATAGGGAAGGATGCCCTAGATTTGGCCACTAAATTACCATCGTCCCACATGAGCATTCAAGTCGTGAGCTTCTTGTTATTTAGCTACCAATAGCGAGCACTATATGGATTGGGGAGCCCCAAATAGTAACGCACGTAGTGGACCTAAGCTTAACCCCCTCTGAGTTGGGTCTATGTGGTGCTCGGGAATTATCTTCCATGGGTGGATAGATGGGTTTAAATATCCCTAAATAGTCAAATTATATGTTTCAAGAATTTAAAATGACCATGGCGACTTATTGGATGCCTACCCCCAATGGTCCTAACCTGAACTATTAATTCTTTAGTGGCCCTTGTGGGAAGATTTTGATGAGTTCAATTAATGGTTACTTTTAAGGAGTCTTACTTTTCTTATGGCGTGCCAATGTGTGTGATGAAGTATACAATCACAATGTTTATAGGATGCAAATATGCAATGATCTTTCACACTCCCTCCTAATTAAAATATGTTTGATTTTTCCTTTAAAAAAATAAATGATGCGCAGATAATGGGCTTCTTACAATTTTTCCTATTTAGACTAAATGTTGCACTATAGCGAGATGGAAAAGTATCAAAAGAGAGCATTCATATGCATGCCCGAGATCACCAAGAGGTGAAAGGGCAGCAGAGATTACTTGCCTACTTAGATACTTTGATCGTAGTCCCGAACCAAATGCAAAATTTAAACGAAACTTAATGCAAAAAATTGGAAAATTTGGAAACTAGCTAAACATGCGTGAATATGGGTCACTTACTTCTTGCTAATTACCTATGTGTTTGGTGTCTATTATCACTAATAATTTCATTCATATAGCATGGGTGGATTTAAAAACCACTTACTTGCCTCCTAATTAAACTATGTTAATTTGTGATAATAAACTAAAAATTAGAACTATGCAATCGCTAAGCTAAAGTTCAGCTAAAAACATGTCCTAACAGTCAAGAGACACCATAAAACAGTGCTGGAAAATTTATTTTGGGCTGTCAGTCACTTTACACTTGCAAAAAATGGAGAAAATCAGTGAAAAAATGGCTCACTGGTTTTCGTGCGGGTTATTTCTACGCAGGCGCATGAATCTGCGTGTTTGTCTGAGTTGAACGTGCGCGCACCTACACGTCTATTTGAGGTGAACACGTGTGGTTTTCCTATGCACAGAAATTCCGCTTTCCCTAAATTGAATCTCTTCATAGAGACTGAATGAGAGAAGTTGAGGAAGAGGAGAGTTGGTCCTACAACAATCCTGATCAGAAAATAGGTTCTGCAAAACCACAACCACCTAGCTTAAGAGGAAAAATAAGTGGAGTCACCAATCTTTGTGTTTTGTTTAGTACAAGGGTGTAAGAAAAGCACTGGTGCTTGGTAGGAGTGATTTCTAGCCTACAAGAAATGTCACAGGGAAAAAATGGGTTTTTAAATGGTTAGTGAAGCATCATAACATGTAGAAAAACTAGTTATAAAACATAGCATATTACCAAAAGAGGAGGAAACAAGAAACAACAAATACACATATAACACAAGCTCAATATCGAGTAAACGAACTAATAATACCAACAGAGAACGAATTCCCTTTTATTATTCGCTGGTGGTAAAAATAGGTAGAACGCTAAAACACTCGAAATGAATCATTAGAGTTATGGAGCTCTAATACTCAAAGCAAGGAGGGCTCTTCCCTTAAGTTGTTTGCAGGCCTTTCTCTTCTCTTCGAATGAGTGATCGGATAACGGACAAATGATGAAATTCTCCTTTGGGATTGAGACGTTGGATGGCCAAAAAATGAATCCATTCACTCCTTTGTTGCTTGGACAACACACTATTAGTTTTCTTATGGGAAATTTGGCCAGCACAACAATGTGTTCTAAATTGTTCTTCTCATGGTGGTATTTTATAGGAAAAATTCAAATATTCTTACCTCTCTTGGTACAATTATGGATAGTGACTTAAGAGTGGTGGTTGATTCCATTGTGTGCTCACTTAAGGTCTCCAGGTGGCTCTAGGTGGTTGTCCTTGGGTGGCCTCAAATGGAGAACCTTCTTCCTGAAGTGTGAAAAGTGGTCCCGGTGTTGGAAATATTGTCATTGATGGCAAAGAAGATTGACAAGGATAACATTAGACATGAAGAAAGGCAAAGAGAGATAGCAAAATAAAGGCAAAGGAGGCAGCAAAGATGCAGAGAGGTAGCCGAGAGGCAGCAGAGACCTGCATAGAGCTAGAGAGATATGAAGATCTGCAAAGTGTTAAGCAGTTGTGAAAAGGGCCATTTGAAGAAGCAGGGCAGCAAAAAGAAGCAGCTTAGACACCAGGAAGAAGCAGAGACAGGGCTTTTGTATCTGATTTTATATATGTGAATGAAGGAATTGGTTTTGAGGTATATGTACTCTTTGATCGAATTTGGTGTGATGAATGGTTGATTTTTGTGGATGAATATATGATAACCATGTTTGATTGAAGCGATAACACAGGGTTGAATTGATTTGAGAATTCTATTGTATAGAATATGTGGTGTGAACCTTGCAGTGAAGTTGAATGTGAAGCGTGGGGTTGTAACTATCAACGATATGGGTTGAATTCGATTCACAACATCAAGATGGACAAGATGCAGTTGAATGGAGTAGCAGATGAATGGATCAGTGAGATTGGAGCCATAACTCTATTCAGAACCCTATTCAATTAAATGCAGAACTGATGGTATAAAGATGTAATTGAAAATGGAAAGCTATGGCGGAACTACGATATAAAAACAAAAGGGTGAATAAGAAGAGTGATGGAACCTTGAGCAAATGGAACTAGTAGGACAGTAAAGGCGGGTTCGAATGATATTACATGCTGGTGTTTGGGTTTAAATCAAAGTCAGTGTTAATACATGCGTAAGTGCGTTGGACACGCTAAATTCAAAGGTTGGTAAGTTACACAAGCGGGGATTTTATTTGATAATTGGGCTTGAAAATTAAATTGAAAAGGCAGAAAAATGACCTGAACAGTAACAACGGTTTCAGAATTCAAAACCGACAGTGTCGTGCAGTTAAAAAGTGGTAAGGGGATTTTGTGAAAAAAACGTGATTAGGGTCGCCGCTCGACACGTGTCCTAAAGTGGTATTCAATTACCACTTTCATCGCGAATTTTTTTAGAATTAAGCGTTGTGCATCTAATTTGCATGACATACTTTGAATGGGCGCCTAATGCTTTGATGGAACGCGATGAAATTTGGACCATCTGATCCTTTCGACCATTAGCCAAGGCAAGGACAGGTGTGGGCTCCAATAGTTATATTATGTCGGCATTGTTTTTTAGCCAAAGTCTGAGTTTATGTATGAACAATATTCATAGGTGGGGGCATATGGCATTGGTATTAAATTAATCAAACCCGAACTTTTATTTATATTTTTGTTTGGCTTTTAAGCCAAGTCCGAGTTATGTTTTAGCCAAGGTCGAAGACCTATATTAATGGAATATGACGTTGGCAATTAAAACAAGAATGGTTCCAAAAATTTGATTGGGGAGTATATATCTATGTTGATATATATATTATGTATGATGATATTACCGAACCATGTACAATAAGAATATTTAGTAAAGGGCGCATACATAGTTTGATGACTGGCACTTTGGTTTTTATTCAAAGTCAAGTTTAATACGAATAAAGATGACAAAAGCTGTGGGTCCAACTATGAGATCAGTACTGGAATTAAAACGTTATATTATGGTGTTGGTTTATGTTTAACCAAAGTCAGACCTTTGTATGGAATATGATGTGGCATGTTGACCATTGTGGTTTAAGTTATAAAACTGGGTATATGCCGAGACTTATATAATGGTTTATTCAGAATATTCGAATATTAATTCGACATATTATAAGAGGGGTTTTGATTATGGTCCTAACCATAGGTTCTGAGCAAAAGCTTCTGATATATGAAGATTGAAAGGAGTTTATTTATAAGGTCTTAAATCAGAGATTTAAAATATTGCGCGTCCACTTCAAATTGTATTAAAGGTGGGCTTCCGAAACTAAGTTTTCCAATTTGAGCATTTCCAATTAAATGAAATTGCATTATTGAGATATAACAGAGACTTTAACCTTTGATGGAAAAGCTTCAACAAGTGATAAAGCTGCCAAATTTAGAACATAATTTGGGAAATACATTTTACATGCATGGAAAACAGAGGAATGCAGAACAGTTACATGACAACAGCAGATACACAATTACAGTAAACAGGAGAGTATGCAGAAACTGAAAGGGACAGTGACAACAACAGAAAAGACAAGCACACAGTGAACCAAGAACTGAAAGGGTTGAATTGAAATTCTTATTGTAACTGAAAATGTAATTGTTTTAATTGATTTTATATTGTTTGTAATGCAAAGGAAAAGAAATATCCCACTGTAATATTGAAATGTATACAGATTGTAATATTTTTCTGAATATGCTAGGCAAAAAAATGAGAAGGCAAAAGTCAAAGAGTCATGGCTGTTCACTTCGAATTCCCTGTGGAATGCAAACAGTCATGAGGAGAACTCTATAAATGATATCACATTGATATGCATAAGAGGTTAGAGAATGGAGAAATGAGGTAGAGAGGGTAAGAAGAAGGAGGAGCAGATAGAGAAGCTGTGAAGATCCAGAGATGATATAAGGCAAATATGAAGGCTAGTGGACAACAGTGATGAAGGAACAGAACAGATCTGATATCCAGGTAAATCAACATGTGTTTTTCATTGAATTGTGAGGAAGTTGGTGCTTCCATATCAAGTTGTAGCTGACTGAGGTAGGAGCCTCCTGTAGGTTGTAGCCTGCAAAAAATAGAGGAAGTTGGTGCTTCCATATCAAGTTATAGCTTGATAGCATCACAACAATAACAATATGTGGTTTTCTCCCTTACATTTTTCCACTTATATCTGTTGTCCATGTGCATGATGTTTATGTGTTGATATGGTGTATCTAGTCTATTTAATACTTGCTGCTCACACGTTAAGTTTGTTTTTATAGTATCTAATCTGCTTAATACTTGCTGCTCACATATTAAGATTGCTCAAATATTAATTTGATCTTGAAATGAAGGTGTAAACAAGTTTAAAGGAAAGTTTTTAAATTCCGTGAATGTGTTAAACTGATTCACCCCCCCTCTCAGTTTAACTAAGGGTTCAACACCCAGATGGTGACCTTCTGCCATACCCAGGACCGCGCAGCTTATTGAGGGATAGACACGAAGAATTGCACTGTTATCGAAGAAAAGGGTGTGTGATGTGCATTGTGCCAATGTTTTCTTTGCGCAATTTAATAATTTTTCCTTTTGACCTTAGAGAAAGTTAAATTTTCCAGATTCTGTAATGTTTTTCCACCATGTAAATCCTTCTGCTTGACATTTCATGATGTCCTTTGCTTGTCTGATTTTCTAGTGATAATAGAGTCATTGAAGATGAAGTGACAAGGTCTTGAAGGCATATAAAATTCTAGGGTCTGTGTCATGGTTATGGTACTTGTCATCTGAAAGTCTATAAGAAAAATTTCTTGTGGGTTTTCCTTTCCAAGAGGGAGAAGTTTTTCCCTGGTTCAAAGAGCCTAAGTTTTTGTTTCTTGTGTTTTTGGTAATTGACATGATGAAAGAATAAATAAGCTAAGAAGAGAAGACATAAGTAAAAGAAGTAAGATCACAAGTAATTATCAAGGAGAGAATTTTAATTAATCACCGCCCCTCCAAATTCTTAACAATTAGAACTATATTTTCTCTTGCAGCTCAAAATAGCTGGAAGATACACCATATGGATGAAAAAAATAAATTTTGAATGGAAATTTAAAGGAGGGTGTTTATATGTTTCAGCCAAAAGGTTTTTCCATCAAAGGAAAAGAGAAAAAGGTATATCAGTTGGTGAAAGATTTGAATGGAATGAAACAAACATCTTGCACTTGGTATGAAAAATTGGCTGAACACCTTCTCAAGTTGAATTATAAGTTATTTGATTTGGATGATCCAACTCTTTTTGTTAATAATATTCAAAATTCAGTTGTATTTGTAGATGACTTGATGACCATGGGAAATAATGATAATTATATTGTGTTCGTTAAAAGAAAATTATTAAAAGTTTTCAACATAATATATTTGGGTTTATTGCATTATTTTAGGGATTGAATTTGATTAGATACCCAAATATATTTTTATTTCTCAAAATAAGTATATTGGAGAACTATTGGACAAATATGGGATGCATGATTCTAATCTTTTTGCTACTCCAATGTAGAAAAATGTGAAGCTTACTTCCATTGAAGGAAGTACATTTAAAAATCCAACAAAGCACAAGAAACTTGTTGAAAGTTTGAATTTTCTAACTACTACTCGACTTGACATAGATTTTGTTGTAGGGATACTTTCCAAGTTCATGCATCAACCATGTGAAGTTCATTGGAATGAAGAAAAGCGAGTGCTCAAGTATTTGAAAGACACTCGAACATATAGCATCAAATATTCCAAGATTTCATATTTCCATCTCACCTACTACTCATATTTTGATTTCGATGGAGATAAGGAGAACAAGGTCTCTACTTCTGGTTATTTGATGAATATTGGATCAGTAGCCATCAATTGGAGATCACTTAACCAATTTGTTCTTGTTGATTCGTCGAATATGTTGCCGCAACTCAAGCTACAAAAGAATCAATTGGCTTTGCAATTTGCAAAATACTTGAATACTTGCAGGAGAAACAAAAGGCTTCAAATCCACTAGTTACTGAAAAATATTATGTAATTCAGTTGGCCAAAAACCCCAATTTTTATGATCTAAGCAAGCATATTGATACCAAATAACACTTGATTCGAGGTTATGTATAGGCCAAAGTTATTCATCTGACACATTTTCATACTTTAGAGTGATCACAGACATGTTTACTAAGGCACTCAGACATGAAAAGTTGGAAAAGATCATAATATTTTTTTGTTTTGTAAATTAAAAATTTCTATTAACATTTGGAAAAAAGATTGCATAGTAAGTCGTCGAGTGAGTGCAGAAGCTCAACACCCGGAGCCAAGAACTGATTAGAAAAGTTGTCCCTATTAAGAGTAAATTTACATTGGAATTTGCTGAGAGGGTGACATATCTTAGAAAAAGGTGGGAGCAAAGCCCAGAACAAAAAAATTCATTTTGGCTTCGCACATAGAGGAGAGTAAAGCATGCGGAGAAACTGTACAAAAAGGTGTTTCGAGTGGATTAGGAGAAAACCATTCATAAGAAAAAGGGATCCTAGAAACTGCAAAGGCTTGAGAAAGACACTAGGCAGTGTCTTCATCTAGGTTGTCGTCGAGGCTGATGGGGCGCTTCAGGGTGCTACCTTCGCAAATGACATGTTGGGATTTTAGAGACATGGAGGGCCCTGCCACCTCCCCTTTGATTTCAAGTATCCCATGTAGATTTTTTGTTTTATGCTTGAGCATCATGTAGTGAGGAGAATTCTTGTCCACAAATCAATGGTGATGAATCTCACCCACATAAATCAGGAACTTTTCCATGAGGGCATCGATTTTATTTTTCACAACATTTTTTCTGTCTAGCTACTCTTGCAGAGCCATAAGCAGCATAGTATTTGTTTTCCAATGGAGCTCAATGGCTTTGATGAAGATGTTTTCTCTCACCTTGGTCAACCCTGGATCCGAGATCCAATTGATGTCGACGTCAACCTCTTCCGTGAAAACCCATTGTTGAACATTCCTAGCTCTGTCTTCCAGCTTGAGGATGTGAGCCTTGGAATCCTACGTGTTAAGGTTCTCATACATAACGGCGACATTGCGCGCTGAATTAGCTGCTCTTGTTGTTGGAGGTCTATTAGGGGAGGACCAGCATGAGCCACGACCGTGACCTCTTCTTCCTAGGGCAGGAGCAACAGAGCTGCGAGGAGGCATGATGCTGGGAGGTTTGGGGGGCCGAGTGTTGTAGGGAAAGAAGCAAATGGACCTGAGAAGATTGGGAGTGGAGGGAAGATTGCTGCCAGGTAGAGAAATAGGGCCGAACATTATCAAGAAGGGGTAGGGAAGGCACCTAGGAGAAATCGTATAGGGGAATATGACAGAGAGGCTGGAGGCTAGGTATACATAGGCCACGGGCAGGGTAGGATGATTAGAAAGCGACAGGGGGGGGGGAAATGAGAAGGCACACTCTGGTGAGAGGGTACTTAAGGAGACATGGTTGCATGGTGGTGGATAGGCACCAAGGGCAGCGAACTGCATAGGACATGGAGGCTGAGGTACCTCCTCTGATGCGAAGGATGATGAATGATGATGGGATCATGAGTCATTTGAGGGAGGATCCACTGACGTTCGATCCAATTTGTACCAGTGCGATCGCTTAATCCTCATAATGATGGCGCATTTAGATTTAACCGTGGATTGCCCAAAATCATCCCATGCTTGGGAAAGGAGGTGAATATTTCCTTCCACCCCAACATTGGCTAATCGATCCGCCAACTAGTTCGCTCTGGGTCAGACTGCTTGGAAGGAGAATTCCTTGGCATGGTTGATGTGGATTTATATCCAATGAAGGATCTTGTTGAGATGCCAACTATCCGAAACTTTTGCCGCGCTTTAGACTTGTTGGAGTTTTCGACACACATGGTTGGCGAGCATTGAATCTCCTTCCATGATTAGCGGCCAGAAGTTTTGTTCCCTTGAAATCGCTAAACCATGTTCCAGTGCTTGAAGTTTCACTGCATTTTTTGTTTAATGGCCTAAGTTTCTGTCATAGAGCCATATGATTTTCCTGGTGTGATTTCTAAAATCTCCCATGAAGCTCCAGTTACCATGGTTGCCCTTGGTAGTGCCATCATAATTTAACTTAATGAAGCTAGCCTCTAGAGGTAGCCATGAGAGATATGTACTATAGGGGGGTTATGGGATATTTGGGGTGTGGCAGGGAGAGAAATGTCCAACATTTGTAGAATGCTTAGGTCCTCCTAAGAAGGATTGGAAGGATTGAAATATTACAAGAGGCCAACCGATTCATGGAGGATTTGCTTGATGGAGGATATGATTTATTCTTCTGACCTCTATAGGTCTTTGAAAATTCTAGCATTCCTTTCTTTCCATAGGGACCAACATATTATACCTGGTAGAAGGATCCAATCGTGGTTGATCTATGGGTGTGATGAATAGGAAGATTGCCTTAGTTCAATGGTTAGGAGAATGGAGGAGGGGTCCCTATCAATAGCTCTGAAGACAAGGGAGGCCCAATTGCCGGGTGCCACTTTTGCACACTTTTCCTACATTTTTTTTCCTTATTTTTCCTTATGATTATAACCAATGGGACTATCTTTGCCTCTTTTTCCTACCTTTCTATCCTAACTTGTGTTTTTTCACCTTATTTTCATTACTCTGCTAGTTCATCAATTATTATGATATATCATGCCTTTTTATGACTAATTGAGGATGAATGTTTGGAGAAGATATATGGTCTTTGTATTGTCTTTCCAGATGTCATTTGTAGCACCAAAGATCCCAAGCACGAGGTACACAGGAGCAGTTAAGGGTGTGTTGTTACAGCAATATTTTTACAACATGATGCTGTTACACTTTGCTATTATAGACCTGCCGGCAAACTGCTGTTACACTCTGCTGTTACAAACATGTTGGAAAACTGCTGACACAGTTGTACCGCTGACTGGATCTCGTCAACTCCTGTTGCTAACCTATGCTTTAGTCATTATGCTACATCTGTGATTTTATTACGATAGCTGTAGAAGTTGTTTAGCATTATATTTTTGGATAACATCCTATGGGTGGTTTTGATTGTAATCTATAATTTTCTAGTCAGAATTTTATTAAGAAGTGGTTATAACCATGTGTATTCTATTTCTATCAGCATGAGAATCATAATATTCTCATGACTAATCTATCCCTTGATTTTCTGAGATGTAACCGCTATATAGTTCTCGGCCCTAGAGGTCGAAAGGTTAGCGGAGGACAACATTATTTTGGCTCTGTAATTTTACGCATATTAATACAGATCATCCTGTTATTGTTGTTACACGTGTTATTCAATTTAGTTTCCATTAAGTTCTTTCTCTACCTGTGCCCTGCTAGGGAGGAAGGGCCCTCCTTCTCAGTAGGGATTACAATGATTAAGGTAGTTGTGTATATGTGTTTGTATTTTGGTTTATGTATCAGTAGAGGTGATGTTGCTACTATTTCAGCTGTGAATATATCCGCTTCAATTTCAATATTTTGTATGATGTTACACATATGAGATTAGAGATACCAGCTAAATAATTTTTGTGTGGCGCGCTAGATCATATTAATTGAAGTGTGAGTATAGTCTTGTAGATCATTTTATTTCTGCATGAGTGATTTACTTCCAGCATTTACTTTAGCAACAATTTCTTTTAATTGGAATTTCTTCTGGTTGAGTGTATCGGCACAGACAGTGCAACTGTCATTGGAATAAAAAGAAGTCCCTGGATTAATAATTTATGTGTATTGTTTATTCATTCAATAGTGATTAATACAGCCCAACATTTTGGCACCGTTGCCGAGGATGGAAGTGACGATCCAATCAATCAGAGTTGTTTCTTAGAAGTGCAATTTCCATGTGTTTTTAGAGTGTCTCTAGCGACATAGTTGCCGGGCAGTAAGATGAAAGGTAAGAACCTGCGCAGTGCTCTAACGAACTTGAGTGGGCTCACCAATGTCTTGCTGGGACACTTAGGAGAGTGAATTTCTGATAATTTCATTTTCTAGAGCGTCTCCAATGACACAATTGCTAGGCGGTAAGACGAGAGGTAAGAACCTGCGCATCGCTCTAACGAACTTGAGTGAGCTCACCAATGTCTTGCTGGGACACTTAGAAGTTGAATTTTTGGGTGTTTGTTGTAGCGGCTACAACATTGTCTTCAGCTATATAGTCATTGGGCGGTAAGACGAGAGGTAAGAACCTGCACATCGCTCTAACGAACTTGAGCAGGCTCACTGTTGTAGAAATTGAAGCACTTATAGGATGAATTGATACACATAGGGCCCATGTGTGACGGTAGGATGATATCAACATCTACAAACACCCCCCACTCTACTGACTATGAGAAAGATGAGTTGTAAGAAGGAAAAGAAGAGTGTAGATTTGGGAAGAAGTACATTCTTTGGAGATCTTATCTCAAGGGAAGAAAATGAACAGTCTACATCATATAGAGATAATAGGAAGACAGGACCACATAAATCATCTACCATATCAAAGTCGGGGCCATCAGTGTCTTCCATGTCTAGACCTCACCACCCTTCAAACAAAATATCCACTCCTGATATCAAGACTCCAAATTCGAATTAGCAATCGAGAATCAGTGGCCAGGATCTGAGAATTGAAGGACACAGAGAGACCAATAGGGAGCATCAAGGACCTGAGGAACAGCATTTAATTGATCGTCATTTGGATGTTGGTAGTGTTGTTAAATATTTTGTCCTGGAACAACCTGATCCTTTTATTTGTTAATCTCCAGTACACTCCGAGGGCAGTTCATCCCATCAGGAACAATCATCCATGGGGGACAAGAATGTCATGACAGATAGCTCTGTTAATTTTGAATTCAAAATAGTAGTAACATGGGATGAGGCCCCTACGAAAAATATTCCTTTATCATCCCTACCATCATTTCAAGGGATGGTTGTTGAAGACCCTAGTACCTTTCTGTTTGAATTTGATGTGTTGTGTAAAGGTTATGACTACACTTCAAATGACCAAAAGCTGAAATTATTCCCTGCTACTCTAAAAGGAGCAGCATTAAGATGGTTCATGAGACTGGGTGCTGACACAATTCGAACCTGGAATGACATGAGGGAGACCTTCCTCTTTAAGTACCAGGATTACTGTCGAACCAGGGATTTGAAGGACGATATTTTCATAATTTCACAGAAGGAGGAGGAAAGTCTGGAAGACTATATGGATTCATTTCACTACAATTTAAAAAGGTCTAAGTTTACTAACTTAGACCCGAAGATTCTAAGTCAAATATTTTTAAGAGGTATAAGAGATGATTGTCTAGAGCATCTGAAACTATTGGGAAAAGGAGACATATCGCAAGAACCGCTTGATGAAATAATGAAGCTTTTCCTACGTAGCTCAAGAGGATCGATCAAAGGGAAAGTTTTAGTTCGGGATCCTTCAGTCCGGATACAGAATTCCACGAGTGGAGGAGTAACCAGAGCAAAGATCAGGAACTTATGGATAAAAAGAGGAAAAATTTGAAGGCATACCTGTAGGTCATGGTTTCCATGGTCTCTTTGATCCGATTAAATAAGAAAATTGAACATCCTCGCTTGATTCTTGAAGTACTGCCTTCAGTCTGGGAAATTGGGGACACTGATTTGTAGAATGTGCCAACTCATAGATGTGGCACAGGCTGACACTATTCCGTCCACATTCTCTTTCCAAATGTTTCTTCTGCATCGGGGACAGAACCTTGCTAAGTCTTCTTTAGCTTATGCTTGTGCTTTCTTGACTTGTATCGTAGTGATCTGGGCAGAGAGAGTGCTAAGGAGGTCAGTTTTAAAATCCTAATGTTTATAATAGTCAGAAATATCCATGGCAGTATCCTACTCCTTCCTCAACACAATTCCCTTCACAATGGAACCAGTGGTCGTCTCCTCCACCAATGCAATATCCTCCATCACAACCCAATCCTTGGGGTCAGAACTGGAGAAGTAATGGCCAAGGTCTAGTACCCCCTCCAATACCAATACATTAGTAGAAGTTACAACTGCCTTCTATTCAAAATCCTACACCTTTTGTCCGACCCCAATTACCTGTGGAAACTAACCCCAATCCAAATAATAAGGAAACCCAGAGCATGGATGCTCTGGTTACCCTCCAGACTTATCTTATTACTCCTATTGGAATTAACGAGGTTTAGCTTTGATCAGGGAAAGTAATCAAATATGAGCATACTCCCATTATTAGCGAAGAGTGTGATGTTGAAATTTGGCATCGATATTGTGAGGTTCCCTAAGGCTTTGATCTTTGGCCTAGGGAAAAGTGTCCAAAAGAATTTAATTTTTCTCCTAAAGTGACTTTATAAAAGTTATAAAGTCAAATCTAATTTAAAAGTGACTTTAAGTGATAAAGTTACTAAAGTCTAATTTTAAAGTGACTTTAATAAAGTCAATGTGAAATTAGAAAGGTAAAGTGACTTTGGAAATAAATGACTAAGTGAGTCTTTATTAAAGTGGGGTGAATTAAAAAATAGAAAGTGAGATTTAAATGAGCATTTAATCTCAACCCTAGATCTCAATCTATTTCAGCCATTGGATTTAGGGATTCCCCAAAAGTCACTTAGGGTTAGGTTAAAGGAGGAAAAGGAGGAAAATGTCATTCATTCTTTCATGAGCAGATTGAGAGAAGGAGAGCAAGAGAGCAAGGGAGATTTCTGGGCAGTGAGGAGAAGGAGGCAGCAGCTTGGCACACATTCCAAGGCAGCATTTCAGCAAGACATTTTCAGCAAGACAGTTCAGCAGCTTTAGCACACAGCAAGGCAGATTTTTGGCACGATTTTTAAGGAAGAAGGGCCGTACAGCTAGGCCGTACAGCAGGGCCGTACAGCAGATTTGCACAGATTTCGAGGAGCAGATTTGAGGGAGGTCATACAGCAAGTGGCTGTACCTTTGGCATGCATTTCAAGGCAGAAACAGCAGATTTTTGGACAGCTTGCACGCTTTTCTAGGCAGCCGTACAGCAGCATTTAAGGCTGTTATTTGGCACGAAAATCGATAAAATCTGTATAGCATTTATTGCTGTTCCTATTTTGCTGTTTGCACACTTTCCGAGGCGGTGGTTAAGCACGGAAAAAGAGATAAGTTGTAAAAGTCTGTTTGCTGATTTTTTTGCTGAATATTTCTCACTGTAAAAAGCATTTTCCAGAAATAAGAAGGAGCTTTCAAACTGGTTTTCCCCAAGAGTTGTAGGGGGTTTTTCCAGGGTCATGTTGACCAAAAATATCTATGTCAAATGTGTGAATCACTGTTTTTATGCTTGCTGATTTTTAATTCTGCATTTTCCCGACATTGAAAAATTTCCCGAGTGTGTTTTAATAAAATTTATTTTCAGTCTGTTAAATGTATGGTTATGGGAAAGGGCATTTAACTATTTTGGAGTAATAAGGTGAAAACTGAAAACCGAGGTGGGAAACAGAATTTTTTACATGGTATCAGAGGTTGAGTGCTGAAGGGCAGTTTGGGACAGCAAGGAGGAAAATTACAGCCTGCTGTTTTTTCACTCAGAAAATTCCAGCAAGCTGATTTTTTCACAAACAACGGTTTTATCTTTACTACAACAGTGCTATTTTTCAGTTTTAGGACAGCATGATGTCTTTGGGACTGAGGGTGGAGGATAGGTTGGATGGGCATTCCAATTACAGCATTTGGAAGGAGAGAATGCAGAGTATCTTTGAGGAGGCAGAAGTCTGGGACATTATGGTGCATACCACACAGAACCCTATAAATGTGGCTACTGATGCTACTCAGTTGGCAGAATATAATAAAAAGAACAACAAGGGTAAGAGACTGATTCTAGACGGAATCAAAGACCATTGCATTCCTCATGTGAGAGGAAAGAGAAATGCTCATGAGATGTGGACAGCATTGTCCAATCTCTACCAGAGTACCAATGAGAACCGAAAGATGGTCCTGAAGGAGAAGATGAAGACCATTAAGATGGGCAATGATAGTGCAGCTGGATATCTCACTAAGATTACTAATGTGAGAGATGAGTTGGCAGCGATTGGAGAGGCCATTCCACCCACTGAGTTGGTGCGGATTGCAGTGAATGGCCTCCCCCGTTCATGGATGAACTTTGCTGATGGGGTTTGTGCACGTGAGACCCTTCCCACATGGGAGAGGTTTTGGGATGTTTGCATTCAGACAGAGATCAGGAAAGGTCAGCTTGGGGCAATAAACCGATTGATCGAGATGAGGATATGCTTAACGCCACCCTTTATTGGTAGAAGGACGCAAAGAAAGGCAAAGGGAAAACGAGGCTTCACGAGCAATGGTGGGAGCAAGCGAGTAAAGGTAAACGGGATAACACACGAAGGACTATTCCAAAGTGAAGTGTTGGAATTTTCAGAAGATGGGACACTATGCAGTTGTGTGTCCGGAGAAGAAGAAGAAGAAGGGGAACAACTAGAGCATGGCAACTTCAGCAAAGGTTGAGGACTTTGCAGATCGTTTTGACCGGGAAGTTTGGGTTCACTACGTGTGAGTCCTCTAGTGCGGGATTATCTGCCATAGAGGTTCAGAGGGAGCATGCATTTCCCTCGTTTAGCGGAGCATCTTCGGGTATCTGGTATGTGGACAGTGGGGCTTCACGTCACATGACAGGAGTCCGTGAGTACTTCTCAGAGCTTTCAGAGAGTGGCACTGATGTAGAGGTAGTACTCGGAGATGACAGCGTTGTTAGAGCCGGTCGGTGTGGGAACATTGACATTTCAGAGGGAGTCTAAACCTCCCTTGAAAGTGTCAGATGTTCTTTATGTGCCAGGGATGAGGAAGAACCTCATATCCGTCTCAGCTTTGGAGGATAGAGGATATGAGATACTGTTCAGGGGAGGACAGGTGTTGATGTATCCCAGAGGCACTCCAGCTGATTCAACTAGAGTGATAGGTGTACGCCATGCAAAGGTGTACAAGTTTGCATTTCAGTCCCTTTTGGCATGGTTTTGTAGCAACGGCAGTAGGTTCTTCCTAGTGTTGATTTTGGCACCGCAGGATGGGGCACATGCATCATGGAGCCTTGAGGACTTTGCGGGAGATCACTACGGGTGTGCCAGAGTTCAGTACTGATCACTTTGATACTTGCAGAGGATGTGCGATGGGCAAGTTTGCCAAATCCCCTTTTCCCAGCAGTGACAGCAGAGCGACCGGGATACTTGATTTGATTCATTCCGATGTGAGCGGTCGGATGTCTCATGTTTCCTTGAGTGGATATGAGTACTATGTGTTATTCATTGATGATCACTCCAGGAGGACCTGGAGTTATTTCTTGAAGACCAAGAGTGAGGTCTTCAAGCGGTTTCAGGAGTTCAGAGCTCTTGTGGAGACACAGACAGGTCGGAAGATCAAGTCCTTGAGGTCGGACAATGGGGGAGAGTACACCCTTGGAGAGTTTGTTGACTATTGTGCGGAGGCAGGCATTAGGAGGGAGTTCACTGTTCCTTACAACCCCCAGCAAAACGGGGTTGCGGAGAGGAAGAACAGATCCATCGGAGGGGCTGCCAAAGCCATGTTACATGATCGGGGGTTGCCATTGTTTTTGTGGGCAGAGGCCTGCAACACAGCTGTTTACTTGCAGAACAGGAGTCCGCATCGTGCCTTGGGGCACATGACTCCGGAGGAGGCTTTTTCTGGGAAGAAGCCTGAAATTGGTCATCTTCGTATCTTTGGGTGCATTACATACTCCTACATACCCAAGGAGAAGAGGACCAAACTAGATCCCACCGCAGAGAAGGGTATCTTTGTGGGCTACAGTGAGACCTCAAAGGCCTTTCGGATTTACATTCCTGCACAGAGGAAAGTTGTTGTCAGGCGGGATGTGAAGCTCGAGGAGGACAGGGCCTTTAGGAGGTCACGGGAGTTAGAGTATATGGATCAGCCAGACCCTCAGCAGCAGTTGAGTCAGTCACAGGGATCCAGTGGGCAGGGATCAGGAGGATCCGAAGGTACATCTATGACGATGTCAGGTCCGCAGTGACAGCAGAGCGACCGGGATACTTGATTTGATTCATTCCGATGTGAGCGGTCGGATGTCTCATGTTTCCTTGAGTGGATATGAGTACTATGTGTTATTCATTGATGATCACTCCAGGAGGACCTGGATTTATTTCTTGAAGACCAAGAGTGAGGTCTTCAAGAGGTTTCAGGAGTTCAGAGCTCTTGTGGAGACACAGACAGGTCGGAAGATCAAGTCCCCGAGGTCGGAAAATGGAGGAGAGTACACCCTTGGAGAGTTTGTTGACTATTGTGCGGAGGCAGGCATTAGGAGGGAGTTCACTGTTCCTTACAACCCCCAGCAGAACGGGGTTGCGGAGAGGAAGAACAGATCCATCGGAGGGGCTGCCAAAGCCATGTTACATGATCGGGGGTTGCCATTGTTTTTGTGGGCAGAGGCCTGCAACACAGCTGTTTACTTGCAGAACAGGAGTCCGCATCGTGCCTTGGGGCACATGACTCCGGAGGAGGCTTTTTCCGGGAAGAAGCCTGATATGGGTCATCTTCGTATCTTTGGGTGCATGACATACTCCTACATACCCAAGGAGAAGAGGACCAAACTAGAGCCCACCGCAGAGAAGGGTATCTTTGTGGGCTACAGTGAGACCTCCAAGGCCTTTCGGATTTACATTCCCGCGCAGAGGAAGGTTGTTGTCAGACGGGATGTGAAGTTCGAGGAGGACAGGGCCTTTAGGAGGTCACGGGAGTTAGAGTATCCGTACGTTCCACCCGCCAGCCAGCTTGAGCCGCCGCATGGATCCGCAAGGTGGATCGGAGTGATCCGGAGGTACATCTATGACGATGTCGAGTCCGTCATTGGGAGTGGCTCGCAGTCGAGGGGTGGAGCTGGCGGCGCACGCAGCAGTCCGCCGCAGCGCCCACCGGGTAGTCCACCGATGGACAGCTCACACTCCCGCACTCGCATCTACAGTTCAAAAAGTGTGCAGAGGACAAAGAAGACAGACAAATAGGAGTTCAGTTCTCGATGTTGAGGAGGAGGAGTTTTATTCTCCGGCGGGAGAAGTGCACTCAGGGAAGAGGAAGCCCAAGTGGCTTCAGGACACCTTGAGAGATGCCACATCTGTTGCTGAGCCTAAGAGGCCGGTCAGAGAGAGCAGACCACCTGAGAGGTTTTGTAGCTATATGGCAATGGCTACCAGCACCCTTGACTCTGAGCCTTCTAGCTATGAGGAGGTAGCTAGCCAGCAGGTCTGGAGAGAGGCCATGCAGGAGGAGTATTCTTCTATCATGAAGAATGTTGTTTGGGAGGTGGTGCCGAGGCCTGAGGGAAAATCCGTGGTTACTTCCAGATGGATTTACAAGGTAAAGCATGCTGCAGATGGCAACATTGAGAAATTCAAAGCGAGGTTTGTGGCTAGAGGGTTCTCCCAGGTAGAGGGAGTTTATTATGAGGAGACCTTCGCTCCCGTGGCTCAATATACTTCGATCCGCTCCATTATATCGATAGCAGCAGAGATGGGTTGGAAGATCCACCAGATGGATGTGAAGACCGCATTTCTCAATGGCTTCATACAGGAGGAGGTGTACATTGAGCAACCATAGGGCTTTGAGGTGCATGGGAAGGAGTCCCATGTGTGCAGACCGAAGAAGGCCCTTTATGGCCTGAAGCAAGCTCCCAGAGCTTGGTACTCCAGGATAGATACATACTTGCAGGAGATGGGTTTCACAAAGAGTGAGGCAGATCCGAACCTTTACTATATTGTGATAGGTGAGGAGCCTCTCATTCTAGTGTTGTATGTGGATGACTTGGTCATTACAGGTGCAGAGAGACTCATAGAGCACTGTAAGAGAGATCTTGCGGTGGAGTTTGAGATGAAGGACATCGGCTTGATGCATTACTTTTTGGGTTTGGAGGTGTGGCAGGAGGAGGGGCATTTCTTCCTGGGACAAGGGAAGTATATTGTGGATATCCTTGGCAGATTCCACATGGAGGATTGTAAACCCATGTCGACACCGATGATCACCAACTGGAAGAAGCTTCATGCTTCGGATTCTGAGTTGGTGGATCCCACATTGTACAGGCAGTTGATTGGTTCCTTGATGTATTTGGTCAACACTAGACCAAATATTTGTTTTGCAGTCAACACGATGAGTCAGTTTATGTGTGAGCCTAGGAAGGTTCACTGGATGGCTGCAAAACACATTTTGCGATACTTGCAGGGGACAGTGGATTATGGTCTAGACTACAGGCAAGGGGATGGAGTGAGATTGGCAGGTTACACTGATTCTGATTGGGCAGGTTGTGCTTCTGATAGGAAGAGCACTTCAGGGGGTTGTTTTGGGTTGGGTTCGGCAGTGGTGTCATGGTTCAGCCGAAAGCAGCAGTCAGTAGCATTGAGTTCAGCGGAAGCAGAGTATATGGCAGCCAGTCTAGCTAGTTGTGAGGCCATCCGGCTTCGCAAGATGTTGTTTGGCTTATTTGGTCAGCCGTTGAGACCTTCAGTGATTTACTGTGATAATCAGAGTTGCATTAAACTCACGGAGAATCCAGTATTTCATGACAGGTCAAAGCATATCGGGATCAAATATCATTTCATCAGAGACTATGTTCAGAAAGGAGCTGTGAAGCTTGAGTATATTCCCACCGATGAGCAGGTTGCAGATATTCTTACCAAAGCCTTACCACGGGGCAAGCATGTCTACTTCAGAGACAAGATGGGTGTGGTGAGGAACACCTTCCTCGGTAAGAGGGAGTGTTGAAATTTGGTACCGGAGGACAGGTGGTTCCCTAAGGCTTTGATCTTTGGCCTAGGGAAAAGTGTCCAAAAGAATTTAATTTTTTCTCCTAAAGTAACTTTATAAATTTTTATAAAGTTAAATCTAATTTAAAAGTGACTTAAGTGATAAAGTTACTAAAGTGACTTTATAAAGTTATAAAGTCAAATCTAATTTTAAAGTGACTTTAAGTGATAAAGTTACTAAAGCTAAAGTGACTTTAAATAAAGTCAATATAAAATTAGAAAGGAAAAAGTGACTTTGGAAATAAAAGACTAAGTGGGTCTTTATTAAAGTGGGGTGAATTAAAATATAGAAAGTGAGATTTAAATGAGCATTTAATCTCAGCCCTAGATCTCAATCTATCTCAGCCATTGGATTTAGGGATTCCCCAAAAGTCACTTAGGGTTAGGTTAAAGGAGGAAAAGGAGGAAAAGGTCATTCATTCTTTCATGAGCAGATTGGGACAAGGAGAGCAAGAGAGCAAGGGAGATTTCTGAGCAGTGAGGAGAAGGAGGCAGCACCTTGGCACACATTCCAAGGCCATATTTCAGCAAGACCGTACAGCAGAGTTTGCACACAGTTCAAGGCAGATTTGGCACGATTTCCAAGGCAGAATCCGTACAGCAGCTTGTGGCACATTTTCCAAGGCAGCCGTACCATTTTCTGGGCACAGATTTCGAGGGAGAAGCTGATGTTTTTTGCTGCACGCTTTTCTAGACAGGCCGTACAGCCTGTAGCTGATTGCTGGCACAAAAATCGAGGCAGATTTCTGTACAGCAGCATTTAATACAGCTGCACGCATTCCAAGGAGGCCGTACAACAGCATTTATTGCTGTTCTGCACGCAAAAAGAGGAGGCCGTACAACAGAAATTAATGCTGTAATTTCTGGGCACGTTTTTCAAGGAAATACGCACAGCATTTATTGCTGGTTCAGTTTTACTGTCTGCACGTTTTCCGAGGCGGTGGTTAAGCACGGAAAGAGATAAGTTGTAAAAGTTTACTTGCTGATTTTTCTGAATATTTCTCTCTCTGTAAAAAGCATTTTAGAAAAATTATGGATAGCATGATACTAGGCTATGAACACATTCACTTGCTTAATTATAATAAGTCTCCAGGTATGCTCATCAGACTTATATGTCGAAATAATTTATAAAATTTATTTATAAAATTATTTTTCACATGCTCACTTCTTTAAGGTTTGTATAAAGATCAATTCATTAGGTTCTTTCCCTCATTTCGAAAAATTTCTTCTTCATCCTATTTAATGGGTCTCCCTCTCCCACTTTTTTCCCTACAAGGGGTATTAGGTAGGGAGACACAATTTTCCCTTACATATTTCTCCTCATGGATGAAGGGCTAAGTAGATCTATCAACTTATCCCTATATCATGGCTAAAAAAACTCCTTCCTCTTTATTTCCATGATAGATCTTCTTTGCAATTGCATTTTGTGTGTGATACTCTTCTCTTGGGCACCCCCACTATCAAATAAAAAACAAACATTAAAAGCATTCCTCAATACATTTATGATGCTTAGGGATCCTCGATTAATATGGGAAGATATCAAATCCGTTTTTTTAAATACCTCAGTAGTTTTCCAAATTCACATATTTCATTTGATTTGTTTTCAAAGGAGCATTATTCCTTCTAAATACCTAGGTTCCCATATAAATGGAGATCCTCCCAAAAAAAAGGTATGTGATAATATTCTTCTTAAATCATAAGCCAAAAATTCTTGTTGGACTTTCAGATCGCTCAATCTAGGTGGTCACTTGATTTTGTTCAAATATGTCCTTGAATCCCTCCCCACCTATCTTATTTTAGCAATGACAACCCAAAAATCCATCTTAAACAAGATAAAAAATATTCAATGCAACTTCCTCTTTGGGGGGGGGGGGGGGGGGTGTTCCAAAAAAGACTGAAAATGGGCTCTAGTCCAATGGGACAAAATTTTTTGTTTGAAAAAATTCCGGCCTCGGTATCTGTGATCTAGATATACTCAACAAAGCCTTAAGTGGTAAAACTTGGGGGAGATGGAACAAAAAATCAGGGGATTTATGGAGAAAAAAGTGGATACGTAAGTGTTCCCCCAATACCCAGGAAAATTAGCTCATGAGAATGACAATAAAAAGTGCAAGTTCTCATATATGGAATGATTCTTGGAGGAGCAAACATATTTTCTATGAGAGTTGTTTGTAGGAAATGAGAAATGGGACAAAGGCACTTTTTTGGGATGACTCATGGAATCCGTGGCCAAAATTAGCTCAAAATGAATAATTCCACCCAAATAGAGAGTCCCTCATCATGAGGTGACAAATATTAGTTTCACATTACTGATATTCAGACTCCCACACTTCCTAATGGTACATTTGGATTCCGTTCAAGGAATGGATTGAGCCTCTCTCCAAAAATGAAAGCACAATTATCAAACAAGAATTATAAAATAGAAGAATTACAGTTCAAGAGGGTAACAAAATTATTCTTTTAGGTTATTTTCCTTTAGTTAATTTTAACCTATTTGAATCTTGTAGTATTATCGCAAGAAACAATAATAAGTATGATCAAGGAAAATGGCATAAAATATGGAATCTCACACACTAGCCCAAAATCACTCTTTTAAGCGGCTTTTGTTCTAGAAAAAAACTTTGACATGAGACAAGCTTCAAAGATATGGTTTTCAAGGCCCCTTAATCTATATTCTCTATATTTTCAATTTGAAAAATTCTAATCATATCCTTAACATATACAACTTCTCTACTTCTATCTAGGACCACCTTTATATGTTCTTTCGACATACCAACATAATACAAAATATCATCCTCTCCATTCTACTATTCTGGACTGACTCCTTGTTTACTAATCCCTTTATCAACAAAGCATGGTAACTCTTCATACAATTTTTCCTATGGGATATTTGGAAGAATCATAAGATTCTTTTTTTAAATAATAACATGGGCTCCATAGACTTTATTTTGCAAGTTATCGTAAATAAAATAAGGGAAACAATTCTTTCTCTTCCGTTGTCCTCCAAATATAAGGAAAGAAATAAACTTGAAAATGTTAGACTATCCAAAATGGGTCTCTCCCAATATTCATTATGGTAGACTCCCTCTGTCCTTAAAATATTCCCTTCCAACCCCTCTTTCTGGTCCCCTCCCTCTATAAGATTTCATCAAAATTAGCTTTATCAATGCATTGAAAGGAAATTCAGGCTAAGCCACTTATGGCGAAGTCTTTCAAAATGATAATGGGAAAATTATACATGTTTATGGAGGTGTTATAGGAAAAAATGGTAGTAATATTGCTCAAATCTAGGCACTATACTAGAGACTCTCAATTTATATCCAAAAAAAATCATAAGCTCATTATTGAAGGAGATTCCAAGACCATTACCAATATATTCCAAGAAATAAAATGTGGATTAGATCCTTCCAAAGTATATAAGAGTTGGAACTTTGAAGCTCGAAAAATTAATACTAAAAAAAGGGCTTATAAAAAATAAGATCTTCAATCCTCTCTCATGTTTGTAGAGAAGGCAATAAATTGGCTAAAAAGCTATCCAATTTTTTTCTGTGCATAATAGGTCATCCCCTTGAATTTGATTGGAGTGAGTAAATTCCATAATCCATTCAAAATCATTATCAATATTTCGCTATGAATGGAATTATCCTTCAAGGAGAGAATCTAGGAGCATCCATCCCCCCTACCTTGATATGATTCCATCTCAAATGAAATGGGGATGGGGTTCCAATTATACTTGGTGCATTTCCTGTGATCCTCTCACTTCATCAATCACTCACACAAGGTTAAATGTCATTTGAATATTGTAGATGGCATAGTGGGGTACAACATGAATCAGTTGGAGAATTATATCTGATAGATAGATATAAAGGAAATGATTGATAATATTGACCACAAGCTCACCATTCCAGATAGAATATTCCAACATATCCTTTTCCTTGGATGAGGGTACTAACTAGCTAGCATATATTCCTAGAGATTCTGACAAAGACTCGCTAATTTGTTTCTTGCATCACCAGTAGTCCTTTTATTTTTCTCATATCAATATTTGTCAAGGTCTAGCATAGGAAACTTATTTTTGAAAGTTTTTATTTACACGATTCTGTAGTTAGATGAGGTCTTAACAACCTAAAGACTCTAAAATTATGTTATTGCCTGTTTTTCCCTTGAGGAAGTCCAGCATAAAAAAAAATTAGTCTATGTAATTTTCATTTGAATTAATGCAACCTACCTACTTAAATATATATATATATATATTAATAACTAAAAATGTTTTAATATAAGGTTCATAAATAAAATATTTCAAGGTCCATGTTAAGAAAATATTTCAACGTTATCTATGTGTGTGTGGTTAATATATATATATATATATATATATAACAATTGAAAAAAAATTATGGCTATGTTGATGGAACAAAATGTACCTCCAATAGTAAGGAGGTCTCCCTCGTGTGATGGCGCAGATAGACCTCACACTTTTTGGGATAGGAGCCACATCCATTATTTGGGCCTTGTTGGAAACCAAGACAATAATGAGAGGGGGGTGAATCAATATTATAAGAATTTTACTAATTTAAATTTATTTATAATTTTTTCACACCATTAAATACTTAAAAAATAACCATAATAGACATTAATGTCAACAATGACAATGGAACACACGAGCACAAGTCAATTTCAATACTAATCTTCAATTCATTCATGGGGCAAGCTATAACTTGCAATTACAATGGTCTAGCTACAACCAGTAAGAAGCTACAAATTCCTAGATTATGAGTTGCAACTAAATGGAGCTACAACCAAAACTATTCTCCAACACCCACTCGAAAGAGCACCAGCCCCTAATCAACAAGCTACAACTTTCTTTGACACTCATTGTTCCCTTGTTCATCCATTTTAAAAATAGGATAAATGATCGCCTTATCTAACAAATAATATACCTCAGTCACCTACAAAAATATTTGATTATTGTGAATACCACACCAATACCTCACTACACCAGAAGATCTATCTCAAAAAAATTGTTTACATTCAACTTGATCAGGCCTACTTTTATAGATTTTCCTTTTGCCAACTTTGGCTTTGTTTATTTTGAATTTGTGCATGAAGCATTTATTTTTATCCTTCTTCCTATTCATATTAGTCATCTGGAATTGTTCTCTAAGTTATCTAACCTCAACATCCATTCTCTACAAGTTGAAATGATTTTTTCTTCTTTTTTTAGTCAATATAACTTTTTACAGGGTTTAGCAGTTCTCATGCTATATTTATCTATAGTTAAGTTAGCTCAATTGTCAATTTTACTTTCAAAGTTGATAGTTCCATCATTTTGAGCCCACGCCCCCCTCACTGGTTCCTTTTATTACTTCTTAACCATAAGACCAATTCTTTGCGACCATCAGTTTAGTCCCTAAGATATAAGCAATTTTAGCTCATGTTGGGGGCCATTTTTCATAAGAAAAGAGCTTCACGTCGTTGATCATGCCTCTACAGGAGGCGGCCAAGTAGTAGCCCAAAGACTAGTGCTTAATTATGTGAAGACCCTCTACGAATCTCTTCTCTATGCCCCAGGTCTCATTTTTACATGACACAGACTAGGGATGTGTTGAGGAACCTAGCACAAAACTACCATATCCTGGCACTATTACTTAAATGCACTACAATAAACTGCTAGGGTCTTACCATCGAGATAAGTTGTCCTCATGGGGACTGTCTAGTCTTCCTGTCATTGGTTGGAGCTCTATCTACATGGCCCTTTGTAGCTTCTATTTCCATTTATCAATATTTCTAGGCTGGACTTCGTGGGATTCATTGTCTTGTTGGGTCCTCCTGGCACCTCTCTTGATTGGTCTTAGTTATAACAACATGGAATTGTCTCCCGACACCCTAAAAGCCTACAATTTTTCTTTTCATCTTTTATAAATATGCAGGGTCATACCCCTAGGATGATGTCACCATCATGTCACTCATGCCACATGTCGACCTTTGAGTGGTGACACTTGTCACCCAGAAAAGGCTAATTTGGGTGCCAAAAAACCCTAAATATTCCATCCAAATGACCATGTTGATGTCACATTCTATGTTTTCTGGGCTAATCAGAAGACACCAATTGTCCTCTTGGAGGAGAGATAAAATGTCTTCTGAGGCCTTATTTTCCAACCCATTCCTTTGTTATTTTTCTTTTGTTTTTCTTAACAAAAAAACCCTTCAGGTTCAAAAAATTCCCTCGAAACCACTCTTGTGAATATTTTGGTTTCCAGAGGGGTGATCCAAGAGTGAATCTCCACCGTTGATCTCCACGATCAGCTATGCGGGAAATCACCTCCCGTGACCACAAACCCCCTATGAACAGTTGTCTCTAATGCAATTAGAAGGCTGACACATAGCCCAAATCTTTCCTCCTGATGCTTAGCCGTGTGCACCATAAAAAATTTCTAGCATACCACTGTTGGGTGGGCTCCACCCATTCCATGCATCCCAGTGCTTTTACATTTTGCACTGCAACTGTAACCTTTGGGGTATGTCCACCGGGATGGAATCATCCCGATCCTCCTCTTCCTCCAATGAAAAATTATTTCCAATGTGAATGTGTCCACCACGTCTTCTAGGATCTCTCTCATAGAAGCTCTGCCATCCTTTCCACTATAATTTGGAAATATGCCAAACTTGGCTATGTGCCACGACTCCTCCAAATTCCTTTTAACTCTATTATTTTAATTTGGGGACATAGTTCTTTGAATGGCTCTATATTTCATTCTGAGAGGCCATTTTGGGACTTCCATATACCGTTGGAAATCTCTTTTAGATATCTATCGAATTTGTTGTCTTAAAACTACATGTAGGATGGTTCAATGCTCCAAAACTGGCTCCAAGTCCACTTTTTTTATCTTGATATTTTTTCCCTCTTTAACACATGTGCGTCTTCTTACCACTTATTGACCACTTTCTTTCCATCACTAGTTTCTATCAATGAAACTATATAAAAAAAATATCTCCCTTTGGCATTGATGACAACACCTAACTTAACCAAAACACCTTAGGAAAATCCTTCAAGTAATGAGATGGGCCTCTACATCAGACATAAATTAAGGCTCATCTAACATTTCTTAGGCACATAAAAGATATATTAAATATCTCCTTATACACTTAATAATGTTTTTTTAGTATTTAATATGTTCTTAGGAAGGTTTAGATATAATTTCATATTTGTGCCTAATATTATTTATTTTTGAATGATGTTGTGAGAATATTAGGCAGATTATGGAGATTTGGAGAAGGAGATAATTTAGGGACTTGCTCCCTACTACTAGAGGATTGATATTGGAGAATAAATTAAAAAAATATCATGAAATAATTGAGAAATTTTGGAGATATTCTGGAACTTTGATGATTGAGAAAATCTAGGAATGTGTTCCATATCATCTACTGCAAACTCCTAGTGTTTGGAACTAGATCCACTATTTGAGGGATTTTGGAGGGGAAACATTCCTCCTTTCAATGATAATGAATCCTCATCATATTTTATAAGTACCAATTCGAATTTTCCTCTAGGGGCATGTATTTTTTAGCTTTATTGTGGAGAAAACTTGTTTTCTGGCAGCTCCACTTCCTTTTCTTGTAGGGATGTACTTGGACTGATTCAATAACGAATATTGGTGTCATTTTGAGCTTATAAATCTTGGTTTCTTCCATAGGACTCTGATTCCTCCTTGGAATTTTCCATCCCAAGATCCTCAGAGCCCTCTTGCATAATTTATTTATGTTCTTTTCACTTCTTATTCACATACATCTCTTATTTTGTTTTGCATATTTTTGTATTTAGTATTGTTTCTTTTCTTGTTGTAGGATTGAGTTAGATGATTTAAGTGAGTTATTTTGCAGGTTTTTTATGGGTTCAAATTCATTATTAATCCTTATAATAACTTTTGAAGGTCATCTTAATCATTAATCCACTTGGATTTGGTTACTAGTTCACGAATATAAGATTTCTGGAAATGCCTTGTAGTGAAATAGTAGTAAATTTATGCTATATTTTAGGAGGGGTTAATGAGATCCATTTTAATTTATTCCACTTGGATTAGTTCATAATAATGTTAAAATTGATAAAAAAATTCAGCCCATTACATTTTCACTTGATTAGGTTAGGCTTTTGATATATTAACTAGCTCACTAGTTCATGAATTTCTAGATATTAGAGTACTAATGTTTTTTTTATTTTTTAGCACATGTGAACAAGGGTATTTTGGAGTGATTACCCTTGGAATGGAGACCTAAGACATAATATTTCATAACAAATTTTTTCACATCCATTTTTAATTTTATTTACTTATTCATTTGGTGAGTCATTTCCAAAACATACTTTCCTGTAGGAAAAATAGAGTTGCATGTAGCACTCTTGTAGCAGGTGTAAACTCGAGGATATTTTCTCCAAAAGGTTTTTTTTTGTCTCTTAGGATTGAATCCTAACCCCTAGGACCTAAATACATAATTGAGGAAGAATAAACACCACTTAGGACATTCATTTTCGCAAATTAGATTAGGTGTTTTCATTCGAAATCATGCTCTTAGGATTTCAATTACAAATTGTTGTTCTTTCTTAGGATTAATTTATTTTCAAAGCAACACTTCCATTTCTGAAACTTATTTTAGGCTTTGATTTCATGACATTCCCTCCATTACATCAGATCAAAAAAACAGGGACACATTGTATGCTGCACATATAGTGTCGATACCTCTTAAGTTTGTATGAACCCCGGGTTGATAATTAAAGTTGGTAGCCTCAGTAGTTGCAACATTCTTGTTGCAATACTAAGGCTCATCACTTTTCAGCACCAATGTCGAGGAAGTGTCAAATTATTCATTGATTTATTTCCTACTTGATTCATTTCTTTTCTTTCTACAAAAACAAAAAAAACCGCATTACGAATATTTCATTTCAAAGAAGAAAATTGCATTGCATTAGCATTCTTATTCAAAAAGAAAAAAAACACTTCTCCAATAGCAACGCCCCCCCCCGCCCCCCCCCCATTTGATCATGTGTTGTATTAAGAACCACATCACCATCCACTTTTGTAGGTATAAGAAGAATAGGTGGAAAAAAAGGTAGAAGAAATGGATGGAGATGATGAAAATGAAGAATATCCTCTTGGATTTCCCCTTGAAGATACAGATGTAAGTGTGCATATGAAAATCATCCCTCCATATTTCCTTCCCAACTTTAATGGTTTTAGGTCAGAGGATCCAGAAACCTTTCTCTTTGAATTTGAAATACTTTGTAGATCTTATGGCTACTTATCACACTCGAAAAATTAAGATTGTTTCCTACGACTTTGAAGGATAGAGCTCTTAAATGGTTCATGAGTTTAGGTACTAATTCAATAGGGTCATGGAATGATATGCAAAAGATATTTTTAGAAAAATATAAAGACCATGATCTTAAGGAATAAATATTTAGAATGAATCTAAAATAAGATGAGCTCCTTGAGGATCTAATAGAGAGGTTCATGTTTAATGTTAAGAGGGAAAAATTACAACATTTAGGATTTGACACAGAAAAAACCCTCTTACTTAGAACAATTAGGGATTATGTGATCGATCTCCTTGATCTCATGAGTAGAGGGGATGTATACCAATTATTATTTGAAAAAATTTGTGAAACATTCAAGAGAAAATCAAAAGGAAGAGAAATATTAATTAAATAAACATGAACATTGGTAAGTCAAGATGAAATTGGAAATTTGATTGATAACTTTAAACAAAAATTCTTTGCAATATAAGTGTAAAAGTAGAAATGATAAGAATTAAAAATGAGAAAAAATAAGATGTTTATATTTGTGTTATCCATACAAAATCATATGCTACTAAATATTGTACATTATTACCAAGGTTTAAGGAAGTTTACCAAGAAGACAACGGAGCAAGTCAATCACCACAAAAGCTATGTTATGTAGCTCCAAGAAGACCAGGGAAACCTAGTGAACTTGATATGATGCAAGGACCTACTTCACAATTTCAAACTTATTCACATCCATCTCAAAATAATTCAAACCCACTCCCAACTTGGCAACCTTGGCCATATCAACCCCAAAACCATACTTGGAAACAAAGTTGGCAAGGACCTTATGGGAAAAATCCACAATATCCTCAATATTTTCCTTAATATCCTCGATAGCCAACTCCATGCTATCCCTACCATCCACTTCCACCATAAACACAACCTAAACCACATCCATATCATAGATCCACTCCCACTCAACTACTTGTACCACCATTTCCAAATTGACACAATGAAGTATCTCAGCCCACTTACAATGTTGAGGTACAATAATAGCAAACATATCCTCTTGATCTAAATGGTATCCATCTTAGTTCAAGAAAGGTATCACAAGAAAGAGATTTTCTTGATTTCATTGAAGGAAAACATCTAGAAGGAGAATATTCAAGTGAGGAGATCAAAGAACTAGGGGCTACACTTGATTAAGAGCAGACATAAGAATCATATATTGAGAAAGTTCTCTCATGTTTACCATCAGATCCTCCATGTGTTCAAGAGAACAATCGGAAAAAAGAATAAGATTTGAATGTCATGGTAGAAGAGGACTTCCAAGATTATCCAAATCAACAAGTGGGCCAGGGGTATCACAACCACATTGAAATATGGTTCTTGACATTCATAAAGTTGCAGCAACACACTCTTCTTCAACAATACTTGTTATCATCTCTGTCAAAGAAGTTGGTCCCTCGTATTCAGGTACATTTCAAAGCATGTATTTCAAGTGTACACATGATTTTATCTATCATATTGATGCGCACATGGATCCATTGGAAGTATTCCTATACTTTAAATATGTTTTTTTTTTTTTTTTCCAGTGGAGTAGGATTGAAAAAATAAAAAATGGAAAAAAGAGAAACAAGAAAAAAACAAAATATGAGGTGAAAAACTCTTTTGAGGCACTTCAAATTCACTCACTAATTTAAAACCTATATGAGGCAGTCAATGGGTTGGGAAAAAAGAGAAACTGAGAAAAAAATAAAAGATCATAGGTGAAAGCCTCCTTTGAGGTACTTAGGCAGACCTATTAGTTGAACACCTCATTGAGGCAATTAGTATGCCTAAAGAAAAAAGAAAAGAAAAAATGAGTGAAAAAAATTAAAAATAAAAAAATGGATTTTCCCCATGTATATCTCTCTAATGAATGAAGGTGCTCTCCAACCTTTGAAAACAACAACAACAAAAAAAACAAACTGGCACCCAAATAAAAGGTTGGTCAAAACCCTAGTCAAAGGAAGTCAAACTTGGACTTCCTCCTCCTTTGCTCAGATGCTCCAAAAGGACATAGGTCATGTAAATCCATCACCCTCATCGATTTCCAACACCCACCCATCATTTCCAATATTTTCTCATTCATTTTCCTCGTTGTCCTAAAACGCTACAGGAAACTCTATTTTTGCTATAGGAATATCCTATTTTTTAGCAAAAAAGTGTTTTTATAATATCTCAAAAACCGTGAATTCACTTGCCAACCTGTTTCATGGGGATATGTATATATATGATGGTAACATGCTCAAGAAATTTCAGGATATTCCATTGCACTGTTTGTGAGAAATCGACCTCCATCACGTATAGCCATTTTTAATTTTTCTCGCGCTTTTTCATCCATTGGCCGAGATTTTTTATGGGGAGGTGCATAAGGATGATTGTAATATGCTCACAAAATTTCACACCAGTCTGATTTATTATTTGAGATATATTCCTAAAACAATTTTGCTACAAGGGGGTTGTCCTAAAATATTTTTTAGTAGAAAATTATTTTTATTATATCTCAAAAATAGTGCATCCATTTCCTGATACGTTTCAGGGGGAGATGCATATATATTATGGTAACATGCTCAAACAATTTTAGAAATTTTTAGTGCACAGTTTGTGAGAAATCGACCTTCATCACCTATATCCATTTTTTATTTTCTCGAGATTTGTGCATCCAATGGCCGAGAATTTTTAAGGGATCTGCATAGAGATGATAGTAATATGCTAAAAAAAATTAGGTCAAACCGATCTACCTTTTTAGAGCTATGCCTAAATAAAGTGTGCTACAAGAGGCCTATCCTTAGTAGCCTATACAATCACATCTAAACTCAACATCAATTATTTTTTGAACCACAGAGTAGAAGATCCATCCACCTTGAGCATCATGAAGCCAATTCTGAAGTTGAGAAGAGCACACCCACCTTAGGAAGAATTCCATACACTTCACCAATATAAGATTGAAGATTGGGAGATAAGATTGAAAATTGGGAGATGACTGCACAAACAAAACACTTTATCAGTCAAAAAATAAAAAATCATCATACTATGAAGACTTGTACAAAAACAAAATCATCAAGTACAACACTCACATCATGAACATCTCAGCGAAAAAATTTAAGTCATGGATGTGAAGCATCAGTGTTGTGTAACCAGCTCCAAAAATAGAAGAAAAGAGATATCAACGCCTTAGAAATGAGCCACTTCGAGGGGGAAACCTCCAATACATTACATAAATGAACAATTCTTGGATGATACAATTTACAAAACCTCCTTTCTATATATAGGAGTCCATGGGGCCATAATGTAGTCCTAGTGGGCCACAATGTAATCCTAGCCGACCTAACAATAATAATTTAAGGGCACAATAATAATAAAATGGTGGTTACAAGGGTACAATAATAACAATAAGGGGGTTACACTAACAACAATAAGGGACTATACTAGTAATGTAGGGACCTAAAATGCCCCTCTCCTTCAAAAAAGTGTTGTCCTCAACACTTGAGTAGCTTTGGGTGCTTCTGTATAAAATTCTCATCCTCCCTGTTGTTTCATTCGATTTTGTGCGAAATTCAGGTTATCCTTTAAGAGTTGGAGAACTTCTTGCTGATGCTCGATGTGATCTTCCACTGCTTGAACCTTCGAATTTTCCCTTAAAGATGATGTGATGGATGGTGGATGATATCCATAAAGTGCCATAAATAGGATCATTTTTGCTGCAGTATGGAAGGAAGTGTTATACCACTATTCAACAAGAGGTAACCACTTGACCCATTTTGTTTATTTATCAGATACAAAACAACGAAGATATCCTTCCAAAAATTTATTTACTATCTCAGTTTGACCATCAGATTGAGGATGATAAGATGATATATGAGCTAATTGAGTACCCAAACAAGAAAATAACTCCATCCAAAAATTTCCAGTAAAAATGGGATCTCTATCGCTCACAATAACCCTTGGGCTTCCATGTAGCTTTTGAATTCTTTCCATAAATGTAGTAGCAATTGTACTTGCTTTAAATGGATGAGATAATGCACAAAAGTGTGCATACTTGGTAAGTCTATCAACTACCACCATGATGACACTCTTTCCTTCGGACTTAGGTAAACCTGTGATAAAATCCATTGAAATCTCCTCCCAACGTTGACTTGGAATGGATAAAGGTTGTAGAAGTCCGGGGGTCTTAATTGTTTCCACTTTATTCTGCTGGCAAACCAAACATTCCGCCACAAACTTTTGAATATCAGATTTAAGGCCATCCCAAAAAAATTCTTTCTTCACCTGTGGTAAGTTTTTAAAAATCCTGAGTGTCCTCCTAAAGGAGAAGTGTGCAATTCCAGAAGAATCTTTTGTTTTAGTTGGGAATTCTTACAAAGATATAAGCGATCTTTGTACCATAAGGAATCACTTTTCCAACTAAATGTATCAGATGTACTAGGATCTTGCTGCAACTTTTGAATGAGTGTCCATACATCTTTGTCCTTCTTCCATTCATCTCTTGCTTCAGTTATCCAATCTGGTTGGACAATAGAAATAGCACAAAGAAATGCTTCCACCTCTTCATTCTTTCTTGAGAGTGCATCTGCAACAACATTAAGCTTTCCTTTTTTGTAGATTATTTCAAAGTCATAACCCAACATCTTCGTGACCCATTTTTGCTGCTCTTCTGAAGATAGTCTTTGTTCCAAAAAGTGTTTAAGACTATCATGATCAGTTTTTACCTTGAAGTGTCTTCCCATTAGGTAAGTTCACCATTTCTTTAGTGCATGCGGTATTGCTAACATTTCCTTCTCATAAATAGGTTTCTGTAAATACTTTCCTTTGATTGGACGACTTTCAAAAGCAATGGGTCTTCCTTCCTACATTAAAACCACACCAATTCCATTTCCTGAGGCATCACATTCCACAATAAAGGTTTTTGTGAAGTCTGGCGTAGCTAAGACCGGTGCTAGGCACATTGCCTCTTTAAGACGTTCAAAGGCCTTAGTTGCTTCAAGAGTCCACGAAAATGCATCTTTCTTCAATAATGTTGTTAGAGGTGCTGCTATTCTCCCATAATTCTTAATAAACTTGCGATAATACCCTATTAACCCGAGAAATCCTCGTAATTGATTTATGGTTGTGGGGACTTTCCATTCCTTAATGGCTTTAATTTTATTAGGGTCTACTTTAACACCCTCGTGAGATACAATATGACCCAAATATTCCACCTTTTGTACTCCAAAGAAAAATTTGGATTTTTTTGCATATAATTGTTTCTCCTGCAATAGTTTGAGGACCCTGTCAACATGTTCAACATGATCCTTCCAAGACCTGATGTAGATTAGTGTATCATCAAAAAATACTAGCACAAATTTTCTAAGGAAGGGTTTGAAAATGGAATTCATCAACCCTTGAAATTTAGAAGGTGCATTGGTAAGGCCAAAAGGCATGACCAAAAATTCATAATGACCCTCATGAGTTTGAAATATTGTTTTTGGAATATCTTTAGTCTTCATTCTAATTTGATGATATCCTGAACGAAGATCCAGCTTGGTAAAATAAATTGCTGCATGTAATTCATCCAATAATTCATCAATCACAGGAATGGTAAATTTGTCTTTAATGGTGAGCTTATTGAGCTCCCTATAATCCGGACACGTTTGCCATGATCCATCCTTCTTGTGTACCAATACTACAGGAGCAAAGAAAGAACTTTGACTAGGTTGAATTATACTTGCCTCTAACATTTTTGCAATCATACGTTCAATTTCACTCTTTTGGAAGTAAGGATATCTATAAGGCCTGATGTTTGGGGGAAAACTTCCTGGAATCAAATGAATAGCATGATCATGATCACGAATAGGTGGGAGTCATTTGGGAGTTTCAAACACCTTGGAATGATTGTCCAAGACTTGTTGGAGATCTGCAGAAATAGATGATTTTGATGTCGGAACTTCTAGTGAGAATAATTGTGCAATTACGCCTCGTTGTTATTTATTTAGAAGCTTTGTCATGAAATTAGAGCTTATTATCCTTCCCGACTTCCCTTCAATACCCCGTAATTCGACTTCCTTTCCTTCTGAAAAAATTTCAAGAAAAGTTCTTGAAAATTAAAAGCTATCGTCCCCAAAGATTGTAACCATTGTACTCCTAGTATAACATCAGCACCTCCCATAGGAATGGAAATCATTGGACTAGTCAATACATATTCCCCCATGGTTAGCTTAATATTATGGAATTTTCTAGAGAAATTCATAGTTCCTCCATTTGCAACCATCACTTGACATTCTGGTGGTGGGTATAGGAAACAATTTAATTCCTTGGCTACCTTACAATGAATAAAATTATGGGTGCTACCTGAATCAATCAACATTATTACCTTTTTCTTCTTGATTTGTTCTTCTATCTTGAGATTTTGAGGAGTGGTAATTCCTGCTAGTTCATTACACGATATGGTCGGATTCATTTCTTCCTCTCCTAGGGTTGGTTCCTGGTGTATATCCTCTTCTTGTTCATTTTCTTATTCCTCTTCACAATCTATGTAAAATAATTTCTTCTCAGCACACTTATGACCTTTAGTGTATTTGCTATCACAACTATAGAAAAGCCCTTTTGCTATTTTTTCTTCCAATTTTTGTGGTGTCAACCTTATAGGTTGTGGAAATCTAGACGTAGCAACACTTACTTCTTTATAGAATTGAGTGGTAGGCTTCCTTGTCGCCATAATTTTACATTCAAATTTTCTTACCAACCTGAATGCCTTCTCCAATGAATCAGGTTCCAGAATGAAAACTTCATGTTGGATGTTATCCTTTAAAGTGCCTATGAAGAGATCAATCTTGTGTTCCTCTAGAATATCAGTTACCCTTATATTCAATTTTTGGAAGTCCTCAATGTGCTGCCCCACTAAACCCTTTTGTTTGAGATTTATCAATTGGCTAAAGAAGGTGTTGTTCTTTGTATCCTCATAAAGTGCTATCATTTCTTTTTTTAAAATTGACCAAGTGACATTTTTTTTTACGGGAGAAAAGCCATCGATACCATACAAATGTATTTTTTTCTAAATGTAAAGTTGCAATGCGTACCTTTTGTGTGTTTTTCACATTATGGAGATCAAAATATTGCTCCATCTGTAGTATCCATGTTATAGGACCCTTCCCATCAAACTTCCTCATATCCATTTTTGGAATATGGTGGTTCTTCTCACCAGCATTAGAGTTTATGAAATTGCGATTAACATTTATTTTGTTCTCATCATGAGGTTCTTCTACTATCTTTTCACCATTAGGAAACATTTCTTGTATCAACTTGGTCAAACCTTCGATGTCTTCTTTTATATCATTCTTCATGTTTTTCATGTTGTTTTCCATGTTGTCTTTCATGTCATCCATCTTAGCTTCCATGCCAGCTTCCATGCCATCCATCTTAGCTTCCACGCCTTTCTTCAAACCATCCATCTTCTCTTCCATGCCTTTCTTCAAAACTTCCATTTCATTTTTTTTTTCACTTTGCGAGAGTGAAATTTGTTGCACTTGCTCTTGTAATTTTAATAGATCATGTTGCAATTCTTCATCTTCATGAGTCATAGTAGACCCTTCTGAAGGCTTAATGGGTGTTGAATTATTTTTACGGGGCATATTTTAGAACCCAATACTGATATCTATTCTACAATATGCCCTTGGAATCAATTCAAATTGATTCTTGAAACAAGACTTATGCAATTCGGAAAAAAAATACACACCTTTTTATTGCTTTTGAGAAGCTCGATATTTAAATTGGATTATCTCTGTGATTGAAGCACTTCAATATCTAAATTTTAGTAATGATGTAGCCCTCTGAATTATCTTTCGAATGGCACAGTTCTGACCTAATTTGGATTCTCCAGACAAAGTTGTGTCCAGTCTCCCACAATGACCTAATTATGGACTGGTTCAGTAGAGTGAACTTGTACGAATTTCCACATGTCATTGTTTCATCCTTTGTCTCTAAAATTGATAGCCAAGAAACTACAGTCTGTGTACTTGCGACTAATTTTTTCGGCACTCCAATCCGATGCCCAGAGAGAGATTTATTGAACTTTTCCCACAATCACCTCTTTGAGATGAAATTAAGGAGCCTGAAAAAGCACTACCTTCCACAGATCAAATCTCCAAAAATATTGCAAACCAAGCTCTGAAATTTTTTGACGGCTTTCCTTAGGATTTCAGCTTCGTACCATATGAATTTCAGATTCTGAAACTTCGTAGAAAACAATTTATAGCGCAAATTCCACGATGATCTGTTTAAAATCCTGAAAAAATACCTAACTTCCACAGATCATATCTCCGAAAATGTTGCGAACCAAGCTCTGAAATTTTTAGAAAATCTTCCTAAGGATTTTGGCTTCGCACTCTGAAAATTTTAGCTTCTGAAACTTTGTAGAAAAAAAGTTAGAGCGAAAATTCCATGATGACCTGTTTGGAGCAGCGAAACCCTAGAATCCAAAGCTCTGATACCAAATGTTGTAACCAGCTCCAAAAATAGAAGAAAAGAGATATCAACGCCTTATAAATGAGCCACTTTGAGGGTGAAACCTGCAATACATTACATAAATGAACAATTCTTGGATGATCCAATTTAAAAAACCTCCTTTCTATATATACGAGTCCAAGGGGCCATAATGTAATCCTAGTGGGCCACAATGTAATCCTAGCCGACCTAACAATAATAATTTAAGGGCATAATAATAATAAAATGGGGGTTACAAGGGTACAATAATAACAATAAGGGGGTTACACTAAAAACAATAAGGGACTATACTAGTAATATAGGTACCTAACAATCAGTAACAACAACAAAAGAAACCCTAGAAGGCCTCCAAATTCAAGACTGTCATCAATAGGACCTCCAACAGATTATCATATGCAACTTCAGTAGCAGCTTCAAAACCGCTAAAGACAGCTTCAACAGTCATCTCAACAACTTTAATATCACCTACAAAAACAAATCAAGGGTAAGGCACAATTATTCAATCATCTAAACATTTCTTCAAATATATTATATCTTAAGAAAACATTAAAAGTGTGAGAAGGAAATTTTTTTTATAGCGAAACTTAGAAGAAGAGCAGCCTCGACCTTATCTCGCAATTTTCTTCACTTTTCCACCAAGACACACACACATGTGGGAGGAAGAAGAAAAAATTAAATAGGAATTTATAAAGTGTGATAAGAAGTTAGTTGTGATGGAAGACAAGGAGTGTGAAGGGGTCACTAAGGGTGAACTAAGTTAACAGAAAAATATCTCTCAGTTTATTTTTCATGAAAAAAAATTGAAAAAAGAGAAAAATTGAAACAAAAAGAAGAAATTTTTTGAAAAAATAAAAAAAATAAAAAATAAAAGGTGGACCCACCACCTCTTGGCATGCAAAATAGAATTAATATAGGAGAAATAGAATTTCTACAAGTGAAATAGGGTTTCTACAGGCATAAACTGATTTTCTACAAGAAAGACAAAATTGCTACAGGAAGTTAATGAGGACAAAATTTGTTGATCAAAGCTATTTTCATTCCTCTCTTCTCTCTCACCTCTACTTACATACTACATGGATAGCTCCAGAATGCACCCATTCACTCATTTCACCTTTGAATTAGAATAAAACTCCATTTTTACTCCTAAATGTAATTGCTTCAGGAAAGTCCTAGCTAGTCTTAGCAGCTACAAGATTCTTGTATCACTATAGAAAACCCTGTAAATGCTATAGGAAACTTACTTACAAGGAAATTCTCTCTAAAAGGTTTCTAAACTTCAAAAATAGCATGATAATTTATTTTTTTCCTATATCTACCACTCCTAACCCTCACTTCACTCCATGCACAAGGATTCACTCCCTAAACCCTATGTTACGCCACTACCGCCTAGATAGCCTATACCTTGGCATGATACCTGTCATCTTACCTTTCCATCACTCCAATCCTTCCATCACTCCATCCCTAACCTCCATAAACTGTTTCCCTTCATCTCTAAGAAATGTAGAGTCCCAAGAAGCAGAGATAAGACTGCTATAGGAAGTTGAAAAGTTTCCTGTAGTAATTATGTATATGGCATGGAAAGGTAAAAATATTAGGATAAATTGATGAATATGGGTTCAAATGACCACCAACAGACTCCAAGAAGATGAACACACTAGAAAAGGAACCTGAGGACCTCCATGCATCATCTGTAAGAAGAAATGAAAATAGAAGAGTAGTAAGAATATCAACAGGAGGAGTAACACATGGACCAATAAATGTAGATTTAAATATGCCAACATACATGAAGAACCACAAGCCAAGGAGGATGAATTGGTTGCTCAGAGGATGAGAAATAGTTTCAATAGGGGGGAATGATGCACCTCTAAATTAGACATAAATTAAGGCCCATCTAACTTTCTTAGGCACATACAAGATATATTAAATATCTCTTTGATGCTTAATAATGTTTTTTTATGCTTTAATATGTGCTTAGGAAGGTTTAGAGATAATTGCATATTTGTGCCTAATAGTATTCATTTTTGAAGGATATTGTGAGAATATTAGGCAGATTATGGAGATTTGGAGAATGAGATAATTTAGGGACTTGCTCCCTACTAATGGAGGATCAATATTGGAGAATAAATGAACAAAATATCATGAAATAATTGAGAAATTATCGAGAAATTCTATAACTTCGGCGATTGTGAAAATCTAGGAATGTGTTCCTTCTCATTTACGACAAACTCCTAGTGTTGGGAACCAGATCCAGTATTTGAGGGATTTTGGAGGGGAAATATTCCTCCTTTCTGGATAATAATTCTTCGTCATTTTTTATGAGTACCAATTCGAATTGGCCTCTAGGGTCATGTATTTTTTAGTCTTATTGTGGAGAAAACTTATTTTTTGGAAGCTCCACTTTCTTTTCTTGCAGGAATGTACTTGGAGTGATTCAATAAGGAATATCGGTGTAGTTTTTAGCTTCTAAAGCTTGGTTTCTTCCATAAGACTTTGAGTCCTCTTTGGGCTTGGCCATCCTAGGAGCCTTAGAGCCCTCTTGTACAATTTCTTTATGTTATTTTCACTTCTTATTCACATACATCTCTTATTTTTGTTTTTCATATTTCTATATTTAGTATTGTTTCTTTTCTTGCTGTAGGATTGAGTTAAATGATTTAAGTGAGTTATTTTGCAATTTTTTTGTAGGATTAAAAACATTACTCATCCTTATAATAACTTTGGAAGGTCATCTTAATCATTAAGCTACTTCGATTTGGTTACTAGTTCACGAATATAATATTTATGGAAATGCCTCGTAGTGAAATAATAGTAAATTTATGTTATTTTTTAGAAGGGGTTAATGAGATCCATTTGAATTGATTCCACTTGCCCTAGGTCATAATAATGTTATATTTTATAAAAAAAATTACCCCATTTCATTTGAACTGTATTAGGTTAGGAATTTGATAGATTAACTAGCTCACTAGTTCTTGAATTTCTAGATTTTAGAGTAGTAATTTTCTGTTATTTTTTAGCACCTATGAACAAGGGTATTTTGGAGTGATTCCACTTGGAATGGAGACCTCAGACATCGTAATTAACAAAAAAATTGTTCCATACCATTTTCATTTGATTTACTTAATCATTCGATGATTTATTTCCAAATCATACTTGCTTCTAGCAAATATACAATTGCATGTAGCACGCTTGTAGCATGTGTAAACTCAACCATATTTGTTCCCAAAGGTTTTTTTTTGTCTCTTAGGCTTCAATCCTGACCCCTAGAGCCTAAATAAATGATTGAGTAAGAATAAACACCACTTAACACATTAATTTGCGCAAATTATATTAAGTATTTTTATTTGAATTCATGCTCTTAGGATTTCAATTACAAATTTTTGTTCTTTCCTAGGATTAATTTATTTTCAAAGAAACACTTCCATTTCTACAATTAGTTTAGGCTTTGATTTCTTGACATTCCCTCTCTTACATTAGAAAAAAAAATAAGGACACATTCTATGCTTTACATATAGTGCTGATAACTCTTAAGTTTGTACGGACCCCGGGTTGAGAATTAAGTTGGTAGCCTCAGTAGTTGCAACATTCTTGTGTCAATACTCAGGCTCATCAACTGCTTCCCCTTAGATGACACTCATTTTATCCTTCATTTTTTGTGGTATTTTTGTTTTTTTTGTTGTTGTACTAGATCTAGTTTGATTACCAATTTTCAGTCTTTTTGTTTGAGCACTATAGATTACTCCCCATTTGAGATCAATTTAAAAGATACCAACATGCTTCCCTTGTCATTATACTCCATCTATCAACAATATTTCTCTATTATGTTGATCCTTTGGAGCTGGGAGCTTCACCTTGATATGATGATAATTCAACAACTGCCTTTATTCCTCTTAAAGTAAGATCTAGTGGAGGGAGGCAATAGGCACAAGTCCCAATGTTTCCGTCAAATACTAAAACTGTTCTCTAGAAAGTGGCTTGGTGAAGATATCAACACTTTTCTCTTTGTAAGGTACATACTCCAACTTCATAATATAAGTTTCAACTTTCTCTCTCAAGAAATAAAACTTTATGGGGATATGCTTGGTATTAGAGTGAAATAATATATTCTTTGACATCTCGATTGCGCTTTTATTGTCAAAAATAATTGGGATCAGTTGATCATAAAACACTTATACATATTAGGGAGGTAAACACCTTAGATTTCAACCACTTAGAGGGGGCAACATCCTTTACATTACATAAATGAATAATTCTTGGATGATACAAATGATAAAACCTCCTTTCTATTTATAGGATTCCATGGGGTCACAATATAATCCTAGCCGACCTAACTATCATAATGTAAGGGAAAAATAATAGAAATATGGGGGTTATAGGGATACAAAAATAACAATAAGGGTGCTACAATAACAACAATAAGGGACTACACTAGTAATATAGGGACCTAACATGCCCCTCTCCTTCAAAAAAGTGTTGTCCTCAACGCTTCAGTAGCTTTGGATGCTTCTGTATAAAATCATCACCCTCCCATGAAGAATCCTTAGTGGGTAAGTTCTTCCACTTGATGAGATACTCTGAAATTAACCGATTTCTTAGCTGCTGAGTTCTTGTTTCTGTGACTGCTTTAGGCTCCAATCTGATTTTTCCTTCCTCATCAAGTTCTAGAAATATTGTTTGAACTGGAAGTTTGTCACCTATAACCTTCTTTAAGCATTAAACATGGAAAACTAGATGCACTTGAGAAGAACCAGGAAGTTCCAATTTGTATGCCATAGTACCAATATTTTGCAACACCTTCTCAAGACCATAGTACTTTGGCAATAGTTTATTATCCTTCTTAGCTTGATTGAGTGACATTTGTTTGTATGGTTATAGGCATAAAAATACCCAGTCTCCTATATCAAAAATTCTCTCGCTGTGATGTTGATATGCCTATTGTTTCATTCGATTTTGTGCCAAATTTAGGTTATCCTTTAATAGTTGGAGAGCTTGTTGTTGATTCTTGATGCGATCTTCCACTGCTTGAACCTTAGAATTTTCTCTTAAAGATGATGTGATGGATAGTGGATGATATCCATAAAGTTTCGTAAATGGGGTCACTTTTGCTGCAGTATGGAAGGAAGTTTTATACCACCATTCAGCTAGAGGTAAAAAATTGACCCATTGTGTTTGTTTATCAGATACAAAACAACGAATATATCATTCCAAAAAAAAATTCACTAACTTAGTTTTCCCATCGGATTGAGGGTAGTAAGATAAGCTATGAGCTTTTTGAGTACCCAAACAAGAAAATATTTCCATCCAAAAATTCTAGTAAAAATGGGATCTCTGTTGCTTACAATAATCTCTGGGTTTCCATGTAGCTTTTGAATTGTTTCCATAAATGCAGTAGCAACTGTACTTGCTTTAAATGGATGAGATAATGCACAAAATTGTTCATGCTTGGAAAGTCTATGAACTACCGCCATGATGAAACTCTTTCCTTCAGACTTAGGCAAACATGTGATAAAATTCATTGAAATCTCCTCCCAACATTGAATTTTAATGGATAAAGGTTGTAGAAAATCCAGGGTCTTAATTGTCTCAACTTTATTTTGCTGGAAAACCAAAAATTATGCCACAAACTTTTGAATATTAGATTTAAGGTCATCCCAAAAAAATTGTTTCTTCACCCTGTGGATGTTTTTAAAAATATTAGGTATATTTTGTTGAGGGCCACCGAAAAATGTTGCTCACAACATTGGGGGATAACCACCGTCCGGACCTTAATAATCTTTTTCGGTTATGATAGTGGCTCAAGCTGGTTCCTTTAGGTCCAGTTACCTTTTCCC
>CM076582.1:1001387981-1001749103 GCA_034641835.2 Pinus albicaulis
TCTTTTATTCTTTTTCAGGCTTATTATATGAAAAAGACAAAAAAAATTAAATATAACAAAAAGAGCGGGAACGGGATGTAACTTCGTAATTTGATGGCAGTACAGTGTCAGTTTGTCACCCTTGAACAAAGCACATACACTTATATATTTCCTTCATTTGGGATGGTTTTAGTTTTGACCTAGGTTCAGCCTTTGCCTTGTTTCACTGGTCAGTCCTCCCTCGGTTGGTTATCTCTTCCAATCATATGGAGAGTTTGTTCTGCCTCCTGCATAACAGACTTATACAGTGTCACTTTTTACTGCCATGGTCATCACGAGTCATGCTTTTGTTCAAGGGAAGTCTAACCATAGTCGGCCATTCTGCGGTGTCTCTTGACTCATTATTCAGTCGGCCTTCCCGGTCTTGTCAGTATCTTGTTCTATCACATCAGATGTTTTGGTCTTCCGCTCATGCTGGTTTGAGAAGGTCTCCATTGACTTCTTGCCGGCGGGTTTGTCTCTTATCGACTACGACATATTGCTCTGAGAGCAAACCTAGAACTGCACCCTGGCCCTATTTCCATCATTGATAGGTGACCTTGTGCTCAGCATTTGATCATCATTATGGGTCTTTGACTGAGTGGTTTCCCCTGTGTTCGACGTCAACACACATTATCACACTTGGGATTCGTGCAGTACCTTGATTTCCATTTGACCCTATCGGTGGATTTCTCGCCTCTGTGTCAGCTTTCATTATTGGTTGGTTCAGGGGGTTTCTTCCGTGCGCTAGCTTCATCTTGTGCATGTCGGAAACGTACTTCGGTTTTGGTTCCATCACTCTACTTCGTCCGATTCCTTCCAAATCTTGGCCTGTGGGTTACACTCGCGCTGGACTGATGTGGGATGCCTTAATGCCTTCCTTCCAGCAGATCTTTTCCCATCGACTCCGACTCATTGCTCTGGGAATAAGGTCTAGAGTCTTTTTGTCAATACCTTAGGGTTTGCAGTCATCAGTGGCAGACTCTTCGCTATCGACAGTGGGGATTCATCATTGCCTCCTGATTGGTAGATTCTTTCAAGTGTTCGACTTCAACTCATTTATTCGCACTTGTTAGATTGTACTGGGGCACCTTGACACTCATTTTCATTATTGGTGGGTTGTCTCGTGTTGGTTAACGATATACATCATTGACCAGTAATCCAACGATTTCTCACATGGTCGACTTCAGCTCATTTATTCCCATTGTGTAGAATTGTGCCATAGTGATCGGTGAAGACCTCGGGTTGCATCAGCATTTCTCGGTTCACTTTTGACAGTCCATTCAGTTTCTGCCAGTGATGCCATCCACCCTTATATGTTGCAGTTCAGTACAACAACATCCTATATGTTGGCTCCCGAGTTGCGTGATTGTACCATGTGTTCCACCCCTTATGATTTGGTACTTGGAGATTCAGTTACTTTTGTGATCAGACATCTATTTTCAGCATCATTGATCAGCTTTCTATATGTGATACTTGGACATTGATTCCGACTTGTACTTCCGGGCCCTGCTCAGATGATTCATTATGTACTTTCAGTTTAACTATACTTGTATACATTCTGGATTCATCATGTACTTTCTATATGATATATTTTTGACTGAGCATGGGTATGCCCGCCTCAGCATGAGTTGACTCTCTGTTTTCTTTCATTGGTTTTTGGCAGGCTGAAATCTGGTGAAGTCCTCTCTTGTCCTTGCGAAGTTCTTTCTATGTGCATAATATATTTTGGCCATCATGTACCCCTTCTGACCTCATATATTAGGGGGCATCTGTTATAGCATCATTTTTCACCCTCATGTGATTCATGATTGTCTCTTTGGCCTTGGGCACCCATTCCCACAGACTTGAACAAAGTTCATAAAAAACAGTGTTAAAAATCCCATACGCGGGTATTCCCAGACTTTTCCACGTGTATACACTATTCCATACACACTTTTCCGCGTATGCCATTAAAATCATTAAAAATATATATATATAATTCCCTATTTTCGGGCTGGGTTGATGGTTACTCCAGTAATTCAACCACCCCAGCACGTGGCCAACTGTTTCCAACAGATTGAAACTACTTTGAGGGAGTATAAAAGCCCCTCACATGCATGGCCTAAGGGAGAGAGAAATTATAGATATTATACTCTGTTGGAGCCCCAATTCAACTCTGATTTCCCATGCCTCCTGCACTTTCCCAGATTTTTACAGGAAACCCTTGTTTCCTGGAGATGTTCATCAGTTTATATGTCATCTCCTGTGCACAAGTCTTGAAAGTATCCTAGCGAGGCAAGGGAGGGACGGATCCGAACGACGATATTTTCGAAGATCGTGGAAGGATTCAGGTGATCTCTCCACTTTTTATTGATGTACATGCTGTTCGTAATGAAGAAGAACCATCTTGTTCCCGAATTCACATGTTAATATCTGCTTGCATATGTGAAAAGATCATTATTTAAGCATTTATTATTGTTTATATGATGTTTCACATGGATTACACTGACATTTAGGAGAAGTATATCCTGTACAACTAGTTTTCCGTGCACGTTTCTTCTTGGTTTTCAGGTTGAAAAGGAAGAAGGGTTGTTGGGGGTTTGGACCCCACGGGATCTACATCAAATGTAGGATTACGGGTGAGTTCTACTATCGATGTTATCTAGTTTTTAGCATACAAGTGTGCTTGTGTGAGTCCTTCTTGAATAGCATGCCCTGATCTGTGGAGGTTTTGACCCAACAAACCTCTAGGGAGTTATTTCTCGAAACAGTAAATAGTCTCATAGATCCGAAAAGGTGGAAAACTATGTCTGAGAGAACCTCTTAGTTGCGATAGGCTAAGGTATTCCTTTTTCGTAAATAATCTATCCCATCCCAAAAAAGGGGTAAACATATACTGGGTAGATATCGTTTCGCAGCCAATTTAACGAGTTCAAAACGACAAGCGACTCGCAAATATTTTTAGTTTTAGAGAGTCAGAAAAGAGCTGAAATGTGACTCCAATAGTGAATTTTTCATTTTTTTACCGAGCCCAAAAAAGTATAAAATACAACTCGTTTTTTCGTCATAACCATGTGAAAACCTGTCGCTGCACAAAAAAACGTGTGTAAAACATATTCCTCGAAAATAATATGATAAAATAATCGACAAATATGTTTTAAAACCTAATTTTAAGATTTTTAAAAGTTATAAAATGCCATAAGTGGTAAAAATTATTTACTTTTCACATTTACCTCTTTGTGGAGCAACAGTGGTCCATTTTCCTTGCGATCTTGTGGCGACGATTGCGAGTGATCCAGTGAACCAATCTTGATTCCATCAGTCTCAGGTAAGAGCCAACACCATTTTCCATATTTTAAGCTAAATTTCATTACCTTTATTTTTCATTTTTATTTCCAATGATGGGGATTTGCAAAATCTAGGGCATCGTGGTTGGCGTGGGTTTTGGGCACGGACCCGCACCAATCGCTCACTTTTTACACAGGGGTCACGCTCATTGGCGCGACTGTTAGTGAAACAGTCGCGCCAATCGTACACCCCAAAAGTCCACCTAAATTTAAGGAAATTACAGCCATTTTTTTGCAAATTTTGATGCCTAAGAAGACTAACAATGCTCATATGAACAATGTGTCAAGGTATCCGAGCAGAAAAAATGGTGATTGAGTGGAAAGAGAGAGAACACAGTGAGGAAGATGAACTCGCCATGGAGAATGAGCGATGCATGAATGCCCTTAGAGACTGTGGGTTAAAGAAATTCTTCCTAACAACATGCCTCCAGGCTCAGCTGGAATTTATTCAATATTTGATAAGCATTTGCGATGAGGATCAAGAAAAATTTGTGCTTCGGGATCAGGAATTTGAACTCGAAGTCTCCGATGTGTATTTTATCACAGGATTGTCGTGTAGGGGTGCAGTCCCTATCTTGACCTGTGCCCCTCCTTTCGGGGAAAGCATGGGAATGGTGATTGACAAGGTGTGCCGAGGGGCACAAAAAGGAACAAGGAGTGGAAAATTTGACATCCAAACCATCCCTTATCTAGTACTAAAAGTAGTGCTGCACACTACCACGCGGGCTGCAGGATCGCAAGCACCACATGAAGCCACAAAGACACAACTTCTTCTTGCCTTAGACTGCATGAACCTGACTCTCTTCAACTGGGCAGAGGCCATGACTATTAACATTAAGTGACAGCTCACCAAGTGCAAGAAGATCAAACTGAAGCAGTTTTGGTATGGATCTATTTTGGTATCTTTCTTATTGGAACGACTACCCATATTCTAGTGTCAGGAGGTCATTGTCCCGATTCCACCACCCAGAGAACCACGGATGGCCCGATGGGTTGCGCTAATGAGTAGAGCAGGGGGTGGCCAACAAATTTCCTGGAGGCCAAATTTTTTTTATTGGCTTCGATGACAACTAATTATCGTGGAGGATTGGCCTTAATCTGGTATAGACTTCACCAATGATATAAACCTCCCACTCCCAGAGGGAGAGGATTGGGACGAAGAGCTAGGTGAGACTCATTTTGTATTTTCATGAGTTTATGATTTTTTTTTTTATATATATGCATGTTCTAACAGTTAATTTTATATGTATGCAGATGTTGGCCTAGAGAGACCTACAGGTATGTCACCGATAGAGAGGCGAGCTCCTCATTATTTCGATCTTCATGTTGAGGGCAGTGACGAGGAGATAGTACAGAACCTGGAGGGGGTCACCTGTGGGATTCTGGACTATGCTCATTTTGATGATGTTCCTTGAGCCTATCAAAGGCACACTATAGGGGTGCCAAGTCGTATCCACTGCATGCTGAGGTGGTTGGTATGGGCGGTGATGTGCTATCATGAGCACCACACCGATTAGGCACTTAGGATTTTATTTCAACACATTTTGAGAGACAGGTTGTCTCGCGATGTAACTGAAACAAACATACATTTTTGGGTTTTTATGATGAACACGTTGCAAGAAATCGATATATATATATATATACATCTATTTTCTACATGGGTCTATTTACATATGATGATGTTTTATAAATTGCGCAAATGTCTATCTAGCACAATGTTAGCTATTTTGATGCAGAGGCATTAGGCTCAAGACAATCCTTGCACATAAATAAACATAAAGGGGGTCTCATGTTTTTTTCCTCATGTAATTATTCATAGTTGGGTTATTTTTAGTTAATTGTGGAGGAAAATGTAATTGCCCGAATGATTAGTGGGCATAGGAAGAGATATTCTGTCTCTGTCTGTCAGAAGGTTAGTCAAAAAATTAGAGGTTTGAAGAGTTTCTGAGCATTAGAGGAGTTGAGTCGATTCAGTGGATTTTGTATAAAAATAAGCCTAACAAGCATAATAGGGGGACTTGCATAGAGAGCTGCATAGGGCTGCATAGGGTTGTAGGAGAATCTGTAGAACATTGGTTGCAGAAGGGTCAATTTATTGGAAACCTGGACAAGTTAGAAGCCGTAAGTAGTGTCACTGTATAATGAAGAATTGTTTCAACATTTTTGTGCATTTGTTGGATTAAATCTTGTGTGCATATGTCTTAAATACTTGTGAACCTGATATGAGCAAGACTCTGTAAATTTTTAAGAGTCTGCCTGCATATTTATGTGTTAGAACTTTGTGTTAAAGGTTATGTCAACAAATTGGATTTATGCGCCTACTGTGTGAAGAATGTGATTCTGTGTATTTGAGTTCGAATTCAATAAACAAGGATATGAGAAGCAGAGTGATGCGAGTGCATGAGGGTTTTGTGTTAAACCCATATTAAGAACCATTGGAATATGTGTGATCTATGTTGAATTGAATTAATTTCATAAGGGTTCCTTCGAATCAACTCTGTGTGTAGAGTTATTTGAGTTGTATGAGATTGTGGGAAATCGTCCTGCATAGAGGGTTGTAGAAGGTCGAATAGTGGCTCTGCCCCAGTGTGCGAAGTGAATGAAGGGAGCCTGCGTGAGAGGATCGATTTTGTCCATAGAGTGTAGCGAAGTATGCCTGTCATCCAAGAAACAATGATACTCTGTCTATGGTGCAAAGACAATGTTTTAGTCAGTGGTTGGCGACATTGTGGAGTTTTTCATAACTTCTGCAGAGAAAACAAGCAGGAGGTGAATCCTTTATAATACGTTGATGGAGTTAGACGGAACCTACAGCGTGGAGAGAAACAAAACCAAAAGAAGAGTGAACAGTGATAGTAGTATTCAAGAGTAGGGTGTGATTTTCACACAAGTCATAAGGCAGTAAGCAGTTTTTACAAAATAAATGCGATATTACAAGGTGAGCACCACATGTCCCTGAGCGAATTTGAAAAAGCGCAAATTTCGCATAAAATTTGAGTGTTAATGCTCGAACCTTAAAAAATTGTGAAACTACATTCTATCAATCAGATCATTGATCGCAATGCGATGACTTGTGGGCCATTTGATCCTGTTGACACTTAACGTGAGGCAACAAGCTGTGGGGCCTGAACATTCAAAGGTCAGTGCTGGGTTTTAATCCTAAGTCCAAGGTGCATCCATATTTCCTTAATGTTGAAATGTTGAGTATACATATGTGTTGATATATATATATATATATATATATATATATATATATATATATATATATATATATATATATATATATATATATATATATATATATATATATATATATATATATATATATATATATATATATATATATATATATATATATATATATATATACTAAGATATAGCGGAGGTTGATCTTTTATTATAGTTTGGGATACAATTATATATATAAGGACGCGTTGTCATATATGGTGACCTTAGGTTTCGGTTCTAACCAAAGTGTAGTTTATGTGTTGGTTGGGATGGATGTATAACTATGCATTGGACCAGTTTTAAAAAGGGAAGGAGCGTATATCATTGGCAGTTTATAAGCCTTGGGTTAAAGGTCAGGTGCGGGTTGTTTAACCAAGGCTTGTGGTAAGACCAGTAAAGAGGCTTATTTCATTTTAAAACAAATTAAGGATGAAACTTTGGATTAAGTGGAGCTATATATATATATATATATATATATATATATATATATATATATATATATATGTTTATAAAGCATGCTAAGGGTTTTGATACAAGACTGGGTCTTTTGTGGAATTATTATTAAAGGAGTTCCTCACTTAAAATAGCCAAGGGTTATATTATTTGAGAGAGTTGAAAATCGAATTAAAATATTGGTCGGGTGTTGTTAAAAGAGCATTTTATATGCTACGGGGTCTTATAACCTGTGAAATAAAAGCTTTTGGATTATTTATTGAAGGACGGGGTGTGTGGTTTTATAACCAAAGTGAGAATTAGTTTAATATCTCAATCTCAAATTGAGATATTAAAGTACATATTTTTTTTGAAATGTCAGTCAAGTAATTAGAACGGTGTGAATTAGCCAAAGTGTGGATTTGACCGGGCAAATAATTTTGGGCGAATTACATGGAGATTGAGACTGAGAATTTGTAAAAACCGGGACTGTGGGTTTTACCCCCATCATAGTGTTATTAGAGCCAGAATTGAATTAGCTCTTTGAAAATTTTATTTTGAAATGCACATGTACTTAACAGTGAGAAAGTTCGGTTTTAAATCCGTTTAAAAAAATTGTAGATTTGATTTGACATGCAGTGAAGATCTCCAGATGTGCAAAATCTGGAGTTGAAGAAAAAGATTCTTGAAGATTGCAGCAGATAGAGATGCAGTGAAGGTGAGAAAAGAAGCAAGATCATTCAGGGATCTTGAGAGGTGAGTTGATGAGCCTTATTTGACTCTGGTTTGAAGGTATTGTTTGCATAATGCAGAGTGCAAGCAATTTAGGAAAGAATCTCAGCAGAAGCAGATCACAGCTTTGAGAGCAGTGATAAGAAGAGTCCAGCAAGGGATTATGAGTGCAAAAAGAGTGTGCCAGAACCTGGAAGATTCCCAATTGAGGTTGGATGACAGAAGAATATAGGTGTTAGGTGTTCTTGAGAGAAGTTGCAGAGTGAAGCCTAGAGGGAGCAGAAGAGAGTGCTCAGAAATGGACTAGTACTTGCCAAAAGCCGAATCCGGAGGAAGGGATTGGTGAGGTAAGTTGCAGCAAGAGAGATTTCTGTTGCATAGGCTTAGTGCAGCTTGTGAGTGAAGAACTCATGGAAGAGAGAATGTCTACTGATAGCCATAGCAGAGATTGCAAAGGTTCTGAAAGAGGCCACAACAAAAGAGTGAGGGAAGATGCCAAAGCAAATTGCATGAGGAAGAAACTCTGATGAATAATATTGGAAAGAGACAGCTGAGATCAGTAAGAAGATTTATGAACTAGAGAGGATGATAGAGGAAAACCAGAGGGTTGGTTGGCTCATGCAGAAGAAGGTAAAGTGGTAGAGGCCACAAAGGAAGAAAGAGCAAATATCAAATGCTCAGAAGAAGAAGGAAATACTCAAAGCGATTGAGTATCTGAAGAAGGAATTGAAGACTGAAGCTTCAAGTGGGGCCAAGAGGTCCAAGAGCCTTACATCTGACATATTTTTTATGTTTGTAGGAAAGCCATGTGGATATGAACAAACTGTTGATGTTTTCACTGAGGAAGAAAATAGAGCAGCTACATGTTTTGAAGATGTCCATGCACGAGTGGAGAAAGGTTCTGCTTTCCAACATATTGGAAGCAGAGGAGACTTAGCTTACGATGATGGCCAAAAGCTGGAAGTTGAACAACTTGAAGAAATTGAAGAAGAAACCATTGAAGAATCTCCGAGTCATATGGAAGACTTGGTACAACAAGAAGAGTTGATGACTGATTTGTCAAATGAGACCATGAGGTCTTATGCTTTTAAAACTGACAAGTTGTGTATGAGTGCAGGTGTTAATGGAGGCAGTTCATATGATGGAACTGTGAAAAATGAAGCTGACTATTTCCAAGCAAGATATGATGAGTATCTTTCAGATGAAGATCAGATTGTGTTATGGCAGCAAAGGGAATTCATTAATTCCTTGTTTAATGAAAGAGATTGTTTCAATGGGAACAATGAAGTTGTGTTTGATGGTGATCAATTTGTCATTAATGCTGATAATGGAAAATTTCATTTATTGAATGGCCAGTTGGAGAGTGATGGACAAATAACTGAAGTTTTTGCAGAGATAGGAAATCAAAATTCTATTCTGATGAAGGCTGAGGAGATAGTGACAGCAGAAGATAATGAAGATTGTGAAAATGTTTCCTCAGATTAGATGCCAGGATTTTGGCATGAGCAGAGGATAGAAACAAAAAAAGAAGATGTTTATATTGTAAGGACAGAGATGATTGAAGATAAGGGATTTCATTTTTATTAACTAGAGTAGAGGGACATCCTTGAAGAGGATGATGCAGAGAAGAGACTAATGTACAGTCTCAAAATTTGTTTGAAGAATTGGAATCAGCATACAGATGTGTTGATTGAGGAGAAAAGAAGGTTGGGACATCATACTAAGATGCTGGCAGAGGAGAGAAAGGCTTTAAGGCCTTATGAATTTTTTTTTGACAATTTTTTGATGAGTTTAGATCCTATTGATGATGGATTAACAGCATTGGGCAGTCAGTTGAAAGAGGAGAAGAATTTAGTGGAAGATATTGATCCATTGAATGGAGAAATTGAGTTGCTAGAGAGCATTCTGATTCAGCAGGATTCTATGCCAAAGAGGAAACCTCAACTTTAGGATTAGGGACTGCAGAGTGAAGATGAGTAGCTGAAGAATGAAGATGAGACAGTCATGTCCCATATGCAGAAATTTGTTGTTGTTGATAGCATAGAATAATTGGCTTGTTCGAATATCCAAGAGAAGATTGGAGAGAGGGTTTTATGGTAGAATTTTGGGGCTGCTACAGCAATGGAAAATCAGAGTTTTACTCTGATAGAAGATGGAATCTCAGTATTTGAAGGACTTGAGGTGATTAACATAATCATTCAAGAAGAAGGAAGGCAATTTTTGAATATTTTCAAGGCAGAAGAAGAAGATGTTGAAACTAATTTGCAGCATATTGATGATGTGTTTTGCCAAAGGAGATGGCTAAAATGTTTGCAGAAACCATCCAAAAGAATGTGTCAAATGGCAGAGCAACAGTTGATTGAATTTTTGCTGGAATAAATGTTGGAGCAACAAACTGAAGTGTTGTTGAAAGAGGAGAAAGAGACACAAGGAGTTTGTACTTTTGATGTTTGTTTCCTGATTGTAGATACTGATGGAGGGAATAAGGCATGTTTAGTCCAGAAGAATAGAAGAGATGAGGATGATGAATGGCAATTTAAATACGAGTCTGAAGATTTGCTGAAGAGAGAGAGTAGAGAAATTTTCATGAGTGACAATCAGGAAGAATTTTATTGTTGGAGAGGGAAAGAGGGTATGGATGATTGGGTGGCGAATAGGGCAGCAGTAAAAATTGAACAAATAAAAGTTCAACAAGAAAAATCTCAACAAATAAAAGCTAGATCTATAGCAGGAGATCAACAATTGACAGCAAGAGTAAGAACTGAGGAAATAAGAGTGCAACAAACATAAGTAAGAGTCCAGCAGTCAGAGGAAATATTAGATAGAGAAATAGCATTGATAAGAAAAATGATGCAGAATATGCCTAAAAAAAGGACAACAACAAGGAAGCAGAGAAATAGCAGCAACAAGAAGAAGATAGTCACAGAATGTGACGGCATAGCAAGTGCAAATATCCATACCAAGATATGGAAGCGAGGAGGAATGTGAAAGAAGAACACTGCAACAGATGACCAGTTACAAAACAAACTGTGGGATCCAAGCAGAGAAATATGAAAGCACCTGATCAGGAGACCATGAATTATTTTGACCTGGGGAGTCTGATGCAGGGGCATTAGGCTCAAGAAAATCCTTGTACATAAATAAACATAAAGGGGGTCTCATGTTTTTGTTTCCCCATGTAATTATTCATACTTGGGTTATTTTTATTTAATTGTGGAGGAAAATGTAACTTCCCGAATGCTTAGTGGGCATAGGAAGAGATAGTTCGTCTTTGTCTGTTAGAAGGTTAGTCAAAAAATTAGATATTTGAAGAGTTTCTGAGTGTTAGAGGAGTTGATTCAATTCAGTGGCTTTTGTATCAAAATAAGCCTAACATGCATAGTAGGGGGACCTGCATAGAGAGCTACATAGGGCTACGTAGGGTTGTAGGAGAATATGCAGAAGATTGGTTGCAGAAGGGTCGATTTATTGAAATTTTGGACGAGCCAGAAGCTGTAAGTAGTGTCACTGTATAATGAAGAATTTTTTCAGCATTTTTGTGCATTTGTTGGATTAAATCCTATTTGCATATGTCTTAAATACCCATGAAACTAATATGAGAAAGACTCTGTAAATTGTTAAGAGTCTGCCTACATATTTATGTGTTATAACTCTATGTTAAAGGTTATGTCAACAAATTGGATTTATGCACCTACTGTGTGAAGAATGTGATTCTGTGTATTTGAGTTCGAATTCAATAAACAAGGATATGAGAAGTAGAGTGATGCGAATGCATGAGGGCTGTGTGTTAAACCCATATTAAGAACCATTGGAATATGTGTGATCTGTGTTGAGTTGAATTAATTACATAAGGGTTCCTTCGAATCAACTCTATTTGTAGAGTGATTTGAGTTGTATGATACTGTGGTAAATCATCCTGCATAGAGGGTTGTAGAAGGCTGAATAGTGGATATGCCCCGGTGTGTGAAGTGAATGAAGGGAGCCTACGTGAGAGGATCGATTTCGTCCATAGAGTGTAGCAGAGTATGCCTGCCATCCAAGAAATAGTGATACTCTGTCTGCGATGCAAAGATAGTGTTTTAGTCAGTGGTTGGTGACATTGTAGAGTTTTTCATAACTTCCACAGATAAAAAAAGCCAGAGGCGAATCCTTTATAATATGTTGATGGAGTTAGACAGAACATGGAGCGTCGAGAGAAGCGGAACCAAAAGAAGAGTGAACAGTGATAGCGGTATTCGGGAGCAGGGTGTGGTTTTTGTGCAAGTCATAAGGTAGTAAGAAGTTTTTACAAAATAAACGCAATATCACAAGGTGAGCGCCACGTGTCCCTGAGAGGATTTGAAAAACTGTGAATTTCGTGTAAAATTTGAGTGTTAATGCTCGGACCTTAAAAAATTATGAAACTACATTCTGTCCATCGAATCGTTGATCATAACGCGATGACTTGTGGGCCGTTTGATCTTGTCGACACTTAACGCGAGGCAATAAGCAATCGGGCCCGAACGTTCAAAGGTCAGTGCTGGGTTTTAATCCTAAGTCCAAGGTGCATCCGTATTTCCTTAACGTTGAATTTTTGAGTGTATATATGTGTTGATATATATATATAGCAGAGGTTGATCTTTTATTAGAGTTTGGGATACAATTATATATATGAGGACACACCATCATATATGGTGACCTTAGGTTTCGGTTCTAACCAAAGTGGAGTTTATGTGTTGGTTGGGTTGGATGTATAACCATGCGTTGGACCAGTTTTAAAAAGGGAAGGAGCATATATCATTTCCATTTGATAAGCCTTGGGTTAAAGGTCAGGCGCGGGTTGTTTAACCAAGGCCTGTGGTAAGACCAGTAAAGAGGCTTATTTCATTTTAAAACAAATTAAGGATGAAACTTTGGATTAAGGGGAGCCCGATATATATATATATATATATATATATATATATATATATATATATATATATATATATATATGTTTATAAAGCGTGATAAGGGTTTTCATAAAAGACTAGGTCTTTTGTGGAATTATTATTAAAGGAGTGCCTCGCTTAAAATAGCCAAGGGTTATATTATTTGAGAGAGTTGAAAATCGAATTAAAATATTGGTCTGGTGTTGTTAAAGGAGAATTTTATATGCTACGGGGTCTTATATCCTGTGAAATAAAAGCTTTCACATTATTTATTGAAGGAGGGGGTGTGTGGTTTTATAACCAAAGTGAGAATTAGTTTAATATCTCAATCTCAGATTGAGATATTAAAGTACATAGTCTTATTTGAAGTGTCAGTCAAGTAATTAGAACAGTGTGAGTTAGCCAAAGTGTGGATTTGATTGGGCAAAGAATTTTGGGCGAATTACACACAGATTGAAACTGAGAATTTGTAAAATCCAGGACTGTGGGTTTTACCCCCATCAGATATTATAAGTGGGATCCACCCATGGTATTATAAGTGGAATCTACCCATGGTATTTACCCACCCATGGAATTTACCCATGGTATTGTAACTAAAAAAAACTATAAGTAACAAGACACATTTTGTGAAAGCATAGATTGTCCACCACAATGTAGATTTTACCGTTACTCTCTATTTTAACAAAAATTAAAATGTTTCTTTGTGGTTTTGGTTACTATTTTTTCTGTCCTTTCTTTCTGGAATTTCAATTTCTCAGATCTTGGGGGCCTCCCCCCCCAAAGATACATTTCAATTTTTTAGATCTTGGGGGGCTCCCCAAGATCTGAATCAACTAAACCCATTGGATTAATATTAAAAACCCCAGGCATTATAAACCCAATAGAATAACATTAGACCCTAGGATTGATATTAAAATAGGAAGATAAACTCTAATATTAATATTATGAAACATAGGATTAATATTATAAAACCAAGAGATTAATACTATAAATCAAAGGAATTAGTAAACCTAAGGGATTAATATTATGAACTTAATGGATAATAAACCGAGGGGAATAATTTTAAACCCAAATGATTAATATTATAAATCTAAGGGATTGATAAATTCAAAGGGTTAATAGTAAAAATCCAAAGTATTTTTAAACTTGAGGATTAATATTAAACCCTAAGATTAATATTATAAACCATAATACTACATATCATAAATCCAATATTAAAATTTAATATTATAAAGTGAATATTAAAAATCCCTAATATTATAAACCTTTTACTAAACCCAATTTTTTTAATGTAACAATGTGACATTGAATAAATTACAATGTAATGTAACATTGTGATTGTAACAGACCTCTTACGTGAATTCACATGGTAAATAATTATTACGTTACTATCTTTCAACTGTTTTATAAAGATTGAGTTTAATGTAGAACGAATTTTTGATAACGACCTGGGTAATCTTTATTTACTTAGGGAAAGGCGTAGTTGGGAGCTGGGTTAACTGACTATTCTCCTCTAGTTCTTGGAAGGAGATTCCTCCATTGATATACCAAAAATATTGTTATGAAGCCCTTGGTTGGTTCGAGTGTGTAGGTTTGAGTGAGACTTATCCCTGCTTCTAATCCGTGGTTGGTCAAAAATTTGTTAGTGTTTCAACCAAGACTAGAAATGATTGATGCCTGAAACATGGCTTTGGCTCATGTGGTTCGTGTGAATATTGTACAACTTGCATGTGAACTGCTTTCTCTGTGTCGAGAATCAAATAACGAGATGAGGAGATGGAACTTTATGACATAAGTAATGTTTTCTTATTTTCTGGTGATCATTTTCTTCAAAATAATTTCCATGTTTACTTGTTGATGTGAACAACTAGATTTTACTTAATCTACTATGATATATATGATTGTAGAGAGGTTTTTTGTACCTGGTGCAGAAGCCAGATTTTACTTAACATCTACTATCTTATATTTCTTGAAAAAGAATATATGGAAACCTTGCACAAGAAGACAAAGAAATCATGAAAGCACTAGATATTGGACAGATTTCTTGGAAATTACATGCATTCTAATAGTTTTTTCTTTTGAGAAACAAGAAAATGTATTTGCACGAATGAAAACAATAGTTAAGAGTCAGAGTTCTTGGAAAAGAAGTGATAATAAATCCAATATTATTTTCTTGAAAATGAATGTAGATGAAAGAGGGTAACTCTTGAAATATTTTCATGTGCGATGAAGAAGAAAAGATAAGTTTTCTCATATTAATATTCTTGGAAGAGTTTTTATGAATTTGTATGCATACATTAACCATGTTGTGAATATGTATATATAGTTTATTATGGCGTTGTTAAATATTTATTATTTAACAAATCCATGAATAGATTACCATGGTGTTTTTAAATATTAGTTATGTAATAAATCCATGGATAGTTTACCATGGTGTTCGTAAAGTTTAGTTATTTAATAAATCCATGGATAAAGGAACTATTCAATTATATTTCTTAGAAGAATAAACTGTGTGATTACTTGTATGGTATCATGACTATGATGTTAATTTCTTTTGGAATAAGATCATGCATAGGCATGCAATATTTGTATTAGATTTCATTGGAAAGAATATACATTTGCTTTGGTTAATTGATATACATGTATGGGTAATGTTGGGATAACATTTGGAGAATAAGACATGTTTTATGTTATATTTCCTGGAAATATGTGTTTGCATGTTCTCTGGTATTAAGTACTTCTTTGAAAGACTCGTGAAGGAAGCTATGTGCTTCGTTGTGTAAGCACTCCTTTGGGGAGACTCTTTTGTAATATATATGCATTTGCATGCATGGGAGAAACATTTGTTATGTTAGTTTCCATTCCATGCACTAAAAGTAATAGCTTAAGGGTAGCTATCTTGATTAAATTTATGTAAATCGCATGCACGAATATCGTAACTGATGTATCAGTTATTCTAAAGAAACTCTTGGGAGATGAAGCTATTGTCTTGCAAGAATATGTGCTTATGCGATGGAAACATTAGTTAATGTGATTATTCATAACTAACATATTGCAGTATGTGCCATTAACGGGTGAATGTCAAGGTATTTTACTTTCATGTCATGAATATACAAGAGTAGATGGAGAAGCCTCTCTAGTATAGATATATGAAATGGCTGATTAATACTTTATGAATATTGACATCAATGTGTGTTGAAGGCAACATTAGTAGGGTATGATGGTGATATGTATAAAGGAAATATTATGCTTAACCCGGCGGCAGGTGAATGATTATGGTTCATGCAGATGAGTGCGAACTACCAGATGATCCAATGTACGATGGACCATTGTAGGTACATCCATGCCATCGAGATATGAAGATATGAAGACCAGAGGGTAAATGGTATCATATTTATTGTAATGGATTTAAGCTAGATATTTGTATATTTCCTTGTAAGATTTATAAACGATGGTTAAGGGATGGTCTCCCTTATAAGCCATTGAGTGAGGGTTGATCACCCTCACAAGCGTTTAATAATAAAATTAAACATTTGTTGGTTTTCACCCTACGGGGTTTCCAGGGTATATTGGTGTTCAATGATGTGATTGATTATTGTGTCAAGTTGATGATGTTGATTCCTTTCTTGTTATGATGTTCATAATGGCAAGTATGTGATGACTATATGAGTAATGAAATGAATGGAAGGTTACATCATATAGTATTATGATAATGTACTGTAATGGAGGTTGTTAATGGTTAAGGAGATTACTATTATTAATCTAAAGTTACACTATGAAATGGTAAACATTCTTTGTAATGATGAGTAAGGAATATTTAATAGTGAATGGATAGTTACCCATGAGTAACTTGTATACAAAATTTTTAACTCCTTACATTTCCATGTGAAGTTATCAGTGTATATTACAAGTGGTGTCAGAGCTAAAGGTTGCAGCACTGGCACCTTTGGGATTTGTTAAGAAAAAATAAATTGAGAGATCTGAGATGAAATGCACGTATGTGAAGGAAGGCATCACATCTATAATCCAGGTTGATTAAAGAGTTTGAAGAGATAAGTATTATTATTTTTCTTTTCTTGAAACAATATTTATTGCATTTATGGAAAATAAAATGCGTACAAAGTAAATAGCAATGGAGTTAGTGTTTCTTTAAAAAGGATATATCTTTTCCATGTACGTAAAGAAAAACTTACAATGTAAGTTCTTGAAAATATTTCTATTATGTTAATGTTTTAGAAATATATTATTCCTAGAGATATACCATGGTAAAAGACCAAACTACTATGCTAGTTTTGCTGAGAAGAACCCATGTGAGTTCTTGCAAAGATTACTAGTATGTATCTTGAAAGGTGTGAGCAGTAGTAAAACATAAATAAGTAAAATTGCTTGCCTTTATATATATCTTATTTAAGAAAAGATAGGAAGTTTGTTTTCTTTTTAAAGGGATTTCATACCGGTGTGTTAAATGATAAGGAATCCAAGTTCTTTTCTTGAAAATAAATATAAGCTAAAGAGAATAACCTATTGAATATACTACATTGCTAGATGGATTATGTCAACTTCTTGATTTAGGTATATTAAAGGTTAAGTTAACCTTGTTAGTGTTGCATAGTTTTTATGCATAAAAGAGGCTATCTATGGTAAATTCTTGGAAGCAAAGCATGAGCAAATTGCATGTAGAATCATAGAGAAACAAGGTTCTTTGCATGGATAGAAGATCTATTGAGTATGTGAGTACTTTATGCTATCATAACTATTATGTTATATTTCCTCAAAGAGGAATCATGAGTTTGCCTACTCGATTATGTTAAGTACTCTGTTGGGAAATTAAGATTAGAATCTTTATGCATTGTATGCATAGGAACAACAGCCAATGTGTTAGCTTTATTCTATTTGCATGCTCCAAAGGCAAAATCGGAAGTGGTGGGTCTTTTGTAAAAGTTTAAGTAAAGCGAATGCACATTGTGTCATTTTCCATTAAAAGAATTTATGAACAGATATAGTGATTTGTCTTGTACGAATGTGTGCGTGTGTGAAAAATGTCATAATAATGTGGGAGTTATTTGACATGAATTGATAATTACTTACTCACACTAATGTAGAGATGTTAGAAGAAAGCATGTTGTGACATTGTATTCACATCTCATATACGCACATGAATAGGTGTTAAAGGATCACTCAAAGATTGATTATTTATTGATTAAGGCTTTATCTAATCATGCTATAAAATCTTGTCGATGCTGCTAAAAGAAAACATTGTTGTAGAGGAGAAATGTGAATTTCCTGATGGGGATGAGTACTACAGTAGGGAGAGAAGTTCTTCAAATGAAATAAAGATAAGTATTTTATTTTATTTTATTTTAAGAATTCTATGCATATGCATGTTGATTTCCTTTAAAAATGAATTGTTATATACATGGCATTGCATGAGATTAGCTTCCATTTAAGAGAATTCTTAAAAAAGTACATGCTATTATAACATACTTTTTCTACATAAGAAGATGCATATGAGATTAATATGTGTATTATGCTTTATTTCTTTAGGAAAGAAAGTATAAAAAGCATGAAAGAAAAATAGTTACTTTTCATTTGAGCTTGAAAAGAAGCAATTGTTTTTACATGCAATAAAATTTCTAAAGTTACCATGCACTACTTTAAAAAGATGAATGTGTATAGTGATGGTGTGTGAAACTAATGCATGAATGAAAAAGATGAGGAAAGTCCTTATATAAGATGATAGAGTGTTAAAATTAAATTGAATAAAGCCTCTTAATGGGTCAAGTTGTGAGACTTAACTAAATGACTAGTTGACTGACTAGTTTTTGCATGAGTCGTCATGAATGCATTAAGAATATTAGTGGCATGGAATGACTAGTTTTAGAGTGACTTGTGTCATGGATGCATTAAAATTATTAATAGCATTGATTAGTTATGAATGAATAACTAATGAAAGTTATATGCACGAATCGATTTTGACTAAAGCTATTTGAAAGTTGTGAACAAGTGATTATGATAATTACTTCGTGTGTCAGTCTGTTGGAGTAGAACATTATGGGAATTGGAAATGTTTGCACTCATACCCTAATAGTTATTGACACATATGCATTAATGAATATTTGTATATACTTTTATGCATGACGACATTGTATGCATGACAACATTTTTGCAGGAACTTAGAATTATTGCGTAAGATAATATGTGCTTGAGAAATTTACGATTAGCATTGTTTCTTATAGTAAGCATGGGTAGCTTAATGGAAACAGAAAATCTGTGAAAATAAAACATCGCAAACATTGCAATGTGAATTGCAACAGTAAATGTTAAAGTATCATGTTTTAATGTGCATGATTTTGTTAATTCGGAAATAATAATGTACAACACATGTATGTTAATTCCAGTGGGGTAGTTGTGGAAACTTCATTAAAGTTAACTAGTATTAACTAGTTAAAGATAATTTGTTTAATTTTCTTTTATCTGGCAAGAAAAAATTAAATCATCATGATTTATAAAGAAAATTATTTAATTTTCTGAAATTAATTAATGAAAAGAAAATCTGCTTAAGTTGATGGTAAAATTTTTTCCAAGAATAGGAGGTGGTTGGGGACAATTGGAAAGACAGTTACCTACTCCTCTGAGGATAAAGCTAAATCCTAGAGGAGGAGTAGGCATTATGTGCAAAATGGTAAGGGAAGTATTTTATAGAGCTGGTTGTGATCAGTTGAAAATAACTCACAGCAACCCTTGTAAAACCAGAATTTCTGAGTTGACTGGATTGGCCATCCAGAGGTCATAGCAGAAAGAGAATTATTTCCACTGTTAACCTGTGGCACCATCCAGATTCTGGAGCTAGGGACAAGTGGAGGACATAATAGCCTCCCTTGATGGTTGGGAGGACCACATCTTGAAAGACTAAATTTCCAGATAATTATAAAGACTTTTAGTGTGCTGTGCTATTTTGAATTAATATGGAAAGATTAACTGACTGGATGTGAAAATGACTCGAATTGGTTGTGAAAACCAACTCCTATGGGTTAGGAGGAGAATTTTGTTTACCATGATGGTTCTCATAGTGGAACAAGTTAAGTAAAAAGTTATGTGTTATATTAAAACGAATTTTTATATGATTGAGTAAATATTTTATGAAGATATTAAGAGGAAAGGAGATTGGCGCTCGGAAAATGAATTATTGAATGTATAAGTTCATTTATTTTATTACTAATTTGTTTGAATGTCTTAGCAGAGGTTAGGATATGCTTATGGTGCATTGATTGACCATTGGTACGATTAGAGAACTAGGTGCTCTCTGAGTACTTTTTGAAGTATTGTGTGGATGTCTTTAGCAGGAGCTAAGACAGTGTGCACGTGATGCATTGATGAGAGGGTTGGTTCTCTCTGAGTACTTATGGAAGTACTTTGATTAAAAAATCTCTTTATATTGCAATAATGTTTGATAGTTGCAATTATTTTCATTTTGAAAACTATGTGACTAATGTGATTGAATTGTTAGTCATACATTACAGGCTCTTTCCAGGAAGTGTTGATGGGTGTTCAACCATTCTATGAGAGCTTGCGTAAAAGCCATCATTTCTTCCAATAGTAATTGGTAAATAATCGTAAGTTTGTATAGATATTTTTCTATACTTTTATGAATTGAATATGGAATAAGTAGTTAGAAACGGAAATGAAATATTCTTTGTGCTATACATGCTTATGACTACGGATAAAAACATTATTGTCTCAATTAATGGTATTTAAGGAAACAAAAGTGTTTCATTGGGAAGGGGAATGACCCCCTTTGGGTTGTTTATATCATTACATCATGAGTATAAGTTAAAATTTCAGTGAGAGAATCACACCGAGGAAAGTGTTCTCTTCAAGGGGGAGAGTATGTAATAGACCTCTTACGTGAATTCACATGGTAAATAATTATTACATTACTATATTTTAACTGTTTTATAAAGATTCAATTTAATGTAGAACCAATTCTTGATAACGACCTGAGTAGTATTTATTTACTTAGGGAAAGGTGTAGTTGGGAGATGGGAAAACAAACACGGCTCCTCTAGTTCTTGGAAGGAGATTCCTCCATCGATATACCAAAAAGATTTTTATGGAGCCCTTGGTTGGTTCGAGTGCGTAGGTTTGAGTGAGACTTAGCCCTGCGTCTAATCCATGGTTGGTCAAAAATCTGTTAGTGTTTCAACCAAGACCAGAAATGATTGTTGCCTGAAACATGGATTTGGGTCATGTGGTTCGTGTGAATATCATACAACTTGCATGTGAACTGCTTTCTCTATGTCGAGAATCAAATAACGACATGAGGAGATGGAACTTTATGAGATAAGTAATGTTTTCTTATTTTCTGGTGATCATTTTCTTCAAAATATTTTCCATGTTTACTTCTTGCACAAGAAAGGTTTTATGTACTTGGTGCACAAGCCAGATTTTACTTAACATCTACTATGTTATATTTCTTGAAAAAGAATATATGGAAACCTTGCACAAGAAGACAAAGAAATCATGAAAACACTAGATATTGGACAATTTTTTTGGAAAGTACATGCATTCTAATAGTTTTTCTTTTGAGAAACGAGAACATGTATTTGCACGAATGAAAACAATAGTTAAAAGTTAGAGTTCTCGACAATAGTTAAAAGTCAGAGTTCTTGGAAAAGAAGTGATAATAAATCCAATATTATTTTCTTGAAGATGAATGTAGATTAAAGAGGGTAACCCTTGAAATATTTTGATGTGAGATGAAGAAGAAAAGAGAAGTTTTCTCATATTAATATTCTTGGAAGAGTTTTTATGAATCTGTATGCATACATTAACCATGTTGTGAATAAGTATATATAGTTTATTATGGTGTTGTTAAATATTTATTACTTAACAAATCCATGAATAGATCACCATGGTGTTTTTAAATATTAGTTATATAATAAATCCATGGATAGTTTACCATGGTGTTCGTAAAGTTTAGTTATTGAATAAATCCATGGATAAAGGAACTATTCAATTATATTCCTTAGAAGAATAAACTGTGTGATTACTTCTATGGTATCATGACTATGATGTTAATTTCTTTTGGAATAAGATCATGCATAGGCATGCAATATTTGTATTAGATTTCATTGGAAAGAATATACATTTGTTTTGGTTAATTGATATACATGTATGGGTAATGTTGGGATAACATTTGGAGAATAAGACACGTTTTATGTTATAATTCCTGGAAATATGTGTTTGCATGTTCTCTGGTATTAATTACTTCTTTGGAAAGACTTGTGAAGGAAGCTATGTGCTTCGTTGTGTAAGCACTCCTTTGGGGAGACTCTTTTGGAATCTATATGAATTTGCATGGGAGCAACATTTGATATGTTAGCTTGCATTCCATGCTCTAAAAGTAATAACCTAAGGGTTAGCTATTTTGATTAAAATCTATATAAATCACATGCACAAATATCGTAATTGATGTATCAGGTTATTTTAAAGAAATGATGGGGAGTTGTAGCTATTTTCTTGTAGGAATGTGTGCTTATGCGAGGGAAACATTAGTTAATGTGATTACTTATAACTAGCACATATGTACTATGTGTTGTTAAAGAGAGAATGTCAAGGTATTTTACTTTCATGTCATGAATATACAAGAGTAGATGGAGAAGCCTCTCTAGTATAGATATATAAAATAGTTGATTAATAATTTATGAATATTGACATCAATGTATGTTGAAGGCATCATTAACAGGGAATGATGGTGATACGTATGAAGGAAATAGTATGCTTAACCTGGTGGTAGGTAAATGATTATGGTTCATGCAAATGAGTGCGAATTACCGGATGATCCAGTGTACGATGGACCATTGTAGGTACATCCATGCCATCAAGATATGAAGATATGAAGACCAAAGGGTAAACACTATCATATTTATTTGTAATGGCTTTAAGCTAGATATTTGTGTATTTCCTTGTAAGATTTATAAACGATGGTTAGGGGATGGTCTCCTTTAAAAGCCATTGAGTGAGGGCTGATCACCCTCACGAGCGTTTAATAATAAAATTAAACGTTTGCTGGTTTTCACCCTACGGGGTTTCCAGGGTATATTGGTGTTCAATGATGTGATTGATTATTGTGTCAAGTTGATGATGTTGATTCCTTTCTTGTTATGATGTTCATAATGGCAAGTATGTGATGACTATATGAGTAATGAAATGAATGGAAGGTTACATCATACAGTATTATGTTAATGTACCGTAATGGAGGTTGTTAATGGTTAAGGAGCTTACTATTCTTAATCCAAAGTTACACTATGAAATGGTAAACATTCTATGTAATGATGAGTAAGGAATATTTAATAGTGAATGGATAGTTACCCATGAGTAACTTGTATACAAAATTTTTAACTCCTTACATTTCCATGTGAAGTTATCAGTGAAGCACGAAACTCGTGGAATATATGAAATTTCAAAGGAATTTAGCCCAAAGAGATTTCTTTTTGGAAAAATCGCAGACAAGAATGGTTGATGGTGGAAAAAGCCTTGATTTATGAAGTCAAGATATCAAGTTGAAATGCACTCCCAATTTTAAAATAAAATCAAAACATAAAAATACTATATTTAATTATAAAGTTAATTTAGAATATATGTCAAATTTCTGAGTTACAAAGATTCACTCTCTGTTTCTAAGATTTGTTAATATTGGAATCAGAAGAATCTACACTATTGCTTTTATAAAATTTATTATCTTTAAAAAAAATCAAATTTAAAAATATTATATATAATTTCAAATTTTAATTTAAAATATATATCAAATTTTGAATTGAGAAAGATTTATACTTCCTATTTAAATCCAAAAGAATCTATAATATTGTTGTTTTTAATTTATTAATTTTAATTATTATAAAATATCATAATCAAAATAATAAATCAACTTTAATTATAATATTTTTATTTTAATTAACAATATAAAAAATTTCCTTTAAATTACTTCAATATCAACCCCGACTACTTAGCATGTAATTGGAATATATACATAAAATTAATTAAAATTAAATAAAAACCATTTTGTTGCTTTAAGAAAATTAAGATTTTAGAATGAATTTGTGTTTTAATTATATTTGGGTGGTTGTTTTCGTTTTCGAATTGCTTAAAGGAAATTTAAAATCGAAATTCAAACATGTTAAGCTAGAATTAGGATTATTTAAAAAATAATAATTTAAAATTTTTATATTATTGTTATTAATATTGTAAATTTATAGTTATTAAACTAGTACAATTATATTAATAAATGTGATTGATATAAAAAGATAAAAATATCACTCTAATACACAATCACATTATTAAATACGGTCGATATAGTCAGATAAATATCAATAATATAAATTTAATATTGACATTTAATAAATATATAGTTATAATAGTAATTATATTATAAACTATTAATGTCATTATATTATAAATACGATAATAATTATAACAATTATAATGACAATTTTTTATTATTATTATTATAAATTTATGGATTTATTTATATTATTAAATAAAATTATTATTAATATAATAAGCCAAAATATTATAAATCTTTGACAATAATAATAACTCAAAAGATTAATATTATAATTGAAAGGGATTAATAAACCCAAAAAAATCATATTAAACTATAATATTAATGTTACAAACCTTATAAATAATATTATACCCTAAGAATATGAACTCTTAGATTAATAAATTCAAAGAGTTGATATTATAATTAATTATAATAGTTATATTTAACTATAATTATAATGATAATAATTAATTAATTAATTATAATATGTATGTCAAAACAAGAGATTCAATGTTCAATTCTCCGGTAATTGTAAAACATGAGATTTGATAGTTCAATTCTCTAGTAATTGTAAAACAAGAGGTTCAATGTTCAATTCCCTATTAATTATAATAATTAATTATATTATAATTATTATTATCATTATATTATAAATAAAATAAATAATTATAATAATTATTGATAAGTTATAATAAATTTGGGGAATAATATTAAACCCAAAGGATTAATATTATAATCCTAAGGGATTAATAAACCCAAGAGATTTATATTAAACCATATGATGAAGGTTATAAACTTTATGAGTAATCTTATGACCTAGAAATATAAACCCTTAGATTAATAAACCCAAAGAATTGATATTATAAACGCAAGGAATTGATAAACACAAAGGATTAATATTAAATCATAACAATATAAACCCTAAGGTTGATAAACCCAAGAGATTGATATTAAACACTCAAATTAATATTATAAATCCTAAGCTTAATATTAAACCCCAAGGAATATAAATCCTATGATTAATATTAAAAACCCTAAAATCAATATTATAAACAAAGGATAGTAATACTAAAAACTTGATTGATTGACCTAATTAAAATTGTTTAAAACATCACAATTTTCAATATTATATAACTATATATATTTCAATATCAACAATACTCATGATCCACACATGTTATAATAACTAATTTCGAATTAAAAAAAAAAAAAAACAAACATACATACATTTTCTTACAAGTATGAAGAAGCTCTTCTTTGATGTACTTCACAATCTATTTCTTGCATAGTAACCACATATAAATAATTTGAAAAAAAATTATTACCTGTCATAGATTTTGAAATAAAAACAGTGTAGTTAAAACGAAGAAATCTATTATAGTGCTCTGTCTTTTGCAATTATCCCTAAGCTTCCAACAAGTTCACACCTGGAGCCCTTCCAAACTAAAACGATGTAACACGACAATTATTCCTGAACTTTTAACAAGTTCACTCGTCAAGCCAAACTAAAGCGTTTTACCACAACCTCCACGGTGACATTTGGAATGGAAAGTCACTATCCCTCCATCGCAGGATCATGGATTATTACAAACTTTAAAGATTTCAGTTCACTTCGATTTTATGCAGCTTCTTCAATCCGGAGCACTCCCTCATGTCCAACGTCTCTAAGTTTGATAGCCGATCAAATTTACAGGGAAGTTCTTTCAAATACCCACAAAGTGAAAAATATCGAGATACTCTAGTTTCTCGAGATTGCAAATTGATGGTGGATGTAGACAATCTTAGCATTTTCAGTGTCTTTAACTTTTTCAAGTCATACACATCAAAATTTCCTTCTGAAAAAAAAAAAAAAACATCAAGATTTCACTTCATTTTTTTCATCAAATTTTCACTTTAATTTTTTCAACCACTTGTGTGTTTATTATTCTCAATTAATGTGAATCCGCTACGAGTTTGTCAAACAAAGTTAATCAAATTTTCTCATTCCCACTTTTAGTTTTATGGGTTTTTATAGCCATAGCGTGGATTACCCTTTAACTTGTGTGAATTTAGAACATAGTTTCGTTAACAAGTCAATACTCTCACCTTTAACTTTATGAATTTTTATAATTACCGTGCCCATACTCTTCGACTTTATCTGATTCTATCACATGGTTTCCCAAGCAAGTCAATCAAATTAATACTTGGCTTCCTAAACACTAGTTTCCCAAGCAAGTCAATCAAATTAATACTTGGCTTCCTAAACACGTCAATAATATTAATCCGTCCCACTTTTAACTTTATGAATTTTTATAATTACCGTGTCCATACTCTTCAACTTTGTCTCATTCTGTCACATAGTTTCCCAAGCAAGTCAATCAAATTGTCTTATTTCTACTTTAAATTACGTAGTTTTATAGATATCGCGTTGATGCTTCTCAATTTGTGACTTTCACAAAATTTCTCAATTGCCCAGCAATACCCGTCAAGTCAATCATATTGTGGCATCGCCATTTTTATTCTATAATTTTTTTTATAGATGTCGTGTGTTGCTCAATTTATGTCACTCTACCACATAGTTTTCAACATAACTCAATCAAATTTTGGCATCCCCAAAATTGAAACCCTCCTTCATCGGAAAAAGGAAGAAGAGTAGAAACCTTTGTTTTCACAAGTAACTAATATGTTCTAAATAAATGGTAACAATGGGTTTTAATAATGGCATGTTAAGAATTTAGTCTTGTTGCTAAGTTTATGAGTTTCTGAATTTAGGTTGATTCTAGATTCTATGAATATTTTAGAATTTGATGGTCAAGAGAGGGGTTAAAGAATTGATTATTTTTCTTGATTGTCAAATTCTGGGATATTCTTAGAATCTGCGGTCAACATAAGAATGCCCCCATGAGTACGAGAAAGTTAATCACTCATAAAAGGGGATTGAATTTAGTAAGAGGTTATTAGGTTCGTCCTAACACGTTGGGTCCACGATGGGCCCTTGGTCGCCCTTCAAAACTTGGGTATTGTTCCATGTGCCCCTCCATATGACCTGGTTCCAAGCCTTTAGATTTGGTGTGTTTGAATGGGGCCTAGGGGTGTTGACTTGACTTTATTTTTCCTCATAATTTCCCCTAGGTGGGCCCACCTGAAGGGGCCTCACACCCAACCAACTCAAATACAAAGTGTGACCCTCATGAACCCAAGGAGAATTTAACACATGCCTCATGACAGAGGGCCAAAGACTTGGCAGGGGGGCTTCAACCAATTGGACTACCTACCATTGTTAATTTATGTAGAACACTCTTTGTATTTTTATTTTCAAACTTTTATGTTTAAGTTGGATGGAGATCTCACAATCTTGTTCCTCTTTAAATAGTTTTTCAACTCAAATTAATTATACTAGCCTAGATCCATCTTAACTCTAATTCTATAAAGTGCTCAAAGGAATCAAATCTCTCAACATGGAAACCTCTTTATTGATTGTAAAACTTGAGCGCTTGATAAATCTAGAGTTGAGATGAATCTATCTTGGTTTATATATATAAAAGATGAGTCATAACATATTATTGCAAAGGAGTAAAATATAGAGTTGTTTGAATTTGAACAAATTTGTTTGAATTTAAATAATAATTTAAAATTTCATTGGTGATTAATTAAATAATTTAATAATATTGGGAGAATACTTTTATATTATTAAGAAATTTTATTAATAATTAATTAAATAATTTTATAGTTTGATAAAATGTGATTTTTATTATTATATTTATTATTATGTCATTGCTAGTGACATATAGGTTTCATGTTTTGATATTAGTTTTCACTCATAGTTTTTCTTTTCATTTTGTAATGATTACATTAGATTTTTGGTTTACTAGGCACTGACATCTTGAAGCCCCCCACACAAGAGCTACAAAACCCAAGGAAAGACATTAGTTACCTGATCATTTCATAATTTTATCCGCATCGAAGTACCAAGCTCGATGAGATTATTAATAAATAATGGTGGCAATCATCATCACATGTGTTGTCATTATTAGATGCAAAATCCCCACTCTCATCCGAGTCATTTATCTTGCTTACTCACAATCGGGAAATTTCAAAAATACTAGGCTTGGTTGATAGATTAGGTAGGAATTTGGGTTTCAAAAATGAAGGTGTTAGCACTGGTAGTGTTATTAAGCTTCTTTTGGGTGGGGATTGCAAATAATATAACAAATATTTTGGATCAGTTTTCATATTATAAAACCTTCAATAGCTATCTCACCTAGATGAAGGAGAGAGATGGCATAAAATGTAGGATGACTATCATAATTATGGTGTTGAATAACGGAGCCATGTCAACTCTAATAAAAAATTTGTTGGTTCTATTTGTGATGAAAAAGGTTCTCAGTTTGCATGTGTTGTTAGACTACATTGACAGAGAAAAGCTCCATTAGATCTCCAACAGCACTGTGGTATCTACCACACTATATCATACTAGTGGAAATGTTGTGGTCAAAGAAAATTCCTCAACATAATGGAATTCAAGGGTGGTAAAGTGGGCTTTAGAACTTTGAGTGCCAGAGCAAAGTTGGATTCCATGTTTGTAAAGTTCATCAAGGAAGATCCCTACTATTTGTTTGGAGATTGGTTTATTATGGGAGTGTTGGGTGTGTGTTATATTATTTCCATGATTAGTTGCATGCGTAGGGGGTCACAGGGGGGGCGATAGACCCCCCTGTTCGTTGCACCAGGCGCAGCAGGGGGGCGGTAACCCCCCTACATGGGGTTCGGGGCAGCACCCTGAGAAAAAAAAAATGGACCCTATAATAGGTGGGCAGACCTACCTATGGTTTTTTGCATGGGTTTTGCATATGGTTTTGGGCATGACGATTTTTTGTCCGTGGTTTTTGTATATTCGGTCAAGGGAACTATAGTTATGTTCTAATCTAGGTTTAATGGATTGGGTTTTATGAATTCTTCGTCATGTATATATATGTATTGTAACATTGAAAGGAATAAAATGAAAAATCAATCTGGTAGTTTCGATTTTGGGATCCAGGAGAAAATCTTCATGTATATTTGTTTTACGTTTAATTCTCTCGCCATTGTTTGCTTTTTGTTTTAAGAATTCATTTGCAGACAATTTATGTACAGGGTTAAAACCTACATTTGGTATTAGAGCTGTTTTGACTTCAAGGGGACACCTTTGCTGCCGAGGGGTTTTTCTTGGGCCTGTGGTAGACCCTATTCAATAGGAGATTTACGAGACCAATTCTTGCAGTGAAAGAAGATGGCGAGCAATGGAAAGATAGAGATCAATATTTTTTATGGTGAGAATTTTCAACAATGGAAGCTCAAGATGGAGGATCTACTAGTGGATAAATATCAGTGGATCATGGTAGTTCCGGGTAATAAACCAATGGCAATGTCAGATGAAGACTAGGCAAAGTTGGATCAGAAATAAAAGAGCCCAATACGGTTGGGTATCTCAAATTCAGTATTGTTAAATGTATCAGGGGAATCTATGATGAAGGATTTGTGGGACAAGTTAGGGACTTTGTATCAATTTAAGTCTCCAGTGCATTATCACCAGAAAACGATCACCTAGCCATTTCCATGCCATTTCTAACTAGGTGGATCAAAATACACCATGTGGGTTTATTTTTACCATAGTAAAATCTCTTTCACTATAAGAAATAATTTTATAAACCACTTTTATTAAGTTATTTTTTATTAAAACCCATGAGAATAATTAAATAAACTATTATTTATTTAATTTTCTCTAGGAATAGTTATTAAATCATTATTTGATAACTATTCCTTGTCACGTTTGACTAAATCACCTAGGAATAATAAAATAAGACATCATGTATTTATTTTTCCTTATCTCCATCCTTGGAATAATTATTAAATCATTATTTAATAATTGTTTCATTTCACGCCTTTCTTATTATTCGCGAAATAATTAATAAAACATTTTATTTGTTAATTATTTCTAAATAAAGATATTTAACCATTTCAAATATCTTTTCCCTCTCTAAAAATATAATAAAGTATTCCAAGCAATTAGATCTGGATTTTGGTAAATAATATTTTAGTATTCTCCATTTTTGACATCAACCCAATACTTTGCTATGAATAAGAGGGTTTTTCATTCATTTCTCACCATGATCATTATCATCATCACATACCATTCGAACTCCCATTTTTTAGTTCTACATTGTTTGGGTTTTCACATATTTGAGAGAGAAGAAAATATGAATATTGAAGCGAAGATGACATCAAAGGACCCATCCCATTGAGGTGGGCTTACGATTCTTTGTAAATCTCCTTCGCCAGGTGTCATTAATATAGTTATTTTTCTTTCAAAGATATTCCAATATTGGGTTTTTACATCGGTTTTATTTCCATTGTTTGTTTTTTTAGATTTGCATACATCTATATTTTGTGGGTTTTCTCACATAATTGTTGTAGACCTGAATTATAACCAGCCACAATTGTTGTTATGGTCACTAGTCACTCTTGACTTAAGTGAGATCTTTTTGGTACACCTTCCAAGCAATTTCATACTATCATAGTGAAAAAATTGTTCCTATGGAAAAATTTGTATAACATGAGGACGAAGGATGCAAAACTTAGTGACAGAGCATCAGAAGTCCTTTAATACGGTGGTAATCCATTTGTTATCTATTGATATTAAAATTTCGGATGAAGATAAGTGCATTAGATTTTGTGTTCTCTACCAGATTCGTGGGATAGTTTGGTTGTTGCAATACGTAGCAATACAACTACCTTGAAGTTTGATGAAATAGTCGCATCCTTGCCCTCAGAGGAGATGAGATGAAAAAATATGGAGGGTCAGAATGGAGATGCCTTGTCTTTACAAGGAAGATTCTAAAACATAAACAAAAATAATTCCTCGAGTGGGAGATCTATATCTAGAGGGAGATCTAAATCTCCAGGAAAGCCTGTAAAGGTGCACTAGAAATGTGGAAAGGAAGGGGACTTCAAAGTTATTGTAGATCTAAAGCTCCTTAGAAAGGTAAGGGATCTGATGATGCTCCTTCTACAGAGGCAAAAACCACCTCAGATGAAGGTGGGGAATTGTACTTGGATTCTTCTTCAAGTACACATGTAGATCATGAGGCATGGTTGATTGACTTGGGTGCATCCTTTCACTTCACTCCCCATAGGGAGAAGTTCTGTGAGTATGAGAAATATGATGGTGGTGATGTATTCCTAGGGGATGAAAAGAAGGCCGTAATTTTCGGACGCATAAAATTCAAGACCTTGTTGCAAGGTGGAAGAATTAGAACACTTCTTGATGTTCTGCATATTCATTCATTGGCCAGAAATCTGATTTCTGTAAGCAAGATGGATGATTCAAGTGTAAAAATAGTGTTCGAGAAGGATACGTACAAGATGGTTAGGCGAGCACTAGTATTGATGTGGGGAGTTTGGATTGGAACTTTGTACAAACTACTGGGTAGCACTGTTATTGATGGGTGCAATAGTTGTGTGGTTCTCGAAAGCGGAGCAGAAAACCTTGTGGTCTCTAGAGAAAATACCATGTTATGACATCAAAGGCTTGGACATATTGGGGAGAAGGGCCTTAGAATACTTCATGGTAGTGGTATGGTAGAACGTATCTCTAATTTCTCTGGATTTCGATTTCATAAACATTGTTTATATGGGAAACATAAAGGATGAGTTTCCCTTATGGTGCTAAAAGGGTGAAAGTGATATTAAAGCTTGTGCATAGTGATGCTTTTAGACCTATGTCAGTTCCATCACTGGGTAAGTTTGTGTACTATGTCTCCTTTATAGATGACTTCTCAAGGAATACATGGATATATTTCCTCAAGAAGAAATATAAATTCTTTAACATGTTTAAAGAATTTAAAGCTCTGGTGGAAAACCAGACAGAGAAGAAGATAAAGTTGTTGGGGACAGATAATGGTGGAGAGTTTTGCAAGAAGGAATTTGAAGAGTTCTGTAAGAAGTGTGGTATAGCACGACAAAATACTACTCCATACACACATCAACAAAACGGAGTTGCGGAAATAATGAACAAGACATTAATGGAAAAGGAAAGAAGCATGCTTAGTGGTGTCGGGTTAAGATAGGAATTTTGGGCAGAGGTAGTGGAGACTGCATGTTACATGGTTAATAGATCACCTTCATCAACGTTGGATGATAAGACTCGACATGAGGTATGGACTGGTATGAAACCCTCTCTTTCACATCTAAGGGTATTTGGCTGTGCTGCATATGTACATGTTCCAAAGGAGAAAAGAACTAAGTTGGATAGTAAATATGAAAGGTGCATCTTTATTGGTTATAAGAATGGTTTAGAAGGTTATAAGCTTTGGAAACCAGAAATAAGGAAGGTTTTGTACAATTTATATGTGGTGTTTAGAGAGGTGAAAGATGTTATTAAACATGAATTCATACCAAGGAACCTACGAAGAAATAGTTTGAGCTAAAAGAGGAATAATGTGACTCTACAACATGACAGGAATCAGAATAGGAAGAGCCACAAGCTCTAGCTTTGAGAAGATCAGTTCGAGAAAGAAGGCAGCTAGAAAGGTATACTCCATCTTTTTTTTTTCTAAATTTTTCTTTATCTATTACTTATGATGATCCCAGATTTTTCAGGGAGGTAGTAGATTCAGAGGATGGAAAACTCTGGAAGGAGGCCATGGTTGATGAAATGGAATCCTTGCACAAAAATGAGGCATGGGATTTAGTGGAGTTGTCATTTGGAAGGAAACCCATTTGTAGCAAATGGGTGTTTAAGAAGAAGATGAATGCAGAAGGCAAGGTGGGGAAATACAAAGCTCGATTGGTAGCAAAAGGTTATTCCCAAGTGCTTGGAATTTATTTTGGTGATATTTTTCTCTTATTGCTAAGGTAGCTTCTATTATATTAATTTTATCTGTTGTTGATGCATTTGATTTTGAGGTAGAATAGATGGATGTGAAGACAACATTTCTTCATGGGGATCTGGAAGAAGAGATCTACATGAAGCAACCTAAAGGCTTTGGGGTAAAGGATAAGAACGAACTGATATGCAGGCTGAAAAAGTCTTTGTATGGGTTAAAATAGTCACCAAGGATGTGGTTTCAGAAATTTGATACATATATATGGGGACTTGACTTCACCAGAAGCCAAGTGGATCACTTTATGTATTTTAAATTAATTGGTGGTCATGTTATTTATTTGGTCTTGTATGTGGATGATATGTTGTTGATTGGAATTGAAAAAGAAATCATCAAAGATTTGAAGACCCAATTTTCCTCCAAATGCGACATGAAGGATATTGGTGCTACAAACTATATTTTTGGCATAGAAATTAAACGAGATCAAGCAAAGAGGAATCTTTCGTTAAACTAAAGGAAGTGTGTCGAGACAATGTTGTAGAAGTTTAATATGCAGGTTAGTAAACTGGTGAAGGTTCATATTCCTGTAGGTGTAAATTTATCTATTGAACATTGTCCCAAGACACAAGAAGAGGAAGAGGACATGTCTCATCTTCCATATGCAAGTGCATTCGGTAGCTTGATGTATGCAATGGTCTATAGAAGACCATACATTGCACATGAAGTGGGAATATTGAGTAGGTTTATGTCAAAACCAAGGAAGGAGCATTGGACAACAGTGAAGTGGTTTTTCAAGTATTTATGTTGCACTAGTGATTATGTTGTGTGCTACGAAGGAAGACTGGGATTGGACATAGTTTTGGACATTCGTGGCTTTGTTGATGAAGATTGGGCTGGAGATCTAAATCAAAGAAGATCTACAAGTGGGTATGTGTTTAACCTAATTGGAGGAGTAGTTAGTTGGATGACCAAAAGACGGTATGCAGTGGCTCTTTAAACTATCGAGGTTGAATACATGGCAGTCACTCATTCAATTAAGGAAGCAGTTTGGTTGCAGAGATTGTGTTCAAGTATAAGATTGGTACAACGAGATATAAGGATAGACAGTGACAACCAAAGTGCAATTTTCTTGGAAAATAACAATGCTTATCATTTAAAGACAAAGCACATTGATGTTCAATAACACTTTATGAGGAATATGGTTGAAAAAAAAGAGGTGTTGTTGGTAAAGGTGGACAATTTGAATAATGTTGTAGATGCATTGACGAAGCTTGTGAGCACCGAAAGGTTTTCTTGGTGTAGAGAAACAATGGGTGTTGCAGAGTTGGACTAATGACTAAGCTCTCATGTGACCCCCTGTGTGGAAAAAAAACAACAAGTGGGAGAACATTGGATGTGTGTTATATTCTTTCCATGACTAGTCGCATGCATGGAGGATCACAGGGGAGACGATAGCCCCCTTGTTCATTGAGTCGGGTGCAGTGCCCTAGGAAAATTTTTTTTAGACCCTATACTATCTAAAAATGGGTTGGATAAATTTTTATTCTTTTCAAGAACCTCCCACTCAGTTAAACAAATAAAAGATCTAGCTTGTACTTGACTTTTTGCAGAATTTATGCTTGAAAGAGGTGTATGATTTTTAATTGTTTAAGTGTATTAAGTACATTTTTTTTAGCTGAAATTAAACATGTATAACAGCAATATAATGCAGCAATAAAACATCCACACATAACAGCAAAATTAATGTAGGAGTTCACCCGAATATCGTGGGCTATGTCTCCTTGAGCTTTTTCATCTTGACTTGGCTCTTTGGGATTATGGTAAAGTTTCTTTTACAAGTTCCACACTTAACTCCAATGGTTAATAAACTAAACCAAAGGGATTAGAATACCATCTATATCCCTGTCATGGTTTTCATGACTCTACAAACAGCTTTAGGCTCCCTTAGACTCGATTCCTTCTGTTAGTGCACTGAGCAACACTAAGCTTCTCTATGGCACTAACTCCTTCAAAATTATTTTACTATCCCTAAAACCACACCTAATGTCTCCATCACATATTAGAAACCAAATATCGACTGATCATTTTCTCAAAACGAGCACTGCATCCCCAAACTAGGCCTTCCTCCACGGTTTGCCCTAGGCTGCCCAAAACTTCCCTGAAGCTTCTCAAGCTCTAGAAGTCTTCAAATGGCTCTTAAAATCTGTTCATTGGATTAAAAATGAAAAAATTAGTCAGGATAGACTATTTTTTCACTGAATATGGCCTTTGGCTGCTCCGGTTTCGCCTCCAACACCTGTCGGCACCCCTTGGCACTAGGGTCACTGAAAAATTATTTGATGGGTTCTTGACCTCTAGAAGTCTTCAAAAGCTTCTAAAACCTCAATAAATGGATTCAAAATTTTTATTAAATTCATAAATGACTATTGGTTCGTTGAATAAGGTCTCTAGCTACCCTGGCTAGGCCCCGAACTGCTGCTGGCAAAAGCTGGCACTGATGGCCCATGGAGCTTCACTGAATAATATCAGCCTTAAAAATTCCTCTATAGGCTCTAAAAATAACACCATTAGTTCCATAACATCTGAAACATCCAAAATTGACTATTGGAGTTTTGAATAAGGCCTCTAGCTCCCTTGGCTAGGCCTCAAACTGTTGCTGGCCCATGGTGGCCCTAGTGGCCCCTAGAACTTCACTGAAGAAAAAACCTGCACAAAATTTCTTTGATGGCTCTGTAACCCTAACCAATGGCTCTAGAATTTCCAAGATAGTGGAAATTGACTATTCACACTCTCCAAATGATCGAACATTGAGTGAGTTATGACCAAAACAAATTTGCCCCAATTTCCTCCACTAAATGTGGGGCAACTGCTAGTTAACTCCACTAAAAGTGGTAGTCTGCCTAAATTTGGGAGTGCCTCCAGAATCTCCACCATATTAAACTCCACTTAATTGAAGTTTAATTAAATATTAAACTTGGGATTAGGCTCCTTAAGCGCGCTTAACATTAAAATTTCTCATTGGTCACGTGATGAGGTTCCATGGGAGGAGGGCTGGCCCCTCTGCACTCCACCGGACCCACTCGACATTCATAGTGCAATAAATTCTTCATACGGTGTCCATTTTTCGAACTGTTCACGGTGCTGGAATCGGGAAGACGGGATCTATGCAATAATCCTAGTTTCAAGAATTTCTGAGAACTTTGAATTTTTAGCTATTTTTAGGCCCTGATCCAAATTTGATCACTATAATAGGTGGGCGGACCTACCTATGGTTTTGTGCATGGTTTTTTCACATGGTTTTGGGCATGATGGTTTTATGTCCATGTATTTTGTAGATCCATTCAAGGGGACTACAATTATGTTCTAATCCAAGGTTAATGGATTGGAGTTTATGAATGCTTCAGCATGTATATATATATATATATATATATATTGTAACATTGAATGGAATATATTGAAAAATCAATCTGGTGGTCTCAGTTTTTGGATCTAGGGGAAAATATTTGTGTATACATTTTTATGTTTATACTCTCGCCATTGTTTATTTTATGATTTAAGAATTCGTTTGTAGATAATCTCTATACATGGTTAAAACCTAAAGAGAGTGGTCTTTAGGTGCAACTTTTTGAAGTTTCCGGTGGATTTTTGGCCAGAATCCAACAAAAAAAATGTGTGGCCAAATATTGAATTTTGTTGTTTAAACTATTTTTTTTTACTACATATATGGATTCAACACCCTGAAAAACCCTTGGGGCACTTCGATTGTGAAGATGTCACCTGTCAAACTTATGATCTCAATGAATCCTTGTTGGATTCCATACAAATTAGATGGGAAAATAAACCTAAATTTTTTCCAAAAAGACATAATTAAAGACTACTCTTTTATTATGCCCTCATATTTGTTGACGCCCACACTATCTCCTAACGATTTGGACATCATTTCCTATTTGGAGAAGGAAAACTAAAAGATCTTACTGCATATGACAACTGCCACCAAAGTTGTCAGGACTTATCAAGATGTTATGGCCAAGGGCTTGACAGTGTTTGTGCCAGCAGATGGAGCTTTAAGTGGAACGATAATGACAAAGTTGAAGAAATTTTTGAGCGCTCAACAAGCTTTCATCCTAGAAACCACATCATGCCTGCATACAACCCCATGGGAATGCTTAATACAAACAACACTCCCATCAGTAATTTGGACAACAACGGAGCTTCCAGGTATGCATTATCAATTTTCTCTGTTGGTGATATTGTCATACTCAATATTGGACTTTGGCAAGAGTTCTATATCAAACACTATGTTGGACTACTAGACAGTGGTTTTGTATAACATTAGTGAGGTTTTGTTGCACATTGATATTTGTTGAGTAGCACTAGTTCCTTCCTCTACTTCACTTTCTCCACCATCTTCAACCTCAACTCCTACTCCTACTCCTCAGACGACCATGTATTCATCTCCCTCAGTTTTAGTGCCTCTTCTATCACCTCCTGCTACTCCTACAACTTCTCCAGTAGAGGGCTTTGCAGTTAGAGGCCCCATGCTTGGTAACTCTAGTGCTACAAAATTTTCTGCTCTCTTGCATGGTAATGCAAGTTTTGCACCTCTGGCTTTCTTGGCTTGGGCCTCTTGTGCACTTATGTTCATGCTATATTTACATGTACGTCTTGCTTAATATGTTCTCTTTACCTAAAAGTTATTTTTAGGTTAGGTCATTGTCCATGGGACCTTCATTGTTTTAGGTTATGGGTGTGAGTGATTATTTTATTTATCAGGTGTTTTTTTGGTGGTGGATGTCTTTCTATCTCATTCACTACGGTTGGATGTTTGTTTGTCTCATCTGAATGCATAAATGTGGGTAGATCCTAACCCTACTATTTTGACTTATTAGAGCACCATATATAAATTATGTTATTTCTATTGTATATTATGTTATTAATTTTACTTATATCTTCCTTAGTTGGATACTAAAGTTATTCCTAAACTGGAATGGGCATTAATATTTAACCTAAAAGGTGCTCTCTCTATAAATATAACGTCAATGATAATATTTTGTTATGAATTTGTTCTTCAACTTTTCAACATTGTTTTTCTTCTTATTTTCAAGATTATTACATTAACGAACTTTACTTTCAAATAGTAAATATTAAATTACCATAAACATGTATTTGTAACCTCTTTAATATGGAATTTCCAAATAAATTTATGCTTTTCAAGATTCATTACACTAATGAACCTTACTTTCAAATGGTAAAAGATTAAATTAACATAAGCATGCATTTGCGTTCAACATCTATACTAGTACATCCACATTAATATATCTGGTTGATATATGCCGATAGGCATATATCATATGGATTTAAAATTAATATTAATATTGACATTAATAAATATATAATTATAATAATTATTATATTATAAAATATTATTATCATTATATTATAAATACGATAATATCTGAATTCAGGCTTTTGTGATCCATATTATGAATGTTGAGAGATCTTTCAGTAAAAATCGCATAAAAAAAACTTAGTGGACGTGTTCCGAATCATCTATTGTGGTTCATCTTCAAGACAAGATGAAGAACCAGATGATGGCTTTAGATTAAATAGATGAAGAGAGAGGTTTTCGAGTCGTTTGAATATAACAACTAGTTTTGACTAAAAACTTATCATTAATTAATAAATAAATTTTTAATTTAAATAAAGTAATATATGGAAATTAGTTGTAATTAAAGAAATAATTTGTTTCATCATTATAATTATTTTAATCAAAATTAAGGTCCAGTAATAATATGGTCCAACTTAGTTATCCTAAACAATAAAGCTAAAAAATAGTAATAATAAAATGAAATAAATAAAATAAAAATAAGTTAAAATTAATTTTTATAAACCATAAAACTAAAAATAGTAATAAGAAAATGATATATATATATATATATATATATAATGAATTAACTCAATTTTATTATTTGAATTATGGTAAATAAAAAATATGAATTATAAATAAATATGAAATAAAGGAATACCAAAAAAAAAAAATTAATAATAATAATAATAAATAAATATTATAAAAACTTAGGAAGACAAGGAAATGATACAACACCGGATAATACTCCAACCATCGTCTCTATTTAGATTGATAGGTCTCTTTTCAATTTTTAAGGCCTCCTTAAACTTATGGTGATGAAAATGATTAATCCTTGCAATGATCCTAACCTCTTTAATGCAGATGTGATGTTTTTTCTTTTCCACATGTTCTGCCAAAGCAGGGAAGTGGGACCTTCCATGTTTGATGTCAATTTCATCCTCACATCATGATTAATTGAGTGGCCATATTCACTAATGTACGGAGTCCCACATGAGCGAGGGATGATGTAAACATCTTTCCCGTCTTTAGGGTTCACAAGGTCTTTCATTGAACTTAGGGAGCTTCGAATAGTGTTTAGGGGCCTAAATGTCAAAGGAAGGTCAAATTATGTGAGCAGACAATTGACATCAAACGTGTAAGGTTCCACTCCTTCACTTTGGCAATTTATGCGGAAAAGACAAAACATCATATCTGCATTGAAGAGGCTAGGGTCATTGGAAGGATTGACCATTGTCATCACTGTAGGTTTTGGGAGGCCTTGGAAATTGAAAGGAGGCCTATCGATCTCAATAGAGACAAATTGGAATATTAGCAGGTGTTGGATCCCTGCTTAGTCTTCCTAATTTTTTATTATTATTATTATTATTATTTATTTTTCTTTTTGGAATTTCTAGTAGTCCTTTATTTCATATTTATTTACTATTCATTTTTTTTATTATATTTATTTACCATATTATTTTAATTTTTTAATTTAAATAATAAGATTGAGTTAATTCATTGATTTATACTTATATTATATTTTTTCATTTTCTTATTAGTGCTTTTAGTTTTATTGTTTAGAATGAAACTAAATCTTTACACAGTTCTTTTCCAAAATTATCCAAAACTTTGAACAAAGCCTCCGATCACTTAGAGTTTGGCATTATTATTATTTTTATTTATTTCATTTTCTTATTTCTATATTTTAGTTTTCTTGTTTAGAATGATTAAGTTTGACCTTATTATTACTCGAGATTTGTTTTGATTAAAATAATAATAATAAAATTAATTTAATTCTTTATTTATAGCTAATTTCAATATATTACTTTATTTAACTTAAAAATTTGTTTATTAATTAATGATATCTCTTTAGTCAAAACTAGCTATTATATTCTAACGGCTAGGAAAACTTATATCTTCATCTATTTATTCTAATGCCATGATTTGGTTCTTCATCGTGTCCTAAAGATGAACCACACTAGATGGTTCGAAACACATCGACTAAATTTTTTCTAATGACGATGATGATGATGATTAACGTCCACTAAGACCAATGCGGTCTATCGGACCTTAAGAAGAAGAAGAATATAGTTGTAATTATTTAGAATCTTATTTCTATGCTCAAAAAGAAGGGAAAGAAATACCGCAAGATCACTATATTTGGGTTGACTTAACAAGTAAAGAAGATTGGAAGTGTGACAGATGTTAGGGAAATGAGAGTGGATGTAAGTAACTATTGAACAGTCTAAATAAAATTATTTTCATCCTCCACCCTCTTAGTATCGCAAAGCTGACAAATTCTATCATCCCAGGGAGTCTTGGGAGTAAATAGCCCCCCGATTTTACTTCGAAGCTCATGAGAATTAGTTCTAATCTTAGCGATGTTCATCTTTTTCTTCAAGCTGGTCAAAACAGAAATATAATTTCCATTCTCAAGAGTAGGGTTGATCACGTCCTTATAATATCTTAGATTCATTTTACCCTCCAACTCCTTATCATCCCATAGCTTATACTTAAGTTTGTAGGTGATATTGTCTTTGACACTATCCTTGCTTCCTAGGATGATATCCTCATTTATCCCCCAATGGTTGAGCCAAGACTAAACATCCTTATGCCACCCATGCTTAAGACGAAGGTTGGGGTTTTGACTAAAGTTAGAAGAAATTTTAGGAAGGCTCTTGGATTCCATGTTTTAAATCTTTTTCTTATACATTAGATACTTAAATATAGCCCTAATTTTAATAAGGAAGAGGCAAACTTCGATCAGGAGGATAGGATAGGGGGTATTTCCATTGATCTTGAGATTGTAGGTTATGAATTTCTTTTGAATCGTCTCATTTTTTCTCCATGACTCTTTGCATATACTGCAGCCCCATTTTCCACAATTGTATAAGACAACAAGGGTGATGATGGTCTCAAAGAGGTACCAATTTTTACTCCAAATACAATATCAGAAACCTTACAATTGTTTTCAAGCTCATAATAAGATTTTCGACCTCTAATAATCCTTTTCTCAATGTTATAATTCCAGTTGAGCTGATAAGGAATTATAATACCCAAATATTTATAAGAAGAGACATGTTCCAAGAAATTGTTATCATAGATGAAATTTACATGGGTCATCTTTTTAGATTTAATTATCATGATTTTAGTCTTGTCGGTATTAACCGTCATACCCACCTTGGAGCAATAGTCATGACGAGTCTTAAGTTTCTTGTCCAAGTATTCATGGCTTCTAGAAAGAAGAATGATATCAACAGTGTAGAGGAGAAGAGTAATGATAATACCAGCAAGTGTGATTCCCTTAAACACCACGATTTCCAAACACTCCTCTAGATTATCGATGTAAATTCCAAAAATGGTAGGGGAAAGGGACACCCTTTCTTAGCCCCGATGTTGCATTTAATATCCTTAGACCACCCTTTGTTGGTCTTAATCTTGGAAACAACTATCTTGTAAAGGTAAATCACAGAAATCTTCAACTCAAGAGGAATCATTGTCTCATCAAGTCTTTTCCAAAGCTTATCTTGAGGAACAATATTAAAGGATTTTCTGAAGTCCACAAAGCAACAAAAGAGATCAGCTTTACTATTGTGACATTCCTTGGTAATGATCCTGATATTCAAAAGATGGTTGATAGTCTAGTTGTATCTCCTAAAACCAGCTTTCACATTAGCTCTTTTACCATGTATTTCAAGCCTGTGGCTAATCTTCTTTTCCAAAATGAGACCATAAAGCTTGGCTAAGATGTGGCTATTCATAATGGTCATGTAATTAGAGGGAATAGTTTTGTCCCCATTTTAAAATATAGGCATAATAAGGCTTACGTCCTACGCTTAGGGAAGCCATACAACCAAATTAAGAAGCTTGTGGAGATGAGGAATGATGATAGATTTTCCTAGCTTTAGGATTCCATCTTGGTGTCCTTTAATATCTTTAGCTTTCCCACTAGCGATTTTATTAATCCAAAACTCAATGTCCTCAAGAGAAAAGATATCTTCCTTAATAGGGGTGCTAATGATGTTTCCCACAGTGTCTGGGGATTCATACAACTTCTTAAGATATATGTCCCACTTTTCTAAGGGGATCAAATGATTATATTTAGATTTACGAACAAGCACATTCCACAAAACCTTTATGGGCACAACTTTAGAAAGGTGAAGAAGATGCTCTTGTCTCTTATTAATATATGACCACTATTATCTTTAATGATGGATTTCTATACAGTAATATTTCAGAGCTTTACAGTGTCATTAGGAGTGTCTTAAATAGTTTTCCTGGCACTTTTACAGTCTTTGTCATACCAAGGGTTGGAAGTTCTATTAATATTCTTATATGAAACCTCAATAGAGAATTTTTTAATGGTAGTGGAAAGGGTAGTAGTAAAATTGTGATCAATTTGATCAATATTGTTATTATAATTCAGGGAAATTAAATCCCTTTTTAACTCCTTTAATAAAATGTCTATATTACTCTGATTGAAATGAGTGTGTCTTTGGCTTTCACTAGTACCTTGCATGTGGCTAGTATGCATAACAAGATTGAGGGTTAAAGACAAATTCCTGTAGTCAGAGTCAGGCTCGAAATATTTAATAAGCTCAAAGTTAGTAATACGGTTAAGGACATGGGTGTCTAAAATCGCATAGTCCACAACACTACTTCCCAAACCATGTAAACAGGTCTCTCAACATTCAAAATACGATAATAATTATAAAAATTATAATGTGAAATTATAATTTATAATTATAATTATATTAATTAATTATAATAGGAGTTGTCTTTAATGCGACTTTTTGGAGTTCCCGGTGGATTTTTTGGCCAGAATCCAACGAAAATATTTGAGGTTAAATCTTGATTTTTGTTATTTAAACTGGTTTTTTGACTACATATATGGATTCACCACCCTGAAAAACCTCTAGGGAACTTTGATTGTGTAGATTTTACACATCAAAATTGTGATTTCAATGAATTCCTGTCATATTTTAGACAAATTAGATCAGAAAAATAAATCAGAAATTTTTTCAAAAAGTCACATTAAAGACAACTCAATTATAATATAATTATAATTATATTATATTAAACCAAACAATTATAATTATAATTAATAAATATATTATTATATTTGACATTAATAAACATATAATTATAAAATTTATTATATTATAAAAATATTGTTGTCATTATATTATGAATATTGTAGAAAATCCAAATAGATTCAACTGATCTTGTAATATGCTAAAAAAAATACTTAAATCTATTCTACAAATTTCGGAAACCAATTACGATCACACAATCACATGAACAAGAAAGAGAAATAATTTTAATCGCACAACACACATATTTATCTAGGGAAAACCTCAGCTAAAAACCCCGTTATTTTTATATTGCATAAGTCAAAGAATATGAAACAATACAATGCTTATCTTAGCTGTGAGAGCTCTCTACACTATTTTTGTCTGTCTCACATTATATTAGGCTAGCTTTGGTTCAATACTTAACCAATTTCTTGCCTCTAGATTCCCTTCCTTGCTTTCACAATCCCTAGGGAAATTGAGCCCCTATTAATTAGGAAATTACCCAATAATGTTTGTGCAATACATCTAAGGCCTTGTGTTGACTCCATGCACCACCTGTACAATTTTCCAATTATAAAAATTATAGTACACTTCCCTTTAACTCCAATCTAAACTAGGTCTTCCTCATAACCGACATGCATGAGTTATTTTTAGAGATTTATGAGTTATATAATTGATCACTGCATGTGAATTAAATTAGATTTAATACTGAACTTCTCACTAGTTCCTCCATTAGTTAGAACTAGTTAAATTGATTTTAACTCAAATAATTAAGTTAAATAATTACAACTCAGGATAAACTGTAACTGGACCCCCTAAAACTTAGGGAGAACTATGCATGCCTCTAGTTTGACGTTGAAATAAAATTGATTGAGCTAACAAAGTCTTCTTGACTTAGTTAACTCATACAAATTGTAATATGATGTGGAACTACAATTTCCTTATAATTTAATTAATGGAAATTAAATTATAAGCCTCTTCTTGTTGCCATTTTCAACACTCCCTCTCACCATGAAAGGGATTGTCTGCTACCCCGATCCTGCCTCTATGGAACTCAAATTTGTCTCTTCACAATGCCTTCGTCAAGATGTCTGCATCCTTCTCCTCTGTAGGAATGTACTCTAATGACATAATCCTCCTTTGTAGACAATCTTTGAGATGGTGATACCAGATATCAATATGATTGGACCTGACATGAAAAACTGGATTAACCAATAGTTTGATGCAACTCTAGTTATCACAATAAATCACCATCGGATCCATTTTTTGACCAAACAACCCAACAAGTATCTTCCTCATCCAGATGCCTCACAAACCGCTTGACTAGCAACCATGTATATTACCTCTGTTGAACTAAGTGTAATTGATCTATGCTTCCTATTGTACTAGGAAACTGTTGCTAACCTAATACTGAAGATACTCCCTGATGTGTTCTTCTTGTCAGATGGACTCCCTACCCAATATTCATCTGTGAAGCTTTGAAGATTCACTCCCTCTATATTCTTGTACCATAGGCCAAATTGAGTGGTGCTTCTGAGGTATCTCAACACATGTTTTCCTGCCTTCCAAGAGAGTTTAGTAGGCTTAACTGTAGCTTGAATAAGTTGTTTAACTGCATAACATATGTTTGGTCATGTGTTCACCAAGTACATGAGTGAACCCACAAGCTACCTGTAGCTGGTAGCTTCTACCACTTCACCTGAAGTAGCATCTTCCTTCCTCCAATTACCTACTAGAGGAGTCTCCATGGCTTTGTTTTTCTCCATGTGAAACTTCTTCAATATTGTTGGCATACTTACCCTGAGATACAAATAGTTCCCCATATCTTTTCCAAATTTCCAATCCAAGGAAATAATGCAAGAGCCCCATATACTTCATCTCAAATTCCCCTACAAGCTCCTCTTTGCAATATTTGATCAACTGTTCATCACCTGTCATAATCAAATCATCAACATAGAGTACAATGATCCATAATTTACCTTCTACCACAATATGGTAAAAGTTTTCATCTTCTTTACTTTTGGTGAAGCCCAACCCAATGAAGTAATTATCGATCTTGGTGTACTAAGCACGAGGTGCTTGTTTCAGTCCATACAACGCTCTCCTGAGTCTGCACACAGGAAACTCTTTATCGAAGGTCTCAAATCCTTCTGGATACTCTATTTACACCTCTTCCTCAATCACTTTTTTGAGTAAGGTTGTATTTACATCCATGTGATGTATCTTCCATCCCATCCGTGTTAAACTATAAGGATAGATCTGATTGATGAGCACCTTGCAATTGGAACAATGGTGTCATTGTAATCAATTCCTTCCACTTGAGAGAACCCTCTCGCAAAAAATCTAGCCTTGTGTTTCTCAACACTCCCATCTGTTCCCTGCTTCACCTTGTATATCCACCTGGATCCTACAACAACCTTTCCCTCTAGTCTTGGGACAACTTCCCATGCATTGTTTTTTATGATGGAGTCATATTCATCAACCATGGAATCAACCCATACGAGTTGCTACATTTCTTCCTCGAATGAGGATGGCTCAATCTCTACACTCTCGCTCATAAGAGCTATATTCTCCACCATTGTCACTCCTGAGATAATTCACCCTATTCCCTGTATCTTTCTTAACAAGTGTTTTTAACTCCCAAAATTTTGGGAACGCCTAATCTTTCTTCTTCCTAATTAAGATTATTCATCACTTGCATGAAAAATCATCTAAAAAAATCACATAATACCTGTGTTTTGTTGTGGAGGCTGTCGAGAATGATCCACATGCATCTGAGTGAAATATTTCAAGGATCACCTTCGCTCAAATATCCTTATCATGAAAGGTGGCTTTGGTTTACTTACCCAATGTACACCCTTTTCATGTATCTCGTTGCTCAAGTTCACCCTTGGGAAGTCCTATAGAAATATTTTTCATGATCTTCAAAGCGCCATGGTGTATATGGCTCAACCTTCTATGTCATAAGTCACTGATGTCTTAGCTCTATGCCTTCTTTGCTTTTGTGCTCAAGGAAGCATAGTCTTCTACATCCAATTTCTAGAGGTTCTTTACCCAAACCCCAAACTTCTTCACCTATCCTATGCCTTTGTGACAAAGGAATGACGTTCCTTTGATAAATATCACATCATAACCATGGTATTATAACATAGCAACTGAAACTAAATTCTTCCTTAAACCAGGAACATACATGACATCTTTTAATGTGAGAGGAGTACCATAATCACTCTGAAAGGTAACAATACCTATGTTGGTTGTGCTATACCTCCCATTATCTCCCATCTAGATATGCATCTCGATATCCTTCTCCTCCAAGTTTTTGAAGACTTATTTGTTGTCATTCATATGGAATGAAGCTCCATTATCTGTGTACCACATAGAACCCATCACTGATGAAATGATGTGTGAAATGAGAGTGAAATCCAACTCAAATTGTGAATAAAGTGCTTCACCTACCACTCCTCCTAAGGGCTTCTTGTTGGCATTCTTGTGTGGACACATTGTGGCATAGTGTCCCAGCTCATGACAGTGAAAAAATTTAATCTTTGACAAGTCCTTCTTCTTTCCTGTCTGACAAAAATCTGATTTGTAATGGGACGCCTTCCCTTTCCCTTTATTTTCCTTTCCATCCAAGGAACAACAATCCTCATCACCATTCTTTGATGAGGATCCATCTCTGGTATTCTTCCAACTGTAATACCAACATGTCCAAGCTCATCTCGAAATTGAGTGAACTTCGTCAAGTATTTTGGTATTGTGTCGCCCTTCTCCATCTTTATTTTTCTGAGCTTGTCCTTTAGCACCATCTTTCTGTGGTCATTGTTGTTCTGAAACAAATCTATTAAGGCCTTCCACATAGCATATGCATTTTCCTTTCCATGGAGGTTCAAGACAATATGATCTCAAACTCCTAGCAAAATCCTTCTTTCCTTTGCTACATTCTTCTTCCATGCATCCATATTTTGAGCATATGTTGTTGCGGGCCTGAGAATTCATTGTCTATGAACTCCTTCGACCTATTTTCTTCCAACACCACTTCCACTTTTCCTTCCAAGCTATGTAATTTGAACTACCCTCAAGGGAATATTCTAGTCTCAATCCATAGAAATACATCTTGATCCCGCTACTAGTCCTGGAGAGTAGATCTACAAATTTGATTCACCTGTTCAAAGAAAAACCATATTATTCTCTTCTATAGTGATTCCTTCTCTGCTACCATGTAGAAAATCCACATAGATTCAACTGATCTTGCAATATGCTAAAACAAAATACTTGAATCTATTCTACAAATTGTGGAAACCAATTACGATCAAAAAATCACATGAACAAGAAAGAGAAAGAATTTCAATCACACAACACAAAGATTTATCTGGGGAAAGCTTTAGCTAAAAACCCTGTTATCTTTATATTGCATAAGTCAAATAATATGAAACAATACAAATCTTCTATCAGGTGTGAGAACTCTTTGCACTATCTCTATTTGTCTCACACTATCCTATGCACAACACATCTAAGGCCTTCTGCTAACTCCATGCACCACCTGTACAATTTTCTAATTATACAACTGATAGTACACTTCCCTTTAACTCCAATATCAACTGGGTCTTCCTCAAAAATGACATGCATGAGTTATTTTTATCAATTTATCAATTAACTAATTGATCATTGCATGTGAATTAAATCATATTTAATTCACTTGACCTCTCACTAGCTTCTCCATCAGTTAGAACTAGTTAAACTAATTTTAACTCAAATAATTAAGTTAAATAATTACAACTCAAAATAAATTGTAGCTAGACCCCCTAAAACTTAGTGAGAACTACACATGCCTCTATTTTGATCCTCAACTCAAATTAACTGAGCTAACTAAGTCTTCCTGACTTAGTTAACTCGTACAAGATGTCATGTGATTTGGAATTATAATTTCCTTCTAATTTAATTAAGGCAAAAGGTTTATTGATAATATTAAACAAATGGATTATTAATATTATAAACCGAAAATCTTATTAACTTTGAGGAATAATGTTAGCCCCAAAGGATTAATATTATAATCCGAAGGGATTAATAAACCCAAGGGATTTATATTCCTTGCACCGACCTCTCATGACTCGTGACAATGACCTCTTTAGTGCCCAAGGTGGGGCATTGTTGTGCCTTGCCTCTTTGTCATCCACCAAGAATGCACATTGCTTTAAGTGCAATGTAGAAGAAGAAATGGGGCATTTCTGAAGCGCTACTTGAACTAGTGACACTAGAGCAGGCATGAAATTTATGTTGGTTTTCAAAGAAATGAAAGGGTTGTGTATGGCAAACAAAACCTTTAAAAATCAAGTCCTTGGCACTCCTCACCCTCCTCCTATTTTATTAAAATTTGAATATTAAAAATTCATTATCAGCCCAAGGAGTCTTATTTTCTTTTGGTGTATTATTCTTTGGCCAACAAAAACTATGTGTCTACATTCAATCTATTTCGGCTCGATTTGTAGGTGGTAAATATTTTTTTCATCTGTCCTCCCTAACGAACGTCATTGCCCGCTTCTTGATTTGCCATAATTCTTTTTATTTACTTAACAAAAACAAGGTTACTTGTTGTTTTCTTGTTTGCCAGAAACAAAGTGACATGTAAGGTAGCAAAAGAATGTGTGATTTGTGTGCGAGATGGTGTAACATGCCCAAACCAAAATTGAAAGGATGTAGGTTAGCAATGTGGTATCTTTACGCTTGGTGAATGAACGAAAGCAGTATTAAGGCATTCTCCACACACTATTGAGACAATTTTTACATGTAATGGATGATTTGAATGCTAAATTACATTGAATTCTATGAAAAAATAGAGACGTCATTTATGTTTCAAAGTTTCCATACCTTCAGTTTCATCGAAATCCCCGATCGTAATTGTTCTCCAATTTCGAACAAGCATAAACCGCTAGATATACTGAACCAGTGAGGAGTTGATTGTGTTTTCCTCAGGAAGAAATACAAACACGGGGGATTGAAAGGATATAATAAAGTGCATTAATCCAAGATATTTTGCTTATAGATTCATAAAGAACTACTTGTGAAAGAGCATGTTAATGAGGAAAACTAAAGCACACATAAATGAAGAGGAAAAGAACATGAAAACATGAAAAGACAACACACGGAATTGATTACAGAGTTTGTCCAATTTGGACTACGTCTTCGGGCCCTGCTCAACAGTGGGGATGCCTTCATTCATTAAATGGCATAAAAGGAGAATCATTACAAGTAGAATTTACATATAACCCTTATACCTCCAAGATGGAATATGGTCAAAAATGGAGAGTCTAGATACAAAAAAGGATGGTATCACTAAATTCCTGGTGAAAAATCATTCAAAAACAACTGTCCAAATGGCCAATTCTGACAAAAAACCCTTTTGCACCTCTCGGAATCTTTCTGATGCCACAAGATTCCCTGGGGCAATGTTTTGTCCCCCTGCCAGGCTCAGGGTTCCACTCCAGTAATAAAAATAATAATAAATTTTGGAAAGCATGCCGGTCCTTTGTTGGGCGCATCTAAAAATACGGTTCATATACAAATTGGGAGAGGGAGTTTACCACATTTGACCGTTGGGCGCAGTGGTAAATATGGTTTGTGGTTGAGGAGTGGTCGAGGGATCAAATCCTGCCCCTCCTTATTTTGGTTCCACCATTACATGTTATATTGATTTCGTTGTTTTTTTGGGGTCACCCGCTTAGGGTCCGGCCACGTGGGCCAAACGGTTCGACCCCTGCCGGCTCCTTTCCACCTTTTAGTGATGTGATATACATGGGGGCAAGGTCCCTGGTCAACGGGCCCCAACCTCCCTTGTCTACATAGAGTGGTTACATGATATTGTGGAGGGGGGCGTGGGTGATAGCCCGCCTCCATATCATTTTAATTTTGGCACTTAGTTCTAGTTGGTGGCCCGCCACCTAATTGTTTATTTTTTATTTTTTATTTTTTAATTTTAGTTATAACTAAGGCCATTTTAAAATCTTCTTGAAAATGGAGGTTGCTAGAAAAATTAAACATACTACAAATTTTCCTGGAAAACTGGTCAGATTTTGGCATCGGAATTCAACCAATTTGTTGCCTCCTTAAGTCTGCCACATGTGCAAGTCAACCCTGAAATTTGAATGGCTCTAACTTCCTCATATGAGCTCAGTTTTAAGTTTCATTCACACCATTAGAATCAGGGCAATGAGAACTTTAATATGGTACTGAGTTTGTTGCATTCTGACCACTTTAATTTTTGAGCGATTTTAAATCCATTTGAACTTGGAGATCATCCTAGATCATGCATCGAGCTAGGGGAACACCCTATCCTAGAGGTGTTGACTGCACTTGAGAGAAAGGCATGCAACGTGGAGTATCTATAACAAAGATAATGAAAATGAAACGTATGAGGGACAAAGGGAAGAAAAGCATGTTCATGTGGATTAGTGGTCAGAGGATGGGCCTATGGGCTGGCGTGCTTGAGAAGTTTCTCATTTCCTAACACAACTTTATTAACATATATTTTCATTTTATTGGACAGGAGTTGGAGGATAAAGACCTTGGAGTAATTGACATGTCTCTATCCCTCCATGTAGTTTCCCATCTTCTGAGGCTATCATTCTTGTTGTCAATGTAGCCATTCGTTTTTTAGCAGAGAAAGAATTTGAAGTTGATAACATGGTCCAAGGATGGGATCTCACTGTGTCTACATAGATAGTGACATAGATGCAAGGTGGTGTCTTTTTTTGGTGATAGATTTGGTAAATCCCATCTCCATCTCTATTTTTTATTTTTCTATGTTTTTGGAGATCCTCATTGTTCAATAATTCCCCTTTCTTTGACACCCTTGACTCTATGTACCCAAGATATTGGATAAATCATTAGTATTTAAATTTCTTGCATCCTTAGACTTCAATTTGGACTCCTTTATAACCAAACATAGGTTTGGGAACTCATTTAGCTCAAATACATGTTCATCTAATTTTCCTTCCTCCTACTATGATACATTTAGAGGGTGAATTGGTACTTGGCACTCACAAATCTATGTGAAAGATGAACTAAAGGAAAATTTCTAAGTGTAAATTCCTATATGAGAGATGACTTATGATTCTTGATTACAAGACAACATCTATCCATGCTTATTGAATGGTAAATAATAAGGAAAATATCAAATTTTACAACTTACTTGGTTGCACACAAATTGTTTGATGAATGTTTCTATGATTTTTTTTTAGATTTGTACTATGTCCTAGTAATATTGCTTGCATGTTAATCTTAAATTAAGCTCATCCCTTTAGCTTCACTCCCTAACCCTTCACTTATATAGGGGAGAACCATCAATCGCTCTCATTTTCGAAGTGGCTTTCTTATCAGGTGTCTCAAGGAAAATTCAAGGTTGAAGGTGGAAGATTGGTCCACACCCCTTCTGTATTTTGAAGTTGCGGCTTTCATTCCTTGCACTGACCTCTCATCACTCATGAAAATGACCTCTTCTGTGTCCAAGGTGGGATGTTGTTGTGCCTAGCCTCTTTGGTTCCACCAAGAATGCACATTGCTTCAAGTGCAATGTAGAAGAAGAAACATGGCATTTTCTGAAGGGCTACTTGATCTAATGATAGTAGAACAGGCATGAAATTTGTGTTGGTTGCCAAAGAAATGCAAGGGATATGTATGGTGGACAGAGCCTTGCAAATTTAAATCTCTTTCTATTGATGAGACATTTGCTATTTGGTCAAAGTTTTGATAGTGTTAAGGAGATACAATTCAAAAATTATCTCATATCTTCCCGATTTTGTTTCTTTTCTCAATATTTTTACCTATTGGATGTATAATTTTGAGAAGATAAATTGGTAACTTGCTTCAGCCCTGGAACCTACATTTTTCTCTTAATACTATCATCCATTGTTTTAGTAGGGTATTTCATGATGAGTCCCATCTTGTCCATTCTACTTCTTTGTTGGTAACTAGTAGATGCAAACTTGTTAGGTTACTTTTACATTGAAATTTAAATGAGATTAGATATGAGCTATGATTGTAGCTTACATTGTGGAGCAGGCATGGAATTTCTGTTGACTTCCAAACCAATGCAAGGGTTGTGCATGGCAGACATAGCCTTGCAAATTTAAATATCTCTTTTTGTTGATGAAATATTTGCTATTTGGTTAAATTCTTGAGAATGTTAAAGAGTTGCACTTCAAAATTTATCTCATATCCTCCTGATTTGTTTCTTTTCTTGATATTTTTACCTGTGGATGTATGATCTTGAGAAGATAAATTGGTATTTTGTTTCAACCCTGGCACCTACATTTTCCTCTTAATATTATCATCTAGTGTTTTAGTAGGGTATTTCATGATGGGCCTCATCTTTCCCATTCTAATTCTTTGTTGGTAATTAGTAGATGCAATCGTGTTGGGTTACTTTTACATTGAAATTTAAATGAGATACAATATGAACTATCACTATAGATTACATTATCGACTTAGAAGTAAACGAAAATGTTATTTTTCTTCGAGGTTTTTGTTCTAGGAAACCCTAAAAAATTATAAACCTGGACATTCCTCTCAAGGTTTCCATTCTCTTTTTTATTATGTATAGAGATTTGTAGTTGAATTATGATCTCTTTTTTTTTTCCAAAAAGTGATTTAGTAATGGGCTGAGTTAAACAATATTTAATTCCATGTTTTTCGTGTAGACCTCCAAATATTAAGAAACTAGTACTCAGTTAGAGATGAATCAGAAATCTAGACATAAGTAAAAACTGAAGGTTGAGGAAGAAAAGAAAATGTGTGAGAAATTTAAAAGAGATGTTGAAGGGTATTCATTATAAGATCTACTCTTTCATTTTATGTTGATTAATACTTATAACATACATTTATAAATTTTACGAAGTTGCTTTCTGGAAGACTGGTTAGACAAGTATTTACAACCTTCTTCTTAGGAAAATCCAAGCAAGAAGCATGTACAAGGTGTTTCTTCTATAATTTCATTTATGGTGTATCACAGGTTCTTTTTTTTATTCTATTCCAAACCCATTCTATGTTAGTTTACCCCTTGATTGAGTTGTTTGGAAATATTTTTCTTACGCTACAAGTACAGGGTAAAAGGTTTTAGGTGGAAACATAAGCCACAATACATGGTTGTAGTATTGTTGGACTAATTTATAGACATCGTCATATGGTTTCTATACTGATGGACATGCGCACATGATGTCTTTCATGGAACAGGCGAGTCTATGTTAGTTTACCCCTTTCTTGAGTTGTTTGGAAATCTTTTGCTTACACTACAAGAACAGGGTAAAAGGTTTTAGGTAGAAAAATAAGCCATAATACAAGGTTGTAATATCCTTGGACTAACTTATAGACATCATCATATGGTTTCTATATTGATGGACATGCACACATGAGGTATGGCCTGGATCGAGTGAGTCTAGAAGGTTGAGTACCTTCAAATAAGAAAATCAAAGCTCAAAAGTTGACCATACCAAAAAATATGATAGAAATGTTTCCTTTCCACATATCAAAGTTTTGGGTTTCTAATATTATTCATCCATTGCTTGTCATACTTTGGTGGTAATAATTATTGAATCTTGATTAATCTCTATTTATTTTTTTCTAATATATTTTTGGCAGTTGTTGATGGCATCATGGTAAGAATAAAATAATTATGCAATGAAGGCAAGTTTTTAGGGGCATTAGTTTTTTTGAAAATTTTGATAATTTATGAGGAACGTTAAAGGAAAAATGTCATTTCTTAGCAAATGTTGCAATTAGAAATAACAAATCCTCATACATGTTGTACAAATCCAGAATAACTATTTTCCAATTAAAACTTTGAAAGGTCAGTAATTTTTGCGGACAATAATTTGTGGGCTTATGTTGTTTATATGGTTTCATAGCAATAAAATAAATCTAAGGTTGAGAATTTCAAATTTTACTGAATTTATTTTCCATCTTGCAAGAAGTGTGTATTGGAGAAATCTCAATAGAAAAAAAAGAGAAGGATAAATAGAAGCTATGTTTCAACCATAAACTAATATCACATCAGTTTAACATAAGTCACTATTGACAAATTTAAATTGGAAACTTTGTAATATGTTACTTATAGGCCTATGTTAATTTTTGCATTTAAGTTTCATGCTGCATTGTGTAGACAAACAATATGTTCATTGCTCACTGAAAGGAGTTGGGAAAAACTTGTTGACTGGCTCAGGAATTTTATAGTTCATGTATTAATCAATTTATTTATAGAGATCATAAAATTTTAAACAAAATACCATTCCATGTAATGTTCATGGCAGCATAGTGCTATAAATATTTATAAGTAAGTGTTAGACATGCATTTATAACTAAGTGTTGGGAATGCCTTCTGCAACCCCATATTTTTGGTTAAACTCTTTTTACAGGGTCCATAGTTCAAATGGATTCATTACTAAGGAAGTAGAATAGAGGAGCAATAGTTGATCATGCCAATTTAGAAAACAAAATTCATATACACAATGATGGTGAGGCTTCCACATCGTTAGCCTCACACCTTTGTTTAATAGAGGCTGAAGATCATATTCATGGTGTTAATATACCAAAACCACCCTATTTTGGGTAGTTTGAGGGTGAAATTTTTTTTCATGAATACCATAGTTATTGTGTTTTTATAAAGTGTAATGCAACAGTCTTTGTTTTGGAAATCAACATTAAATATGAATAAGTTGTTTTTTGTAGATCTTCCACCTGATAAGAAGCCATTAGATTAGAAGAATAGAATTAAAATAGTTGCAGGTGCTACTAAAGGGTTAGAATACCTGCATGCCAAAGGAAACCCACCAATGATATATCGAGATTCGAAATGCTCCAATATCTTGTTAGATGAAGGGTTTCATTCTAAGTTATCTGATTTTGGATTAGCCAAACTTGGGCTGGTTGGAGATAATACTCATGTTTCCACCCGTGTGATGGGAACCTATGTATATTGTGCACCATAGTATGATATGACTGTTCAATTGACAATAAATAATATGTCTACAATTTTTGGGTTGTTTTTTAGAATTAATCATAGGTACGACAATCATCGAAAATTCTAGGTCAGTAGGGGAGCATAATGTTGTTGCTTGGGTATGTCTGTCTTCTTACCCTTTAATTTATTTCATGATTTTCATGCAAGATGAACTAATGGAGGATTTCAAACAAAAATGGATATTTACTGAAGTTCATTTAACATTAGATAAATGGATTGTTTTCTTTGTGTTTGTTTGATGTGAAACACACTTAGATTATTGGATTCGTTTAAAAATTGTGTAGGCCTAGAAATATTTCTTTGGCTCTCATTACCATTTGGAAGAATTCTTCAATTTATTGAAACTCTATTTTTTTTAATGTATCTCTTAGTCAAAAGCATTAAGTGCCTTACATTTTGGCCATTTTAGGCATGTCCATTGTTTTAGGAATGAAGGAAGTATTCATAGATGGTTGATGCATTACTTCAAGCACGTTATCCTATTAGGGGTTTGTATCAAGCTATTGTTGTGGTAGCAATGTGTGTCCAGGAACAAGCCACAATACATATGCTAATTGTAGATGTATTGAAAAATCTTACCTACCTTGCATCCCAAACATATGATCTTGATACACATCTAGTCGTAAATTGTCGCTTTTCTCCTACCACACCTTCTCGAGCAAGACAAGATAGTGAAAATAAGTTAACTAGTAGTGCATTTGAAAAAGAAAAGGCTAAATAAAATTGGCATATTGGTGTTCATTCTCCATATATATATTCACATGGTTCTCCAGGTCAAAATCCAACCGCTAATGAAATCGAAATATGGGTTGAGAGGGGTGAAAATAAAAGGGAAAATACTAATGCTGGCATGAATGGATTTGGTTGATGGCCTTGTGAGTTGTATCTCAAATCGTTGTATATTTTACTTCTTTCCATGTGTGAATTTTTGCAATTTATATATTTATGTCTAGAAGAATTTATTCCCTGAATATATCCCTGTTCTGATCACAAAATGACCTTATTCTCAGTTTGAAAGTTCCTTTTTAATCCCTCCAAATTCATAGGAACCAAGTTTCTTAGAAGTCGAATTTGAGTAAAGCCAAAGATTAAATATTTTTTTTGAGGAGGCTCAATTCCTATGGATGGGAAGAAGTTATTGTTTGGGTAGGTTATTGTGTCATTGAAAAAAAATTGTGAATTTCTTGATATGGAAGCATTTTTTCTGCTTTATAGGGTATGTCTATTGTGGGAATTTAATTATTGTTGGTGCCTTACCATTGTTGACGTAAAAATATTGAGCTTCACATCCTTGGTTGTAACAATTTATTTGTGTGAGGCAAGTAGCTCCTTGTATGTACATATGAGAATTCTGGAGGATTGTATTTTGGTTTTGGCATTATTTTCCTTCGATATATGATATCAAATTCAATCCTTACATTTTGATACCCCTGAATTTCATTTAAGTAAAGATATTATGTATTTTTCTCCTCTCTTTTCTTCATTTTCCCCTTGTGTGTCTAATTGATTTCCAATGTGGGAGTCTACACTAGACATTTATGAACTTGTTTGAAGTATTGGAATCTGGTTCAAGTATATCTAAACTGGATTATTGATTTAAAACTATTTAGACTGTGATGTTTCTCATATAATGTTGAAACTTAAAAGGTTGCATATTAATATTAATCCTAGGTTTCCATTGTTATATGATACCTAGAAAGTGAATGTAGACATTCTTTTTCCATGTAACCAAGCGAGCCTATATTTTTTTTTTTATTCTGTATCCTCAACACTTCTTTGTCATTTATATGTGAAGTATGCACTATGGATACAATAAGTGAGTTTTGGAGTGTAGGCCTGAATTTTTGGGAATGGATTTAAAAAGGGACAATCAATTACTACTCTATTAAGTTTCCTTTTGATGTTTCATTATTATTAGTAGCATTCTAAAATGATCTTAGTGGAATAAGGTAGTTGTTTCTTTATGTTGAATGACAAGATATATACACATTTTTGCCTTAATCATACTATAACATATGATGTTTTGTATAGTATTATCATGTACTGGAGAGTTGGGTGGTTGTCTTGTGTATGTGAAATTAGATTCAAGTTGCAGTTGAACTAGTGTTCATTCCTATTACATTCATATTTTTGTAGATTTGATTATGAACAGCTACTCTGACTTGTATGCTTGCTTTATGGAGTGGTGGTTTTGTACAAAACAACTAATTTCTATTAAGTTGCATGTATATGTAAGAGATATGAGGTATTTCCATTTCTTAAGTTGTATAAACGACTGATCATGTAAGATGTTTGTGCAACGACATATTCCACATTTTTTGTGTATGTTGGTCTTGTCAGCCACATAATGAAAAGCATGATCAGATTTTGGGAAACACTATTATGGTCTGGGTTTTCAAAATATTTTGTTTGCTTTTATATAAGCTTGACTTTACCTAAACATGTGCAGGGACAATGGTTTATTATGTGGTACTTGTAAGCTAATAATTACCTTTGTGAATGCACTTTGAAATGGTATTTATTATCTATTGTAGCTTGATTAATAAATTAGAGTAAGCCTTTGACATTGACTCAAATATTGATTTTGATCAAAATTTAGATGTCTTCCATAGCAAACAACTATGGCAGATTTTGATCAAAATTTATATAATTTCCCTTTCTAATTATTTTACAAATTTCATTCATTTCAAATGGATTATTACTTGGAAGTTATATATAGTCACATGGTTGCTAGAAATAGTAAGCATCTTGATTCATCAAGGACATATCACATGTTGAAATTTCTCATAATAGCTTTTGAGGAATTTTATTGTTTCTTATATAAAACCACTAGATATTTTCACCCGACAACTGATACTTTCTTGTATTGAGTAGTTATTGGGGGTTTTCATGTTATTAATACTTGTCAAATTGTCATATGTCACGGGCATTCGAAATAGTAGTGTAAATAATATTAGAGGATCCACCCATCAAGAAGTTTTATGAGCACGTTTACCAACTCCCACATGCCACCTCCTTTGGTAGCTTAGCTCCCTCGCACATTTTTAAGCATGACCTACCCATGTGCGACATTTCCATTTAAAATTTTTAATTCCTCAAGTCTCAGGGATTTATCATATTCTTGAGTTCCCTCATCGCTCCATCCAACACATACATCTGAAGCTCTCTAGATAGGTAGTTCATATAAAATATTTGGTGAACAACATGATGAACAAAGGGTTAGATCCCAAAAAAGTGAAAATCATGTGGAGGTGATCTTCAAAATTCTATAGAATCACCATCCTATATTTTGTAAGCTTACCTCTAGTTTCTCTAGAAGTTGTGATCCTTTAAGATGAGGGACCAAGAATCAGTTTGATTATATTTTCATCCTGCAATAAATTCCATTTCTCCTCCTCCTCCAAGAATATTTTGTTTACCTAATTCACTGGCAAGATTATTCAAGAGAAACATTGGTTGTATTCATGCTTCTACTCGGACTGGTAGGAATAGAAAGATAAAAAAAGAAATTATGATTTTGGACTCGAATTAGGGCAAGGAAAATTTGGTCTGGTGAGAATATGCAAGAGAAAAGCTACTAGGGAATATTTGTCTTGTAAGACTCTCCCAGAAAAGGTTGAAGAAAAATTCTATAAGGAGATTGAGATTATGCAACATTTGTCAGACCGTCCTAATATTGTCACACTCCGAGCGGTGTATGAATATGCAAAATATTTGCACCTTGTGATGGATTTATGCTTTGGTGGACACCTCACTGATGAAATGTATAGGACTGAAATCTAGTTTGAGAATCAGGCAACAAACTTGATCAAGGAATTAATAACGGTCATTAAATATTGTCATGAGTTCGACATTTTCCATCGAGATATAAAACCTGAGTATGTTCTCTAAACTAGTTTCAGACAGCTAAAGCTAGCTAATTTTGGTTTGTCAATGGGGTTTGTAAAAGGAATTTGTTTGTGAGTTGCATCACAATGGACTTTGATTATGCTCATGAAACATGTATACAAGGGCATTATCATCATTATTAAATAATCAAATACTTTTCTTTATGTATTTGACTAAGTGCACTTTTTTGCATTCAAACAGGTCAAACCTTATATAAGGTGGTAGGGAGTCCTTCATATGTTTCCCCTAAAGTTTTGGTAGGGACATATTTAGAAAAGGTTGATGTTTGGGGGGGCTAGTGTCTTCCTACATGTTCTTTTGATAGGAAAATTACCATTTCAAGGAGAATTTACTCAAGCCATATTTAGGCAATAAAACTAGTACAATTGTATTTTCAGTATGAAGAGTGGCACTCCATATCAGATCTAGCAAAGGATTTTCTATCAAGTATGCTTTCAAGGATTTGGAAAATAGACTTTCTCCATAGGAAGTACTGAGTGAGTAAAATTGTTGCATTGTTGAGCATTAAATATTTTGTATATGTGATATCTTCATTTTATGTTCAAAGGTAAGATACATATATGAGTTTATTGACCATATTTTAATATGCGACTGCAGGCCTCCCTTGGATTAAGTTTCACATAGATTCTAATATAAAGGTTCTAGTGAGCATCCCAAAAGGAAAAAAAAATGTTTCCTTGCTGACAAGGGTGAATGCATAGAAGAATCCTCACTTCCATTATTTCCATGTAAAAGGGAGAGAAGAGAACAGTTTGAAAGTTCAATTCCAACAAAGTATGAAGAAGATGAACCTTTATTTGGGCCTTTGCAAGGTTTCCCATGTCCAAGACAACCAGAGATTGATGTCCAAGCAACAGGGACATATGACATTGTGGATTCTCTTGCAACTGTTATTTTACTGATAACATTATCTGAGCCCAAAAGGAGTAGATTATGTGTTCCTGTATTACTAAATGTTATTCATTAATTGTTCATCTTGTGACTTACGATGTTGATAATGGAAGAGTGACTAACAACATGAGTTTATTAATCCATTCACTGACCAATGTAACCCAAAGACACAAATATTTGAACATGAAATGCTTCCATTGTTAGTGACAACTTAAGTTGTGCCCTGTTATTTGTGCTTACCAAATATGTATGGTATTTGAATGGTTTGTGTGGCTATCTATACATAGCTTTCCCTAAGTGAAGATGTAAAGTAGTTGGGAAAATGCACGTATATATTGTTCCTTCATAAAGTTGAAAAAATTGGAAAAAATAGAATTGTATTTTGTGATTTACTTGACATGATTATGCTTTATAGTTTTTGTGTATCTTCTTTAACAATTAATTATGCTTATTGCTGCTATAATTGATCATAAGGTATTGTGTTGTTGGCAAGAAAGTGTTGATGCAAAAGATATCACTTTTTTCACTTCTTTGTTGTTGCAATACATAAACAGAATTGGGTTCATAAGATAGGAAAAAACTTTTCTTGTTATTTGTTGTTGTACTAGATAAGATAAGAACGTTATAACAACTATATATTGATGAGTTTGGTGGCTCCCAAACATCTTTGTAGATATTGAGGGTTTCAAAATCCTTAGGCCATTGTCGCTCCACAACCCTCATGTATGCACTCACTTGACGTGATATTTATATATTCATATTTAGCAATGGTAATTTTGAAAAAGCATAAAAATCTCGAGGGCACAGTCAGAGAGATGGATGTATATTTTCTCAAGGGCTTTGAAGGGGATGAAGAGGTTCACAAGTTTCTAGATGCAAGAAAGGCCTTTATGGATCATATTTTTGGCAAGTCCAAGAGTAAGATATCCATCAGTGTAAATTCCATTTGTATATGCAACATGCTCTATAGTTCTCTGTTCCATTGAGTTTTGTTCATTCAAGGACATTAATATGATTTCTTTCTATCATAATCACATTTCTCTCTCTAGTGTCAAAACGCTGGAATAATTCCATTACTCTCTATAGTGTGAAGTAGTTTGGATAAATTCCCTTATGAGATTCAAATTTCTCAGGCTCCCTTCAAACCAACTTAGAAGTTTTTGTTAAAAATATGACAACAAATGTAAATAATGTAATTGTGGGCAAATTACTTATTAACCGTTAATTGGTTGAGTAAGGAAATAAAGTTAGAATAATGAAATAGGTCAAGTTAAATTAGATGGCCCGAGAGGCTTGTAAGTGTGGAGAATCATTTGATTAATAGAGTTTCCAATCCCTTGCCCCGTGGAGGTTTCCTTGACACCCTATCAAGGTTTTACCACGTAAAATTTATGTGTTTTGTGTGAGTTAATTTCAGTTTGTCTTTCAGTTATATAATTGTATTTCTTTCTCCTTTTTTTTTTTCCAAATAACAACAGGTGGTATCAGAGCTTGGTGGAGTAAAGATCTTGGTGGAGTAACGATTACGCCAAAGTAACAATTATGCTGGAGGAAAAAGAAAAAGAAAATAAGCCGATGTCCAAAAGAAGTGTCGTTGTCCATTGTTTGAAAAGCACGCTATGATAGCTGCTGTCCAAAAGAAGTGCCGCTGTCCATTGTTTGAAAATCCACCGGTTAAGGAGGTTGTGTTCGAGCCTCGCTGCAGAGGGTTTGCTCGAATCCGAGAAAAAAGGGGTTGTAGCTTGAATAACATTGGAGAAGTCGGTTGCAGGATTGAACAAGAGTCGTTCTGCCCAAATGAAATCGTTGGAGAAGCTGGTTGCAGGATTGAACAAGAGTCGTTCTGCCCAAATGAAATTAACTGCCATCTGAGACAAATTCAGGTTCTGTTAGTATTTTTTTTTGAAAAGAAAGAAAAAGAAAGGTTTTTTAAGGCAGTCAAAGATTTTTTTTTCTTAAAGGCAGACAGAATTAAAGACAGACAGAAAAGAATTTTAGGGCAAATTTTTTTTTCGCAGACATAAGAGATTTTTTTTTTTTAAAAGGCAGACAGAAAAAAAATTTAGGGCATAAAATTAAATAATAAAAAAAGAAAGATAAGGGGTAGAATATATATTTTTTTGGGAAGACAATATTGAAAGAGATTTTTTGGGCAATAGAAGGGAAATCAAAAAACCTAACTAGTTGAAAGGAGGAAAAACCAGAAATCCATAGTAGGAAGAATGGGCAAAATGACGAATGCAAAATTTGAGGTGGATAAGTTCACCGGGAAAAACAATTTCGCATTGTGGAAACTGAAGGTTAGGGATTTGCTGGTGCAACAAGGGTTGCACAAAGCATTAGACAGGGTAAAGAAAAAACCAGCAAGTATGATAGATTCGGAATGGGAAGACATGGATGCTCGAACCCTCAGTACCATTTGGTTATGTTTGGTAGATGAAGTTCTCTTTAATATTGTTGAAGCGAGCACAGCTGAAGGGTTGTGGGGAAAATTGGAAACCTTGTATATGACAAAATCTTTGACAAATAGAATTTATTTAAAAAGACAATTGTACAGCCTTCATATGAAGGAGGGTACAAAAGTTGCAGAACATTTACATGTTTTTAATACGCTTATTTTCCAGTTGTCAGATATGGAAGTTAAAATGCAGGAAGAAGACAAGGCAATAACCTTGTTGTGTTCTCTACCCGAGCCATGGGATCACTTCGTAACTTCAATCAGTTTGAGCACTGTAGATTCCTTAAAATTTGAATCTGTTATGGGTGCTCTCTTATCTGAAGAAGTACGAAGAAAATCTAGTATTGAGACATCTGCACCAGAAGCCATGGAAGTTTACATGTTTTTAATACGCTTATTTTCCAGTTGTCAGATATGGAAGTTAAAATGCAGGAAGAAGACAAGGCAATAACCTTGTTGTGTTCTCTACCCGAGCCATGGGATCACTTCGTAACTTCAATCAGTTTGAGCACTGTAGATTCCTTAAAATTTGAATCTGTTATGGGTGCTCTCTTATCTGAAGAAGTACGAAGAAAATCTAGTATTGAGACATCTGCACCAGAAGGTCGGTCAAAGGAAAGAGGGGAGAGAGCAAGGGGTTCTTCCAGATCAAAGTCAAAGGGTGGCAAGAAATGTAAAGCCAAGTGTTGGTACTGCAACAAACTTGGACACCTCAAGAAATATTGTTGGAAACGGAAGGAGTCGAAAAACCATAACAAGAAAGAAAATCAGGTTGATTCCGGTATGGTTGATGAGGTTTTAATTATTGAAGCCTTCCCTATTTGTAATGTCTCTCAAGATGCTGAAAATTGGCTATTAGACTCTGGTGCTTCTCATCATATGAGTCCGCACCGAAATTGGTTTACTTCGTATGAACCTGTAAATGGTAGTTTTGTATTCATGGGAAATAATGCATCTTGTCAGACTGTTGGGATTGGTAATGTAAAAATCAAGATGTATGATGATACAGTTAAAACATTATTTGATGTTAGGCATGTACCTGATCTAAAGAAAAACTTGATTTCCTTGGGAGTTTTGGATTCGAATGGGTATAAATTTACAGGTCAGAATGGAGTGCTGAAAGTCTCAAAAGGAACCTTGGTTGTTATGAAGGCTTAAAAGGTCGGAAATCTGTACAGACTCAAAGGAAGCACTCAAGTTAGTGAAGCAGCGATCGTATCAGAAAAAGCATAAGAAGGTTCTCATTTATGGCATCAGCGGTTAGGTTACATGAGCGAGAAAGGTCTTCAGGTACTGATGAACTGCAAGTTGCTTCCTGATTTGAAATCCTTGAAGTTGGTTTTTTGTAAATATTGCGTGTTTGGAAAACAATGTAAACAAAGGTTCAAGACTGGAAATCATAATAGTAAACAGATTTTAGACTACATTCATTCTGATTTGTGGGGACCATCTCCTATTGTATCTTATGGAGGTGCATTATATTTCTTAACATTTACTGATGATTTCTCCTGGAAAGTTTGGGTCTATATGTTGAAAAATAAAGCTGATGTATTTAATATTTTTAAACAATTTAAAGCAATGGTGGAAAAGAAAACATGCAAATCAATTAAATGTTTAAGAACTGACAATGGCGGTGAATTTACTTCTTTAGAATTCGAACAATTCTATAAGGATGAAGGGATTGTTAGACATAAAACTGTTGTTTATACTCCTTAGTAAAATGGTGTTGCTGAACGGATGAATCAAACTCTTATGGAAAGAGCTAGAAGCATGATCAACAATGCTAACCTGCAAAAGGAGTAGTGGGCAAAAGCAGTGTCTACTGCTTGTTATTTAGTTAACAGATCACCTTCGGTTGCAATAAACTGTAAAATTCCTAAAGAAGTTTGGTCGGGTCAGTCTTGTGATTATTCGCATTTGAAGATTTTTGGTTGTGATGCCTATGCTCTTATTCCTAGAAATCGGCATTCAAAGTTAGATCCAAAATTGAAATGTTGTGTCTTTATTGGATATGATTATGCAGTGAAGGGATATAGGTTGTGGGATCCTTCTTCACGGAAGATAGTCATTAGTAGAGATGTAACATTTGATGAATCTTCTCTTTTAAAATCAGATATTGAAAAAGTTGAACAGGAGCAGGTATCGCCAAATTAGCATATTCAATTGGAGACTAAACCTTTTCTAGAAATTCGAAAGGAAGGAGAGACTTCTGATGAAAAAGGTGGAGAAGTAAAGGAAACTTGAGAAATTCCAGAATCAATTCAACAACCAGTCACTCTAAGAAGGTCTACAAGGGAAAGAAAAACACCCAAAAGGTATGAAGACTCTACTTCATCTTTTTCATTGATTACTGAAGATGGGGAACCTTCTTGTTATCAGGAAGTAGTAGATGATGCAAATAGCAAGATATGGAAAAAGGCTATGGAAGAAGAAATGGATTCCTTAGCCAAGAATAATACCTGGGATTTGGTAGAACTTCCCAAAGGGAGAAGTGTTGTTGGGTGCAAATGGGTCTTCAAGTTGAAGAGAAAAGTTGATGGAAGTATTGACAGGTATAAGGCGAGGTTGGTTGCAAAAGGGTATTCTCATGTTGAAGGTATTGATTTTCATGAGATTTTTTCACCAGTGGTTAAACTTGTTTCTATTCGTACTATGTTAGCACTAACTGCGTTACTTGACCTTGAGTTAGAATAGTTAGATGTTAAAACAACCTTTCTTCATGGTGATTTGGATGAAGAAATATATATGGATCAGCTAGAAGGTTTTGTACAAGGTCGCAACAGAAGATTAGTTTGCAAGCTCAAGAAATCATTGTATGGCCTGAGGCAGTCGCCCAGGCAATGGTACAAGAAGTTTGATTCCTTCATGGTGAGCCAGAATTTTATCAGAAGTGAGTATGATCATTGTGTATACTTCAAAAGTTTCAATGGCATATTCATTATCTTGGTGTTGTATGTTGATGATATGCTTATTGCAAGTAAAAGCATGGAAGAAATCAACAGGTTAAAGGCTCAACTCTCTAGGACATTTGAAATGAAGGATCTTGGAGCGGCAAAACATATCTTGGGCATGGAGATACACAGAGACAGGAAGAATGGTAAGCTTTGGTTATCACAACAGAAGTATGTGGAGAAAGTACTTGAAAAGTTCGGTATGAACAATGGGAAACCTATTAATGTTCCATTAGCTTTCCATTTTAAGCTTTTTTCGGGATTAAGTCCTAGAACTAATGAAGAAAAGAAGTATATGTCTCGTGTACCATATGCAAATGCGATAGGAAACTTAATGTAGGCGATGGTATTTACAAGACTTGGCATTTCACATGCAGTTGGAGTTGTCAGCAGGTTCATGGAAAATCCAGGAGAAGAACATTGGAGAGCAGTGAAATGGGTGCTTCGATATTTGAGAGGCACAAGTGACCATTGCATAAGCTTTGATGGTCATGAAGGTTCAGTCTGCAGATATGTGGATGCTGATTATGCAGGTGATTTGGACAAAAGGAGGTCTACTACAAGTTATGTTTTTACTCTTGCAGGTGGAGTAATCAGCTGGATGTCAAAGCTTCAAAAGACAATTTATTTGTCCACTACTGAAGTAGAGTATATAGCTGCTTTAGATGCCTGTAAAGAGGCAATCTGGTTAAAAGTTCTGCTTGATGAGATTGGAAGGATGCAGGAGAAAGTGAATGTGTTTTGTGATAGTCAGAGCGCTATTCATTTGGCTACAAATTCAGCCTATCACAGCAAGACCAAGCACATCGATGTAAGGTATCACTTTGTGAGACATGTAATCGATGGCGACAAAGTAGTTCTCAAGAAGGTTCGTACACAGGAAAATCATGCAGATATATTCACAAAGCCAGTTACAGTAGAGAAGCTAAGATGGTGTCTCGCTTCTCTCGGCTTGCAAAAAAGATGATGAATGGGCATGGGCAAGGGATTAGGAAAATTGTTGTCAAGGTGGAGTTTGTTAAAAATATGACAACAAATGTAAATAATGTAATTTTGGGCAAATTACTTATTAACCGTTAATTGGTTGAGTAACGAAATGATGTTAGAATAACGAAATAGGCTCAAGTTAAATTATATGGCCTGAGAGGCTTGTAAGTGTGGAGAATCATTTGATTAATAGAGTTTCCAATCCCTTGCCTCGTGGAGGTTTCCTTGACACCCTGTCAAGGTTTTACCACGTAAAATTTATGTGTTTCGTGTGAGTTAATTTCAGTTTGTCTTTCAGTTATATAATTATATTTCTTTCTCCTTTTATCTTTCCAAAGAAAAATAGTTTGGTCTCAACGTTACAATCTATTGAAATCATATTTTTGTATTCCCCCTCTTTATTTAACTTATGACAAATTGACTTGATTCTCAGAGGCCTCATAAATATGGCGTTTCCCCCCTTTTCATTCCTTCTTGACATCTTGAAGGACGAAAATTGTTGTCTACATTTACAACCCAAATCTTGGTTCACATTTTCTTGTAAACCTATATGTGAGATCACTTTGAAACTTCCATGATGCATGCATTTATATGTATATTTCTTGTGATTCTTTCTGATTCTAAATATATGTATATTTCTTGTGATTCTTTTTTATTCTAAATATAGAATATGCTTATTTGAGCTAAACAACTTGAATAGGGCTCAATCTATTTACTTGTATGTGTTATAGATAAAAATTACTGATCTACTAAAGTTTTCAATGCCTTGCTCTGAAGTTGATCTTTAAATTCACCTATTTTCTAAAAAATATAATGTTGAATTCCTTAACATTAATGAGCCTTACATACTGGGAAACCCACTTATTCATCTATTTCTATTTCAAATGTTATTATATATATATTTGAAAGGTTAAAAAAACCTAAAAAGTATGAACGTGTCCTTACCTCGCACCAAAATGATAGGAAAAGATTTAAATTTGGAGTTGTCTACTGAGGCCGCGTTTTGGCCCGGACGACAGAAATCTGCCGAAATCCGGTCAACTAAATCTGGGCAAATCAGGTAGTTGCAGTGCTTGGAATCGATTTTTGATAGCGGAAATGGATTCAGCACTATCAAAAACCCCTGGGGCACTCAAAATACTAATATTTAACAACTGTAAATAAGATTCTGGACAAATCTTTGCCAGATTTTCTGAAAATCATTACCGGATTCTGGGTCAAAACGCGACCTCGGTAGACTACGCGTTTAAATTTAATTTGTAAAAGACAAACTTATCAAAATATTAAAAAATGTAACATGCTGCTTCATAAACCGAAAGCCCATGTGGGAGAGGTGAACACGCAATCTACGTAAACGGTAGAGATGAGATAAAATATATATATCGAAAGTTCGTGTGAAGGGCGAAAACGCGCATTCTACCCCTTCCGCGAAGCTACCAATCACGATGTCAGCAGTGACTCGGCGTCCGCGTAGGGTAGTGCAGCAAGTTAATTGGCCAGTGGCCATTGGAAAATACCCGTGCTCCTTTAATCCACACTTGCTGCCTCTGTAATTTTGTTGTCCAGAGACGGTACCCTATAAGTTAACTGGCCAATGGCCAATGACCATTGGAACTCCCCTGGGCTCCTTTAATGCAGGCTTGCTGCCCCTGTAATTTTGTTGTCGAGAGACGGTCCGACATTGTTCAGTGTTGAGTGAGCTGGGTCTTCCATCTCAAACGCTTCTCAAATTGGTATCCATTTCTTGGATCGACTATGGCTCTGCCTCTCATTGAAGGTGCAGCCCTTGGTGCAGCCCTTCAAATAGCTATGGAGAAAGGATTAAAGCAGCTGGGAGGAGTCTCTGACTCAATAATTTGCAGCAAAATATGGGGTGAAAAACTGGAGGAAACTGCCTCGTTGCTAAAGCCTATTATTGATGAATGTATAGAGACAAGTTCCTACCCAGATTTATCAGATTTATCAGCCCACAGAACTGAGCAGTACAAAGATTTTCGAGCCCAACTGCAGTCTGCCCTTGATCTTGTGCGAAAATCAGATCAAATACACAACCTTGATATAAAGGGAATGTACGTCTATGGAAACAAAATCCTAGAGTTCAACGAGAAAATCAAGGATTTCATTGCTATTCAGGGCCCGCCCAACCTCACCCTTGATTTGCAGAAAGTAATTGCAGAAGTCAGGAATCTTGGCCGGCGATTCGAACGAATGGAACGTCTCATTCTTCAAAAAATCAACCCAACACAGCTATCTCAAACCCCCATTGATGGCCTACAAGGAGCTACAGGCATCAACCCAACTCAGCTATCTCAAACCCCCATTGATGGCCTACAAGGAGCTACAGGCGCCCAACAGTCCAACAGCTTCAAGTCCCAGGTCCCGGCCATGCCAAACGAGGTTGTGGGTCTATATAAACCTATCAATGATGTCAAACAAATTCTTTTGAAGAAGAGAGATGTTAGTATCATTGGAATAACAGGGATGGGTGGGAGCGGCAAAACCACTCTTGCATCAGTACTCTGCCGCGATCCTGAAGTCCAAGGTAACAGCAATTCCCAGCTTTTTAAAAATTTGGTCCATTTTATGCTCTCATGACCTTAGTTTCGGAGGTTTTGTTCTATTTGTGATCTTCAGCTACCTTCCAAAACAATATACATTTCATTACCGTCTCACAGCTTCATCGAAATGAAAACGGCCTTTTGGAGATTTTAGATACTCTAGGGGATCGCATAATTGGTAGTAACAGGCCTCGTTTCCGGAGCATAGAGGATGCACGCAACCAACTGCAGAATAATATTAATCGAATTGCAGAAAGTACACATCAACCAACTTTGGTGGTGTTGGATGACGTATGGTCGAATTCAAATCTGGAAAATTTGTTGTTTACAGCAGAAGGATACAAGACAATTATCACAACCAGATATAATTCCACCATTCCACACATAAGTGGTACCCAGCCGTATTTCATGCCTGAATTGAAGGAAGCTGACGCACTGTCGCTTTTCTGTTTCTGGGCCTTTGGTCAGACTTCGATTCCAGCAACACAGAAGGAGGATCTTGTTAGACAGGTATGAATTCTACAGTTTATTGTTTTTGTTTTTGTTTGTCAGTGATTTTTTAAACTTGATTTGTGGCTTGTTTTTGTCAAGTTGTTTGTGATTTTCTAAATTTGATTTGTGGCTTGAGGAACCGGTATTGAAATTATTAAAGTTATAGGGGAATGCCAACCAGCCTGGGCCACACAGGCCTTAGCTCACTGGATTTTTTTAGCATATCTTCTTCCCTAGCACAGAGCACAATCACCAGATGAATTTGATCTAGATCGCCTTGCTAACGCAGCCCATCTTCAACCTGTTATGCTAATAAGACTTAACAAATTCTACAACTATACTTATCTTATAAAACCGAACTGTTTCTCTATCCTAATTTTGTTGTGCACCTCATAATTGTCAAATTCCAATTTATTTCTGATAGCAAAGGGTCATTTCATGACTACCACAAAGCCTGTTCAGTCTTATTAATGTTACCGAATTACTAGGCTTGCAATTGATATCAATAATTTTAACAAAAGAGCATTTCTGTATCATATAACTTCAGCAAAAGTCATAATACTCTGTATTTGTGCAAAAGAAAGTTTAACTGGTACTAGGTTTGTAGGTTGCAGCAGGGTGTAAGGGTTTACCACTTGCCCTTAAGGTGATTGGAAGTTCTTTGCATTGTAAACCGCGGCCAGTTTGGGAACTTTACAAGGATAAGCTTTCCAGATCTGAACTTATTTCAAAAGATCACAAAGACGTTCTTCTTAGTCGTTTGGAAACAAGTATAGATATCCTCAGTGAGAAGGAGAAGCAGTGCTTTTTGGATTTGGGGGCATTTCCCAAAGGTAGAAAATTCAGCGTAGATTCATTATTGGACATTTGGGTATATGTTCGCGGAATGGAATGGCCTGAAGCTTTTGATGTCCTGTTAGAATTTGCAAGTCGAAATCTCATCAATCTCACAGGCTATCCAGGGTATAAAACTTGTTTATGTTTGCATCATTTCATGACAGCTTCGATTGCTCCACATCTTTATCTGTGTTTCTCAAATTAAATTCTTGTGGTTGTGGCTTCCTTTACTTAGATTAAAGCACTTTGCAGAAAAGCTCATACTTCCTGCCATATGTTAAATGCATATGAAAGAAATTTAAGACTCAAGTTTATTTACATGTTTTCTAAAAAAAATTAGAAAGCACTAAGGTGATAAATTGATAATCTTGGAGTTATAGTTTTATTAATGTATTGGGTAGTAGATGTTAATTTTTGGATTTTATATTTGTCTGAATCTAAAAATTAATATGTACTACATCAGTGCATTAATAAAGCTATAACTCCAATAAAGCTATAACTCCAGCTAAAAAAACCTTAATTCACCATTATTGTATTGCATTGGCTAATATAGCAAGCTTTTTAATGCGTTAGGAGTGCGGCCATCGATTATAGCTGTTCCTCTGAGCTTGCTTTTTCTCAACATGATGTAATGCGGGATTTAGCCTTCCATCTGTCAAGCCAGGATAGTGACATTCATTGCAAGAGACTTTTCATGCCTCGCAAGGAAGCCAAAATTCCTACAAAATGGCAATGTACACTGAAAGGGCATTCATCTGGTGCTCAGTTTGTTTCAATTCATACAGGTTGGGCTGCTCGTGAAACTTGCGCTCTTTCCATGCCTCAACGTCGAATAATTATTAGTTCAGTTTAGTACTTTTCCAAACAATTTAATAAGCATATGATTTCAATTTACTGGTATTCCAAACTTTTTAAGGAGTTTGGTGGCCATTTTTATTAGCATGTAATGTTGATTTTAACATATTGGGTTTTGGCAGGTGCAATGGAAGAAAGAGATTGGTGTCAAATGGATTTTCCTGAAGTGGAAGTTTTGACTTTATTCTTTTCTGCAAGTCAATACTGTCTTCCAACATTTTTACAGAGCATGACAAAACTAAAGGTTTTTATCATATACAATTACAGTTCTAAACGTGCAATACTTAGTGGTCTGCCCAGCTTTCCTTCACCTTTTCAGGTTAGGTCTGTGCTTCTTCATAAGTTGATTCTGCCTCCTCCTCTTTACGAGAACTGTAGATCCTGGGAAAAGTTGGAAAAGCTGTCTGTATGTCTATGTGAGGGCCTTGGAAATATCACTCTACTGGATAAGGAACTTGAAGCCCTGAACTTTCCGAACTTGTTGGAGATTAATTTTGATCACTGCAGTGATTTGAGCGAACTACCTGTCAAACTGTGTAAGTCAACTTCCCTGGAGAGGTTGTCTGTCACTAGTTGCCATCTCATCCAAAACTTACCTGATGACTTGGGATCGTTAAGCTCACTCAGAGTGTTGAGATTGTCTGCATGTCCAAGCTTGTCAAGGCTGCCACCGTCCATTTGCAAACTTGGCCAACTAGAATATGTTGATATTTCAATGTGCAGGTCTTTGAAAGTGCTTCCCGCGGAATTTTATCGGCTATCAAATTTAGAAACGTTGGACATGAGAGAGTGCTCAGGATTGAAGAAGCTGCCTATTGTCAAACTGGGGTCTTTAAAACAAGTAATCATCTCTGACAGCGATAAGGAGTCTCAAGGAGTGTGGTTGTCCATCAAAGAATCTGACATTCACAATCTCAGAATTGATGTTGTTGCAGAGCTCTTTAGTTTGGACTGGCTTTATGATTGAACTTGTTGGAAGGACTATTAAAATATATTCCTTGCCAGTTGCTTGAATCTGATGAAGGACATTGAACGGATGTATTTTCAGAGCGATTACTTCATTGTATTTCATGTACATGGAGATTGAAGTCTATTGACCTAATATATTCAGCAATTTTTCAAATAAGTTATGAATGAGGTCATAATAATTCTGTAAATGAAATCCAGGTTTTTCTAGATTTACAAATAACCTAAGGCCGAACCTTCATGTAGTATTTTAGAATTTTTCTAAGATTATTTTCATATATTTTTGTATGTAGTAGAATTTTAGAATTTCTCTTAATATAGATAGTAAGATTTTTATATATTTTGTGGATTGGTAGAGTATGTTGTAATTAGGTTAGGGTGAGGAATATTGAGTAAAGCATAAACCTCAGTATGTTTTATCCAATATTATGAGTATGAGGTGTAAATTGCGAGAATATTGGGTAAAACATATCCCACTTTTATAAAGAGAGGGAGGGATATAGGAGGAAGACATAAAGATAGAGAGGGAGAGAAAATGATGAAGGGGATGGGATGGGTGAGCGAAGGAGTTGCTTAGTGACGGGGAGCGAGAGAAAAGGATTAAGGGGAGGAATGGGAGGGAGTAAGAGGGGGGAACGAGGGATAGATAGAGACTAAAAAAACAGAAATAGAGGGGAAAAGGGATGGGTTAGAGAAAGAGTGTGTGTCAAAGAGAGTGAGAGAGATAGAATGCGACGGGGAAAGAAAGAGGAGGGGAGATCAAAAACAAGTGATAGAGAGAATGATATCAAATGGAGACATAGAGACAAAAGGATATTGAAAGGGGGAGAGAGATTAAAAAGGGAGGGTGAAAGAAATACAGGGAGACATGGGGGGCAGGGAGAGAGAAGGGGCAAAGATAGAGAGAGTGATGCGGAAAGGAAAAGACAAAAGACATGAAATAAGTAAGGGAGAGAGAGATAAGCAGAGATAGAAAAAGAGTATGTTTTATCCAATATTCCACATACCGCCGTCCCCATTGATGAAATTGGGGGTAAAAGGGAGATTGGGTAAAACATAAATATTTTTTACCCATTATCACCTCCATTGCCACTTTCATATGAGGGTAGGGTGGGCAAGGGGTCGAGAGGGAATAAAATATAAATCCATATGAGAGTGGGGTAAAGGGATTATTTTGTAAAACATGCCCTGCCCTCATAATTTAAATTTTACCCAAAATTCCCTCCATACTCACCATCATATGGATTTATGTTGGTAATTACCAAGTATCCCCCATACATATGAGGGTGAAGGTACTAGAGATATTGGGTAAAACATATATTGTGAGGGTGACGTATGTTTTACCCAATAGTCCCCCCACATTCACCCCCACTCCCATAATTTATGTTTTACCCAATATTGTCCCTCCTCCCACCGTCATAAGAGGGATGAGTATGTTTTATCGAATATTCCTCTGACCTCCATAATTACCCAATACCAAACATATGGGGTAAGGGTACCTTGATGTTTTGCTCAAATATGTAAGGGGTACATTGGATAAAACATAAGCATGTCTTACCCAATACCCCCCTTTACCCCAACCATGATATGAGGGCGGGGTATGTTTTACCCAATATCCCTTCTCATATGGGGGCACGGGTAGGTAGAATATTGTGTAAAATATAAATTATGGGGGTGAAGGTGGTGGGACTATTGGGTAAAACATACCCCACCCTCATTGGGGGTAGGAAGAAATCTAGGTAAAACATATCCCATCTTCATATGGGAGTGGTCAGTAGAGGGGGAATATCTCCTTTCCCTACTCTCATCCTCATTTAGTGGGGGTGGGGGAAATATTGGTTAAAAAAACCTCATAGTCATATGAAGATGGGAATAAGGGGGATAATTGATAAAGCATATCACTCCCCCTAATCTCACTGTCATCAATGGGGATAGAAAAAATATTTGGTAAATCATACCCTACCCCACCCTCATATGGTGGAGCATGTTTTAACCAATATCTGCCCCCTTAGTCACACCCTCACATGAGAGTGAGGTATGTTTAACCCAATATTCAAAATATTTGGTAAATCACACCCTACCCCACCCTCATATGAGGGAGGAGCATGTTTTAACCAATATCGCCTCCCTTAGTCACACCCTCACATGAGAGTGAGTTATGTTTAACCCAATATTCCTCTACTCCCACGCTCATATGAAATCCACACCTCATATGAGGGTGGGAATTTATGCAATGGGTGGAGGTTTATGTTTTACTAAATATTTGTTCCACCCCCATCTTGATACTCAAATAATTTGATTTTTAATTAATTTATATTGTTAACACCTTTATATAAAATTTACGAAGATATATAAAATAATAGACATTTTAATTGTCGCATGTTTTGTTTTTTTGAAATTGGGTAATATAATTTTTTATGGGATTATATTTTTTATTTGTTTTAATCTCATTTTTTAATGTATAAATAGATTCAAAACTCTCAAAACTTCTAGTTTATTTAAAAAATTATAAATAGATAAAATTTGGCAAACTATAAAGATATTATATATATATATATATATATATATATATTAAACTCCACTAAAATAATATATTATAAAAATTAAACTAAAAGTTAATATATAAATTTTAAACTTGTATTTTTTCCCTTTGATGCTTACCTTACCTTTATGTGCGTGTCATTGGTCTGAGAAAGTAGGGAATTATGTAGGGAAGGGTTGGAATAAAAATGAGGTAAGAAGTCCGGAGGAATGACCATTAAAGCAAGGTTTGGTAGCTCGTTGTGTCTAACCTTTACGCACCTCCAAGCGTGTAACTAGACGTTAATGTTATGAGATGTACTAGACGTACAATGCTATGATAATGGCAAAACTTATTTTCTGGGCTATATGTTATTAAATGCGGTTGGGCATATGCTGCCCATTGTTAGATTTAGATTCGTTTAAATCTAACGTGAGTAGTATATGCCTCGTCGCATTTAATAACGTATAGCCGAAATAAGGCTCACCCATGATAATGCCAATGTCTCACAATCTGCTCACCCATGATAATGTCAATGTCTCACAATCTAATATTCTAGTCAATGTAGTTTAATATTAAATTGGCATGATGAGGTGATATTTTATTTTTAAATAAATTTTAATTATATTAATTTTTGAGCATTTTAATTTTATTATTTAAAAATAAATTTTAATTATGTTAATTTTTGGTATTTTAATTTTAGAATTGGTAAAATTAAATATGAATATATTGTATTTAAAAAATAAATTAAAATTATTTTTTAGATTTTTTAAAATAAATTTTATATTAAAAAAATTACAATCATAAAATGATTATACATATTGTTATTTTATTGATCTTGCCTATATGATATTATCGACATAAATGATTTATAACCATATCCAAAATCAATGTTATAATTAAATTGAACTAGATTGAGCCCACCCAACAAATGAGCATTGAAACATGTGAGAAACATTCATTAATAAACTTTAGCCCTCCACCAAGTATTTGAGCCCAAAGTCTTGAGTTCTCTTTAAGTACCTTAGGAGTCTCTTTGCAACACACTAATTTCTTCCACAAGACTTTTGTATGAACCTAGAAAATATCTCAATTGCAAATGAAATATTTGGTCTAACAAGTTAAATGTGACTCCCTATAAATTATCTATATTTCCACCCTCAAATTCATTCCCTTCTTTTGATGTTGGCTTCAAATTTTGCTCCAATGGAGTAGAAAGAGGATTACAACCAATGATGCCAAATTTATTCAACAACTCTTCAATGTACTTCTTTCAGGTGATAAATCTATACCTTGAATTTCAAGTTCCTTCAATACCCAAGTAATAGTGAAGATATCTCATATTTATCATGTCAAATCTCTCTTTTTCAATTATTTCTTTATAACTACAAAAATATGACTCATGGTTCCCTGTTATCAAAAGATATTTTACATACACTAAAAGCCATATGGAAAATTTTCCAACTTTCTTGACAAACAAAGTTGGATCCGACAAGATTAAAGTGCTTTAAATTGATCTTCCAAAGCTTCTTAGTTAACATTCCATACCATGCACAAGGTGCTTGCTTTAGGCCATGCAAATGCTTAATGAGCTTACATACCTTATATTCTTGACCCTTCACAATAAATCCTTCTATTTGAGACATGTAGACATTCTCTTTCAAATATTCCATCAATAAGGTTTTCTTCACATCCATGTGATGAAGATTCAACCTATATTGTGCTACCAAAGTTAACAAAGCATGAACAATGGTCCATTTTGTTGTGGAGGAAAAAGTATCATATTTTGTGTCTTTTTTTAGTGCCTATCATATTTCCACAGGATTTTCCTTATGCCTATCAAGTGAGCTATGTGATTTGTACTTGTTCTTGTAGACCCATTTGTAACAAATTAGTTCAGTTCCAAATGGAGGATCCACCAACTTCTGTGTCCCATTCTTGATGAGAGCATCATACTCATCGCACATGGATTCTTTCGACTAATCACGAGAAAAAACCATTTCAAAGGAAGTTGTTTTAAAGTTAGTAGATAAATTCAATTCACAATCATGCAAAACCTCTATATCATTGACATACCCTAAATTTAAATCATCTATGTCACCCTCATGATCTTTTCTTGTTGAATTTCTAGTTCATTCCTTCCAACCTCATCGAGATGAACACTTTCAAGTGTCTTCTTGACCAATTTTGGAAATTCATGTGATGGTCTAGGTTGCTCGATTGATCGAGATGGTTATGCATTCCCATCAAGGTTCAACTTTTCAATCCTCTCAATCACATCATCCAATTGAGCCTTCCATTCTTGTGAAGTGGTTAGATTTTCTAGATGAGGGGGAGATGGCACTTCAAAAGTAGATTCCAGAGATTGATCTAGGATACAAGACCCCCCCTTTCAAATTTATAATATCCTTATCATTTCCATGAAATGTCTTTAATTGAGTATATCCATCAAGATGATCAAGGTGTTTCTCAATAGTTATATTATTATAATGGATTAATGAAAAATGACATCTATAGAAAGGATGATCTTTTAATGTATCTCATTGTAAATATTATATGACTTTGTGGCATTTGAGTACACCAAGAAGATGCACTTTTTACCTCCTGCACCTAGTTTGTTTCTTTTCTCTAAGAGTTCAAAAATTACAAGTGAAACCAATAACCCTAAGATGTTTCACTAAAGGAATTTGGTGGTACCACCTTTCGTAAGGATTCTTGTTCCCAAAAGCATGAGATATAATTCTATTTTTCAAATACACTACATAGAGAATCACATCAACCCAAAACATTAACTTGACATACTTGAAAAAATGGAATGGAATGTATTATGCTAAAGAGTGTCCTATTCATTCTTTTTGCTACACCATATTGTTGAGGATTTTATGGAATAATGATTTGATGCTTAATCCCATGTTGGTATAGATAGTTTTCAAAGTCATTAGAAGTCTATTTCCCTCCATTATTAGTATGAAGAGTACTAATATGATATTATGCTTCAATCTATCAAGAGTATGAATTGCCTATGCTTGGATATCTGCCACTTTTTCTTGGACTCTAAGTTCAACAAACAGAACAAGGAAATTTTCATTCTTAAACTAAGTAACTCAAGGAAATTCTAAGGAAGTTTGTAATGAAGGACTGTAAACCTGTAAGTACATCCATGGTAATAGGCTATAACCTCGGCAAGGATGATGAACATCCAAAAACTAATCAATCTGCCTATAGATCAATTATTGGGAGTCTACTCTATCTCACATCTACAAGACCCAATATTGTACTTGTAGTTGGACTGGTGGGATGATTTCAGTGAAACCCTAATGAAAATAATCTTAGGGTAGTCAAGAGAATTAAATAAATTTTGAGGTATAAAATGAGCCTCTTAAGGAATATTATAAAATAATAAAATAAGATTAGATTATATCATCAAATTTTAGAGGGAAAAAAGAAAAAACTATTTTTTCAACTCATATTTTCAACTTATCTCCATACAAATTTACTCAAATTTCGAGTGGGGGCACTTGTTGAATGCAATATTTAAGTCCTCGTCCAAGGAGTACCCATGTTGCATACTTTCGATGAACCTTGTTACATGAAAAATGAGAAATACATAAAAAAATGTGATTGCAATCACCTTTTTCATTTATTTCTCATTTTTGTGTAGCAGGGTCCATCAAAAGTATGTAACATGGGTAGTCTTTGGATGAGGAATTAAATTTTGCATCAAACAAGTGCTCCCATTTGAAATTTTAGTAAAACCATAGGGAGATAAGTTGAAAATACGAGTTGAAAAAATATATTTTTATTACTTTTAAATTTTTACTCCAAAAATAGTGAATCATACCCCATGGTTGACATCATCATCTTGAATCCTATAGGTTCTTATAAAGTTGATTTTGGTTGTACATTTTTGTTTTGAGACCCAATTTTTACCTTAAAAATTCTTTAATGGGATATTTAAATATCTGCAAGGAAATTTAGAGTTTGGCATATGGTATTCTAAGGATACAAACTTTACTCTACAAGCTTATACGAATATTGATTGGGGAAGTAGCATTGATGACAAGAAAAATAAATGTGGTGGAGCTCTCTTTCTAGGAAATTGTCTAGTATCTTAGCTGAGTAAAAAACACAATTATATCTCTTTGTCTACTACTGAAGAAGAATACATTGCAACTTCATCATGCTGTACATAGATGCCATGGATGATGTAAAACCTTAAAGACATTAAGGGATATTACACTTGACATGTCTCTATTTTCTACTATAACACAAATTCAATTAATATATCAAAAAATCCTATGATGCACTTAAAAACCAAGCACAATCCTATTAAATATCATTTTCTCAAAGAATAAGTATTGGATCAAACAATTAAGTTAGAATATGTGCCTATTAGGGAATGGATTGCAAAAATATTTACTAAGTCCCCTTCAAGAGAGCCTTTTGAGATCTTAGACAAAGATTGGGAATGATACCTTTCTCATATATTCCATAGATTTTTTACATAGGAAAGATGGAAACTATCCAAATATGGAATGGATAGATGTATCACAAAAGATCAAAGAAAAGTATGTGGAATCAACTCAGGGGGAGATACAAGCTTATAAAATGTTGCATGTGTTCAAGGGAAGAGATTTGCACTCTACGACTCATATTATTTATTTTAGCAGTTAGTAGCATCAATAGCCTACTATTATGAAGTAGCAGGAGCATTCAGCCCTTGGAAAATCCATTAGTGTATCCTGGCACATGTAGTTTGGTTATACTTGGTGTCCATCTCACCTGGGAAAGTGAGAAGTTAAAGTCCTCTGCGATGATGTCAAAGGGGGATAATTAGTATAAATTAGCAGCTCAAAGCAAGGGAGAGTGAGAAGATAATGGAACTTCAGAGTTATCATAGTCAGTGGGAGTTTCGACAACTTGACAAGGGGAGTCAAGTTTACAACCATCAATTACCGTCAATGTCTAGTGTAGATTCCATCAATAACAAAGATGGGGATTGTAAGTAGTTTTTTTTTGTCATTAACGTCAAGTTTAGTCATTGATGTCAACTAATGTTAAGATCAAGGGGAGCTTGTTGAGTATTCTTGATAATATTGATTTCACTCCTACTTAAGGCGACTAGTGTCATTCATTGTTGAGTATATGTTGAAAATTTTTTGACCAGTTGGATAGCCTAGCTTGGTAGAAAAATTTCCTATATTAATCTTGATCAAAAGAAATGAAAAGTTTTGGGTTAGAAAAATCTCTCAAAAACCTCTCCATTGATATATGGCACTTTGAGAAATTCATAAGGAATAAGGCATCTGGTCATCTGGGGTTCAGGACATGCAAGGTTCCCTTATCCAATCAACTAGTTGGATGGTTGGATGTCATATTTATTCGGGCCTTGCAAAAAATCCAGGCTTCATTGCTTATTTGAGCATCTGGTTAGTTAGGATGCATAAGATTATAGAGTGCTTGAAACAATCTACATAACATATTATCCAATTTATCTGGGCTTTGAGGCTATCTAGGCATTCAGGTATGTGGTGGGTGCCTAAGAAAAACACATATGAAAACATCCATATGCCAGATTTCCTAGATTTGTAGTGGACCCCCTAATAGATGGCAGTGAATGACGTAGTGTATAGGCGACATCAAGATGGCATGCAAGTAGTTCCAGGTGGCAGTGATGTGTCACGAATGATGACATGGCACTCTATGGTCATTACACATGACAGGTGGATTTAACATTTATGAGCCTGAAAAGTGGCCCTTTTTTGGGTGACACATGGTAGTGACATGGCATGACAGGTGGCAAAGAGATGATGTGGTAGGTGACGTGGCATGATGAGTGGCCAAGAGATGACATGGCTAATGATATGATAGTAATATGGAAGATGATGTGGTAGGTCTCGAGATTCATGCAAGGGGTTTGGTGGGGAAAAGTTTTCCTTTTATTTCAAAATGGGCCTTTACATCTAACATTATGTAGTTTATCAAGGCGTCTAATTCACTAGGGGTCGAAGCATGAAATTATTGTTAGAATGGATTAGATGTTGGATCAATTGGATTCGGGACTTAATATAAAGTTGTTATTCACCTATATCTCCATCTTTGGAGAATGTAAAAAATTGTTGAACGTTTAGCCAAAATCTCTGAATTTTGGATCTGCTTCAAATGATTAAGGACATGGCCCCAGTCGTAGGTCATGAGGAGAAAAGGGCTTGGTATCCAACATTAAAAGAAAATGTAATCAGACACCAGGACATCCAAGATCCATTGGTGTCTAAGGTGTGTTTAATAACTAAAGGACTAGATACTAGATTTGTTTGGCGATACTAGCTCTCAATTTCAGTGGTTGGTTATATGGAGAAAAGAGCTAAAAGTTTGCTAATACAGTAAAGAAAGAATTCCCATGGGTAAAACCATGGATTTATACCCATGGTAAAGGAAGGAACTAAAACCATAAATACAAAAGAGAAATAACTTTAGAATGTTGTTGATGAAATTGAGAAGAAAGAAAAGTTTAACATAAATATATTATGATAAAAGGAAGAGTGAGCAGATGGGACAGATATAGTAATATATCAGTGGGTGTGTGAGAGGAGAAATATGGGTAATATAGCCAAAGTATTTGTCAGAGAGAGTCGTGGCTGGTAAGAGTACAAAGCGATGAAGGGAAACAACTGAACAATTGAATAACACTGATTAGGGATTAAATTTTTTGGTAGATGGGTACCTACTAAACTTTGGGGATAGGTGTATGTAGTGGGTCAAATCCTGCAAAGCTAAGAAATGGGATATATATTTCCTATAAGTGGGAGCTTACATATTCTATAGCTGTAAGTTGGTGCCTACAAAAATCATTTAAGGAAAAGAAGAACCACTTTTGGTTTTCTCCCTTTATGGTTTTTCACGTAAAATCTTTAGTGTTCAATTTTTTTGTTTAATTATGTGATGTTTTTTACATTTATTCTTTATTCCATAAATGCATGAGAAATAAGAATTGAAGTGGAAGTTTCAATTTTGGCAACAAGAATATTTATTCACCCTCTCTCTCAATATTCAACAATTGGTATCAAAGCAAGGTTCCTTTTGTAACAACCTAACCACTAGAAGGAAGATCCTACACAAAATGACAAGTTAGGATGATCTTTTCTCAAGAAAACCTCCACTATTAAACGAGACAAAATTTATCTTTTGGAAAATCAAAATGAAAACTCATATGATGTCACTTGGCACACACATTTGGAAAATTATAGTGAATGGGCATTAGAACCAAGCAGCTCCTTCAACTGACGAGGTTGGTAAGAAAAGGTATGAAAGCATCACTAAGGCTATGAATGGAATTTTGGGTGGAATTTCCCCATCGAAATTTGTCAAAGTAATGCAATATGAGATAGCTAAAGAAATGTGGGATAAACTTGTAAACAATTATGAGGGGGCAACCAAGGTAAAAAACACACATTAGAGGAAATTTCAGCCTAAAAGTGCCTATGAAAATTTCATGTAATTTCCATGTCATAATATGTAAACCAATCAAAATCTTTTAAATTTAAAAAGAGGTACATGTAAATATTTTGGAGGGAAAATAATAAAAACTACTTTTTTTAATTGTATTTTTGGCCTATATCCTCATAAGGTTACTCAAATTTCAAGTGTAGACACTCGTTGGATGTGGAATTAAATTTCGCATCCAACGAGTACCCATTATGCATAGTTTTGAGAATACCCGCATTGATAAAAATTGAAGATACATTAAAAAAGCGTGCTGAACACACTTTTTAATGTATCTTCAATGTTTATCAATGTGGGTCTTCTCAAAAGTATGCATAATGGGTACTCGTTGGATGCAAAATTTAATTCCACATCCAACGAGTGTATACACTTGAAATTTGAGTAATACTATGAGGATATAGACCATAAATTATTATTTTTCTTTTCCCTCCAAAAGTCATAACTCTTATTTTATTATTGTCACTATGATTTTATTATTTTCCTTAGAAGGTCTCTTTTAGGCTCAAATTTCCTCTAATGAAACTACATATATACATGATACAATATGGCAACCTGAAAATGAATGAGGATGAAAGCATATGTAGTTTTTTTCTCATAATTGTTGAGACTATAAACCCAATAAAAGGACTCGGTGATAAAATCGATGATGCTACAATAGTCTAAAAGGAGTTGAGATCACTTACTATATTTGACGCCAAAGTCTCAATAATAGAAGAAATGTTTGAGTTAGATAAGCTAAACATGGAGAAGATTCATGGAATAGCTACAACCTATGAGATGAGAACAAATAAGGATCAACCAAAAATTATGGAAGAAACTTTCAAAGTATCAAACAAGTCAAAACAATATCAAGACCAATATTGCTCCAGCTACATTTCAGATGAAGAGGAAGAAAATTTTGTTAGAAGAATACAAAAGGGCATTGGAAAACATAAAGGTATTTTACTATTCAAATGCTTTAATTGTGGTAGAATAGGGTACTTTGCTTCCAAATGTCCTTACAGAGAAAATATTAACGTTGAAAAGGAAGAAAAAGGAAAGAAAACATTTAAGAAAAATATTAATACTTTTTTTGTTGAAATAAAAGTTTTTATTCACAAGAAGAAAGTTATAGTTCATCAGAAAATGAAGTTGATTATGAATCTATCACAAACCTTAATAAGAATCTCCATAAGGCACTTGAAATTCAAATGTGTAGTTTGGAGAAAAATAATTTAAAAGAATGTGAAGCAACTGTTGACACGGAAAGTGAACTTCTAAGTGCATTGGAGGAAATGGATAGGCTCAGAAGAATTAAAAAAAAACATAAAGAAGAGATCCAAGATTACAAAGAAGAAGAGAATAATGCAAGTGAAGAAATGGTTCTTTTAAGAGTCCAATTAGAAGAATCCAAATGACTGGAGGAATATTTAATGAAGTGAAAACAAGAAATATGAGAGATAACATGATAAATTGAAATTAAAAATTGTGTATTTGAGAAAAGACATTGAGAAGACTAAAACACAACTAAATATGGACCTAAAATGTGTGAAGGGATCAAAAAAATTCGACAATATTATCAACACTCATTGATCTCCATCAATCAAACAAGACCAAAGTACAAGGAAACAATTGAACAAGTCAAAGGAGATTCAAGCTCCAAAGAATCGAAATTTGAGGATTAAAAACCTATGTTAATTCACTTAAGGGAATAAGTAGGAAGTGATGGTTAATAGAAATGGAATCAACCAAGCCACACAAATAACATAGGAGTAAGGAAGTAACATAGGCTAAAATTTTGATTAGATCAACAATCAAGAACCAATCCTATCAAGGGGATTCTTCACTCCCAGGTAGCCAAAAATTTTCTATAGTTATTAATTTATCAATCATATGATCTAGTCATAAGGTAGTACATTGCACAACATACAAAGTTATCAGGATTAGGAATGCAAGGATTAAGCCAAATTTGTTAAATTGTAGCAAGAAAAGGATTCATTTTTTTGTGCCTTAGTCAAATGAAGAAATTTTAATTTCCACTTTAGCCGGATGAGTTGGCAGGAAGTTAGAAGGAGTGACATGGCCAAATCAATCAGTGAATGTAGTCAATTCTAGTTGGTGGGCTAGTAGTAGATTTGTGTGAAAGTTGGTGGCTAAGATCTAGCTATATATAGGTGTTATCTATAGTGAAAGTCAATTATCTGAGCTCTAGTCTGGAATAGAGTCAGTATGAGTTCAATTGAGTAGTTGTAACTATTGTTAACTAGACTAACTCTCAGTTAACTAGTCCATTTACTAAAAATAGCACTAGTCATGCATGCAGTTCGAATTGCCTAGTGAAGAGGGGAAAGGAAAAATGTAGTTGTATTATATACTATTTGAGTGTATAGAGTTTGTGCATGCAGGTGATCTTATTCTCTTTGGAATGCACATGAAAATAGGATTTTCCCCTATTCTTTAGGAGAAAATTTTGCAAGGAAATAGGAGGAACCAGTAGGCATATTTTGGTTAAGTATTGGCAATAGCAAAGTCAGGAGGAGATCATAATTGCAATGCAAATTGAACTTCAAAAATTGAAGCAATCATTGTATTTCATTATTTTTCTCATATGATATAATACAAACGGAGGAGGGGTTTTTCCCATTTTGGTTCCCCAGTGAAAACTTTGTGCATTGTGATTGAATGATTGCATGCGTTTCTATTTTCAGTCTTCCTTCTGCAAAATTTAGTAGAAGAAATTTATGTTTATTGATTTCAGTGTGATTTATTTAGTAGCTGTAAATTTTGAGTTATTTCTACAAGGTATATGAGAAATTGAAAATCACATAGAAACCAGGTTCTTGATCATATCTCAAAGAAATTTTGAATAACAGAATTTGTGCTTGTATTTCTTCAGTGCAAAGACAATGTCTTTCAATAGATTAAGGCTTGATTATGCATTGGAGGGTTTTATAAAAATAAATATTACAGAGCAATGCAACACATAAAATATGCAGAAAATACAAGTACATAAAACACATAAAACCTGAGAGACACAAATATACGTGGTTCACCCAGTTTGGGCTATGTCCACCCTGAACAGCCAGTCCTTCCTTTCTATTATCCAGCAAAATGAAGATACAAAACCTATAGTAGATCTGCTGTAATATCCTCTGTTGTCTCTCACAGCCTCCCTATCTGTTTCTCGCTCAGAGAATACACATACAATACATAGCCGCAATACAATACCCTCATAAAAGAGAGGGGTTGCCTTCTAGGGCAAAAAACCCTAAACTAAGCATAACTTCTACTGTCAGATCATCCGCCTAATGAACGACCCAGATTGTCTAGAAATTACTATACTTTTACAAGGCAATTTTACATCTATTTTTGGCTTCGGGGACGCTGCCCCCGAAACCCCCGCTGGGGGACTGCTGGCCCCCGGACCCCCCAGCAGGGGGGGTCAGCCCCCCTGGACCCCGCGGGGGGGGCAAGTCCCCCCCACACCCCCCCGCTTGCAAGGGTGTACAATTTCCCTGGGGTATACATCCAACTAAAACAAGGATCTCTGAATCAGGAAGAAAATCAGGCTCCACACCCAACAATCTCCCACTTGGAGACTGATTGTAGTAACTCCATCGCTACTTCATTTGCTGGACAATGACTCCTCTTTGGACTTGGCTGTTCCTCATCTTCATCATCATCCTTGAAGACCAATTGAAACTGAGCACATTTTCAGTTTCTCCCTGGTTACAACTTTTGTTAGCATATCTGCAGGATTCTGGCTAGTGTTTATCTTTTCCAGCTTCAACTCTCCATCTTCAAATACTGACCATATGAAATGGTACTTGAGATGTATGTGTTTAGTCCTGGAATGAAATGCTGAGTTCTTTTCAAGATGAATGGCACTTTGGCTATCACTGTATAACGTGCCCATATCATGCTTCTTACCCAATTCACCCATAAGCCTTTGTAACCAAATCATTTCTTTACTAGCCTCTGTAGCAGCAACATACTCTGCTTCTGTTGTTGAAAGTGCAACAACACTTTGGATTTTTGAAACCCAACTGACAGTTGTTCCACCTACGGTAAATACATATCCTGTAGTGCTCCTCCTGTTATCTCTGTCACCTGCCATATCTGCATCAACATATCCCTGTAGAGCAATGTTTGAACCACCAAAGCATAATTCTTGATTTGTGGTACCTCTCAAATATTTGAGAATCCATTTTACTGCCATCCAATGTTCTTTTCCTAAATTATTCATGTACCTGCTTACAACTCCCACTGCATGTGCAATATCAGGCCTTGTGCAGACCATTGCATACATTAAGCTTCCAACTACTGATGCATATGGAACTTTAGACATATAAGCCATGTCTTCTTGGGTCTTTGGGCACATCTCCTTACTAAGTTTGAAATGGCTAGAAAAAGGTGTACTAACAGGTTTTGCATTGTGCATATCAAATCTTTTCAACACCTTTTCTATGTACTCATTCTGAGACAGTGTTAATTTGCGATTTTTCTTGTCTCTAGTTATCCTCATACCAAGGATTTTTTTTGCAGCTCCCAAATATTTCATTGCAAATGAATTTGCCAATTTTCTTTTGAGCACATTTATTTCCTGCATGTTAGATCCTGCAACAAGCATGTCATCTACATACAATAACAATATAATATAGCTGCCATCATTTTGCCTTTTTAGATAAACACAATGATCATAGTGACATCTAGTATAACCTTGTTCAGACATAAACTTGTCAAATTTTAGATACCACTGCCTTGGAGCCTGTTTTAAGCCATACAAGCTCTTTTTTAACCTGCACACCAATTTTTCTTTCCCTTTGACCTCATATCCTTCTGGTTGCTGCATGTATATCTCTTCCTCCAAATCTCCATGGAGAAATGTTGTCTTTACATCTAACTGTTCAAGATGTAAATCTTCCGCTACTACAAGAATTAAGATAGTTCTGATTGAAGTCATGTTAACAATAGGAGAAAATATTTCATCAAAATCAATACCTTTCTTCTATGCAAACCCCTTCACCACAAGTCTAGCTTTATACCTATGTTTTCCTCCATCTTCTTCCTTCAGCCTGTAAACCCATTTATTCTGCAATGTAGTTTTACCTGCAGGAAACCTGACTAAGTCCCAAGTCTGGTTATGCATTAAGGAGTCCATCTCTTCATCTATTGCTAGTTCCCACTTCTTCTTGCTTTCAACCTGCATTGCTTCTTCATAAAATTCGGGTTCACCAGAATCAGTCAATAATAAATAATATAATGAAGGAGAGTATCGTTCAGGGGGTCTACTTATCCTAGTAGATCTTCTAACACCACTTTCAGGTGTTTGAGGTGCCTGTTGCTGTTGTGATAGTTGCTGCTGCTGCGGTTGTTGATTATTATCATTTTCAGGCACCTTTAATTTTTCAGTTATCTCATCAAAAACCGCGTATTCCTTGCTTTCTTTTTCTTGTTTCTTTTCCTGCAACTGATTCTTATACAAGACCTTTTCATTGAATATTACATCTCTGCTCCTAATGATTTTGTGATTTTCATAATCATATAAGCGATAACCAAAATCATTAGCACCATATCCAATAAAGGTACATTTTTTTGATTTTGCCTCAAGCTTTGTTCTATTTTCTTTATTAATATGGACAAAGGCCTCACAACCAAATGGCTTTAAAAAGGAGTAGTTTACCTTTTTACCTGTCCATGCTTCCTGTGGAATACCACCATCCAAGGAACAACAGTATCTACAGCATTTGCCCAAAATTGTAAAGGCAATCCTGCATGCAATCTCATGCACCTTGCACGCTCCATGATTGTTCTGTTCATCCTTTCTGACACACCATTTTCTTGTGGTGTTCTTGGAACTGTCTTCTCTCTACGAATTCCATGCTCTGAACAGTACCTATCAAACTCTTTGCTGCAATATTCACCTCCATTGTCTGATCTGAGACACTTTAACTTCTTTTCTGTCTCAATCTCAACCAAAGCTTTCCATTTCTTGAAAGTATCAAATACATCAGATTTATTTTGAATACAATAAATCCAAGTTTTTCTAGTTGCATCATCAATAAACGTAACATAATAGCGAGAGCCACCGAGAGATGATACCTGAGCAGGTCCCCATACATATGTATGCACAGGCTCCAATTTTTCGCTCTTCTTTTCTTTCCCAACTCTGAGAAATCTGACTCTCTTTTGTTTTCCATAAATGCAATTCTCACAGAAATCCAAATCAACATTCTTCAAACCTGGAAACAAATTTCTTGAGTGAAGAATCTTCATCCCCTTCTCACTCATATGTCCAAGCCTATAATGCCATAATGCTGCATCTACTCCTTTGGAAGTTAAAGCATTAACATAATTAGAAATACCATTGCATAAATACAATGTACCAACCTTTTCACCTTTCGCTATTACCAGGGCTCCTTTGGTGACCTTCCAAGTTTTATTCGTGAAAGTTGTAACACAACCTTCACTGCCTAACTACCCTGTTGAAATCAGATTTTTCTTTAGATCTAGAACATGCCTTACCTCCTTTAATAGCCATTGGTTTCCATTTTGCTGTTTTACAAGAACCTTACCCATTCCAACAATTTTACAGGGTTTATCATCACCCAAACGAACTTGTCCAAAATCTCCTTGAACATAGTCATGAAAATATTTCTTATCAGGTGTGGCATAGAATGAAGCCCCTGAATCTACAACCCAAGAATCAGTAACATTTTTGAAAGAAAGAATCAAAGCATATTGTAACACATCACCTGTCACATTTGCTTCATGATTATTTTCTTGTTGTGCATCTCCTTCTTTTCCCTTCTGAGATCTACAGTATTTCTTTAGGTGTCCTTTCTTTCCGTATTTCCAACACACTATCCCCGATCTGGACTTGGATCTGCCTTTCCTTGATTTACTGTGATATCCCGAGCTCTTTCCTCTTTCCATTCTTCTTCCCCTAGACTCTGCACTCAAAGCATTACCCAATGTCTCACCGGAGCTTTTCCGTCGCATTTCCTCGCTAAGGATAGCACCGACAACATCATCAAACTTTAAAGTACTAGATCTAGAGACAGAGTTACTAATGGCCATTACTAAACTATTCCAACTCTCTGGTAATGAGCACAAGAATAACAGAGCTCTAACTTCATCATCAAAGTTTACCCCTACATAACTTAACTGACTGGTAACTGTATTAAAATCATTTAAATGGTCTGCAACAGATACACCTTCCGACATCTTCATATTAAATAGTCGTTTCAGAAGAAATACCTTGTTTGAGGCCGAGGGTTTTTCATATAGTTTCGCCAACGTCTGCATCAAACCCTCTGTTTTTGTTTCCTTCGAAATATTGAAGGTGAGGCGGCCAGCATGTTGACATGTTATCTTGTTCGAGTGTCTGTGTGTCGAAATATTTCATTGCGTACGTGTGGCCATCGGCTTCCTTTTCTTTTCCGTTCAATGGTAGGTACAAATCTTTTACGTACGGATAATACTCCATACGGATCTTCCACGACATCGGAGAAGTTTTAGTGATTAAATTTCTTGACCCTAAGGTAGCATCTTCGCCATTGCTCCTCGAACCCGGGAACCCTTCTTTCCTGCCAGTTTATCAGTCAAATATACCTTCGGCTCTGATACCAGTTGTTAGAAAATTATATATTATGGAGCAATGCAACACATAAAATATGCGGAAAATACAAGCACACAAAACACATAAAACTAGAGAGACACAGATATACGTGGTTCACCCAGTTTGGGCTACGTCCACCCCAAACAGCCAGTCCTTCCTTTCTATTATCCAGCAAAATAAAGATACAAAACCTACAGCAGATCCGTTGTAATATCCTCTGTTGTCTCTCACAGCCTCCCTATCTATTTCCCGCTCAGAGAATACACATACAATACATAGCCACAATACAATACCCTCATAAAAGCGAGGGGTTGCCTTCTAGGGCAAAAAAGCCTAAACTAAACATAACTTCTACCGTCAGATCATCCACCTAATGGACGACCCAGATTGACTAGAAATTACTATACTTTTATAAGGCAATTTTACATCTATTTTTGGCTTCGGGGGCGCTGCCCCTGAAACCCCCACCAAGGGACCGCTGGCCCCCGGACTCCTCGGACCCCGCAGGGGGGACAAGTCCGCTCCGCACCCCCAACCCCCCCCCCCCCCCCACGTGCAAGGGTGTACAATTTTCCTGGGGTATACATCCAGCTAAAACAAGGATCTCTGAATCAGGAAGAAAATCAGGCTCCACACCCAACAGAGGGAATGTCAAATTTATGTCCTTGGAAAGACAGAATGGAAACTGTGTTTGATGAAAATGGAGTATTGTAGTACACAGAAATTAATATTCCAAAACCAACAATATCAAATTCACAACAACTGGTTCATTGGAAGAAAGATACAACAAAATCCAAGAGGATTATCCTAGAGGGAGTCAAAGACCATATGGTTTCAAATTTTCATGGAAAGGTGTCTACTTATGCAATGTGGAAAACTCTCACATAGCCATTTGAAACCAACAATGATGCCAGTAAGCTGGAATTGAAAGATAAGGTCAAGAACATTCGAATGAATTAAAATAGAACTATTATTCAATACCTCTCCAGATTCACTCAAGTGAGATATGAAATTTGAGTAGTTGGAGAGTCTATGCCACCATATGAACTTGTGAGCTTATCACTCCTTCGTATTCCAAAGTCCCGACACAACTATTAGAGTGCAGTTAATGGAAGAGACAAGCTTCCAGATTGAGAGATACTTTGGTCTAACTTGGTGCATGAGGAGACTAGACTCAAACACTAGAGATGGGGTCTCATATAGAATTTATGAGAAACAAAACTTTGATTTATATGGAAAAGGAAGGAAATCCAAAGGAAATAAGGCCCAAGGCAAGGAATAATCCAACCAGAACCATGGAAAGAAGAGACACCTTAGTAAAATTAAATTCTTTCACTGCCATAAGTATGGACACTATGTGACCAAGTGTCCACATAAGAAATCCAGTAAGAAGCTTGCAACAAAAACAGGAGGATATGCTCTCACATCAAAATTTCAGTTAGATTTCACCCTCGTTTCTTGTATGGAAAGAACTGTACAAGGTAGTGAATGGTACTTAGACTTTGATGTTTCATTTCATATGACAAGAAATAAGGAGTTCTTCAAAATATTAGAGGAGAAAGACCTACAATTACACATTGGGCTTGGATATGATGGAAGGTATAGTACCGAAGGGATTGACATTGTCACCTTTAATAGAGAGTCAGGCTCCCATATTCACCTAAAAAATGTTATGTATGTGCCTGGTTTAGAGAAAAATCTATTTTCTCTAGTTGTACTTGAAGACAGATGATATGATGTGTTTAGTAAAGGGAAGGCTTAAGTTAAACGTATTGGTGTTAGGATTAAAAATATCTTCAAGCTAGAAGCTGATACATGTGCTGCATTGAGTAGCAAGGAATAAATTGTTCAGGGCTGAGGTGTTGGAGAGCTCTGGCATAGGTGCATGAGACAACTACACCATGGATCTTTGAAAATAATACAACATATCACCACTAGACTTCCAAAATGCACCCTTGATCAACATGATGTTTGCAAGGGATGCACACTTGGAAAATATGTTAAATCCTCCTTCCAAGGTCGAGATAGCATAGCTGGAGCCATCTTGGAGTGAGTTAACTCAAATGTGTGTGTACCATTTTCCATAGTCTCAACTCCAAGCCACAAGTATTATGTGATCTTCATAGATTATTTTTCCAGCAAATGTTGGATCTAGTTCATGAAGAAGAAATATGAGGTTTTTTCAAAGTTTGTTGAATTTAAAGCATTAGTTGAAAATGAGACTAGAAAGAAAATTAAATCCCTGAGAAGTGATAATGGAGGAGAGTATGTGTCTAATGACTTCAAAGAATTATGTGCCAAGGAGGGTATTATAAGGGAGTTGATTTCACCCCACAACCCACAAAAAATGGGGTTGCAGAGAGGAAATATAGAAGTATTTTACGAGCTGCTAGAGCAATGTTGCATGACTGGAGATTTCCATTATCCTTAAGGGAAGAAGCTTGCAATACAATTGTTTACTTGTAGAATATGAGCCCTCACAAAATTCTTGCAATGATTACACCTAAAGAGGATTTCTCTGGGAGGAAGTCAGATGTCTCCCACTTTCTCATTTGCGGATCCATAGTCTATTATCATGTCTTCAAAGATAACACAAAAAATTTGGAGCCCACTACAAATGGGGGGATCTTTGTGGGATATCCTGAGACACCTCATATTTACCGAGTGTACACACCCTCACTCAGGATGAATTTGATGAGGAGGATGTGAGATTTGATGAGGAGAAAGCCATTAGGATCACTCTAGTGAGAGATGAGCATACCACCAGAGGAGGAGCATCTAGCTCCAAAGGAGGAGCCTCAGTCAAATGCACAAAGTCAGATCTTGCTCAAATGAAAGAGGAAATTCCAGGAGGATGATGTGGAGCAGCCACATGTGTAGGAGAAAAGAGCAGGCCAAGTAGAGGAACCCACTCACATAGAGCCTTCCAGATAAGGGAGGAATAGTACTAGGATGGTTGAAAGGTTGGTGCAAAGAGCTCAAGATAAGGTTGGATCTCCTATCTCCTTGCACAGATAGAGGTGATCACTATACATATATAAAGGATCTATGACACTCATGTTAGAGTTGACTAATTATGAGCTATATTATTTCGAGAGGTAGCTTTACAATAAGTTTGGTTGGATGCCATGGTGGAGTAGTATAACTTCATCATGAAGAAAAATGTTTGGGAGGTGCTTCCCAAACTTGAGAAAAAGTCAGTTGTTGGTTCCAGGAGGTTGTATAAGGTGAAACATACAATTTATGGTAGTGTTGAGAAGTACAAAGCCAGATTTGTGGCCAAATTCTTCTCATAGATGGAGGGGATTGATTATGAGGATAAATTTTACCCTATGGAAAGATATTCATCTATCAAGACCATACTTGCATTAGCAACATATTTGGGGTGGAGGATCAATAAAATGGATGTAAAGCTTTCCTTCCTCAATGGAGTGGTTGAAGGGCAGTTGAAGAAGAGATATACTTTGAGAAACCTGAGGTGTTTGAGACCTTTAGCAGGGAGACACATGTGTGTAGGATCAAGAGATATATCTATGGTCTCAAGAAGGCACCTTGTGCTTGGTACACTCACATAGATTCCTATATCAGTGGATTGGGCTTCACTAAGAGTGAAGAAGGTGCCAATCTCTACTACATTATGAAAAATGGAAGTCTTCTCATCTTAGTTCTCTATGTGGATGATTTGATACTGAAAATAGATGATAGGTTGATCCAGTCTTACAAGGAAGACCTTGCAAGATAGTTCAAGATGAAATATATGGGTTTGATGCACTACTTAATTGGATTGGAGGTGTGGTAGGGAGATGGAGAGATATTTTTTGAACAAGGGAAGTACACCTTTGAAATCCTTCAAATATTCCATATGCAGGATTGCAAATCCATGAATACTCCTCTAGGTACTAATTGGAGGAAAGTGGATGCATCAACAGGGCGGGTAGTTGATGGAACTATCTACAAAAAAATGGTGGGGTCCGTGATGTACTTGGTGAACATAAGGCCTAATATTTTTTTTGCAATGAACCAACTTAGTCAGTTTATGGTGGATCCCACCAAGCTTCATTGGAAAGCAAAAAAAAATGTTCTAAGATACCTCATAGGAACATCAAACTTTGTTTTATGGTACAAGAAGAATGATGGAGTGAATCTTCTAAGACTTCACAGATGCAGGCTGGGCAGGGAGTCCCTCTGATATGAAGAGAACATCGAGAGCAATCTTAATTGTTTGGTCAACGATATTTTCTTGGCACAAAAATATACAAAGATGTGTAGCACTCAACTCAACAAAGGCCGAGTATATGGTTGTTAATCAAGCAACATGCGAGGCTATTTGGATGAGGAAGATACTGGTTGGTCTCTTCAGTAAGGGGATGGAGCCTACATTGATCCACTGTGACAATCAGAGTTGTATAAAAATCTTTTTAAATCCAGTGTTTCATGGTAGGTCCAATCATATAGACATCAAGTACCATCACCTGAGAGATTGTGTGCAAAGGAGTATTGTTATGTTACAGTACACTCCTATAGAGGATCAAGATACATACATCTTGAAAAATACTTTTTCAAGAGGAAAGTTCGAATTCCATGGGAGCATGATTGGGTTTGCTCAGAACCATTTTATTGCTAAGAGGGATTGTTATATTGTAGCAAGAAAAGGATTCATTTGACTTGTGCCTTGTTCAAATGAACAAATTCGAATTTCCACTTCAACCAGATGAGTTGGAAGGAAATTAGCATGAGTGACATGGCCAAATCACTCAGTTAAGTCAATAAATTCAGGTTTATGGGATAGTAGTAGATTTGTGTGTAATTTGGTAGCTAATATCTAGCTATCTAGAGGTGTTATATTTAGTGAAAGTTAGTTATCTGAGATCTAGTCTAGAGTACAGTCAGTATGAGTTCAATTAAGTAGTTGTAACTTTTGTTAACTCAACTAACTCTCAGTTAACTAGTTCATTTACTAAAAATAGCCCTAATCATGCATGAAATTCAAATTTCCTAGTGAATTTGGAGGAAAAGGCACAATTGTAATTGTATTGTATATTATTTTGAGTGTACATAGTTTTTGCATGCAAGTGAGCTTATTCTCTTAGGGATGCGCATGAAAATATGATATTTCCCTATTCTTTAGGAGCAGGAATTGCGCAAGGAAATAGGAGGAAGCATGAGGCTTATTTTGGCTAAGTATTGGAGAGATCAGAGTCAGGATGAGATCATAATTATAGTGTAGATTGAGCTTCAAGCACTGAAGTAGTCATTGTAATTGATTTTTTTTCTCATTTGATATAATACAAACTTAGGAGGGGTTTTCCATAGTTGGGTTCCCCAATAAAAACTTTGTGCATTGCGATTGAATGATTGCATGTGTTTCTATTGTCAGTTTTACTTCCACAAAATTTAGTAGAATAAATTTGTGTCTATTTATTTCAATGTTATTTCTTTAGTAGCTACAAATTTTGAGTTATCTCTACAAAATTTGCATGAAATAACAATAACTAGAAAATCATTCAGCAATGCATTCTCTCCTCTCATGGATAAAATTGAGTGTTACATATACAACAACTTTGGGAATAAGGCTAATGAATGATGCAAAAAATGTATGTTTTCCTATCAGCAAGACCAAAAGAATAATTCACCAAAATTTGGAAAATAAGAAGAGTATACACCTAGAAGAGTGTGGGTTAGTCCTATATGCTAAAAAATCAAGGAAAGAAATGGAATATTAATTGCAGATGTTTAAAACACATGACAAGTGACAGATTTAGACCTATATCCTTCAATGAAGTTAAAGGTGGAAGTGTTACCTTTGGTAATAACTCATCGAAAAAAATAGTCGGTAAAGGGACAATAGTATTGAAAAAAGGAAAGGCCATGGCTCAAAGTGTGTTATATGTAGATGGTCTTATGCATAATATTTTAATAGTTATTCAGATGTGTTTCCAAGGACATGAAGTAACATTCATGTCAGATGAGTGTGTGGTCAAAGATTTGGACACATGGGAAACTATAACTAGGGAATTTAGGACACCATGTGATGTATATGTGATGAAAGGAGATGAAAGGACTATTATTTGGGTAAAAATGATGAGATTTAGTTGTGGCACAAGAGATTAGGCCACATAAATTTTCATAAACTATTTAAATTAGGTAAAAGGTGCGATGTCCAAGACATTCCCAAGATCACCAAACCTAAAAATAATTTTTGCAAGTTGCCAATTTAGAAAACTATTAAGAGTACAGTTCAAAACAAAGGAATATTATACAAAAAGGCATTTGGAGTTAATTCATACAGACATATGTGTACCCACAAGAATGAAATCTCCACAAGGTGAACAATAGTTTATGTTGTTATTTGACGATCACAAAAGGATGGGTTGGGTCAGTCTATTGAAAACCGATAATGGAGCTTTTGAAAATTTCAAAATATTCAAAGCATTAGTGGAAAATGAAATGGATCTTAAATGTAAGAAATTAATTAATGGAGCAATGAAACACATAAAATATTGCGGAAACACAAATACAGAAACACATAAAACAAGAGAGACACATATATATGTGGTTCAACCAATTTGGGTTGCGTCCACGGAGAAACAATCAGTCCTTCCTTTTATATTATCCAACAAAATGAAGAGATACAATCTACAATAGATCCACTATAATTTCCTCCCCGCTCTCACATAGTCTCGTCTCTCTTTCTCGTTGATCATAATAATGCACAACCACAATAAAATCCCCTCATATAAACTAAGGGTTTCCTTCTAAGGAAAAAAACCTAAATTAACATAACTTCTACCGTAAGATCATTCACCTAATGAACGACCCAGATTGACTACGAAATTACAATATTTTACAAGGAAATTTTTCATCTATTTTTAGGTTAAAAGGCGCTGCCCTCGAACCTCCGCCACCTAACGTCAATCATACAGGTGTCGTTTCTACCCCATTAGGAACAAGGATCCAACACGACTGAACCAAAACATTTGAACAATTAGGAAGCTAATCAGGCTCCACACCCAACAATCTCCCACTTGGATATTGATTATATATCAACTCCATCGTTGCTTCACTTGCTGGATAATGCTCCCACTTGGACCTGAATTTTTCTCATCTTCACCATCATGCCTAAAGACCAATTGAAACTGAGCAGAATATCAATTTATCCCTGGCTACAACCTTTGTTAACATATCTGCAGGATTCTGGCTAGTATGTATCTTTTCCAGCTTCAATTGTCCATCTTCCAAAACTGACTATATGAAATGGTAATTGAGCTATATATGTTTAGTCTTGGAATGAAATGATGAGTTATTTGCAAGATGTATGGCACTCTGGTTGTCAATTTATAACCTTCCCATCTCCCATTTATTACCCAATTCCTCCATAAACATTTGAAACTAAATAATTTGTTTACTTACCTCTATAGCAACAACATACTCCGCTTCTGTTATTGAAAGTGTAACAACACTTTTCATTTTTGAAACCCAACTGGTAGTTGTTCCACCTATTGTAGACACATACCATGTGGTTCCCCTCTTGCTATCTCTATCACCTCCCATATATGCATCAACATATCCCCGTAGAAGAATGTTTGAACCTCCAAAACATAATGCTTGATTTGTGGTACCTCTAAAATACCTAAGAATCCACTTCACTTTCATCCAATGCTATTTTCTTGTATTATTCATATAATTTCTCACACTCCCATTACATGTGCAATATCAGGCCTTGTGGAGACCATTGCATACATTAAGCTTCCAAGAACTTATGCATATGGAACTTTACACATATAATCCCTCTTCTTGGGTCTTGGGACACATCTCCTTACTTAGTTTGAAATGGCATATAGTCTGCATATTAAATCTTTCCAACACCTTTTCTATGTACTCACCCTTAGACAATGTTAAATAGCGATTTTTTCTCTCTCTAGTTATTCTCACACCAAGGATTTGTTTTGCAGAACCCAAATCCTTCATTGCAAATGAATTAGCTAATTTTCCTTTGAGCACATTTATTTCCCACATGTTAGACCCTGCAACAAGTATCTCATCTACATACAATAGAAATATAATATATCTGCCATCATTTTTCCTTTTAAGATAAATGCAATGGTCAGAGTGGCATCTAGTATCACCTTGTTCATACATAAACCTATCAAAGTTTAGATACCACTGCCTTGGAGCATGTTTCAAGCCATACAAGTTCTTCTTCAACTTGCACACTAATTTTTCCTGCTCTTTGACTCTTGTGGTTGCTGGATATAAATTTATTCATCTAAATCCCCATGGAGAAAGGTTGCCTTTACATCTAACTGTTCAAGATGAAATTATTATGCCGCCACTAGACTTAAAATAGTTCTGATTGAAGACATTTAACGATAGGATAAAATATTTCATCAAAGTCTATACCTTCTTCTGTGCAAACCATTTCACAACAAATCTGTCCTTGTACCTCTTTTTACCTCCACCTTCTTCCTTCAACTTGTAAACCCATTTATTCTGTAATGTTGTTTTCCCTGCAGGCAACTCGACTAAGTGCTAGTTTGGTTTTGCATCAAGGAGTCCATCTCTTATTCCATGGCTTGATCCCACTTATTCTTGGTTTCTACCTGCATTTATTCATCATATATTTTTGGTTCACTAGAATCAATCAAAAATACATAATATAATGAAGGAGAATATTGTTCAAGGGATCTACTAATCCTTGTAGATATTTTAACACCACTTTCAGGTGTTTGGGGTTCCTATTGCAGTTGTGGTTGCTATTGTTGTTGTGGCTTCTGATCATTATGATTTTCAAGCACCTTTACTTTCTCTGTGATCTCATAAAACATTGTGCATTATTTTTTTTCCTTTTCTTGTGTCTTTCCCTACATTTGATCCTTATGCAAGAAATTTTCATTGAATACGACATCTCTACTCCAAATATTTTGTGATTTTCATAATCGTATAAGTGATGACCAAAATCATTAACACAATATACAATAAAGGTACATTTCTTTGATTTTGTGTCAAGATTTTTTCTATTTTCTTTATTAATGTGGACAAATGCTTCACAATTGAAAGTCTTTAAAAATGATTAATTTACCTTTTTCCCTACCCATGCCTCCTTAGGGATACCACCACCCAAGGAACTTGAAGGTCCTCTGTTTATTAGATAAATAAAAATATCTACAAAATATTCCCAAAATTGTAATGGCACTCCTACATGCAATCTCATGCACCTTGCACACTCCATGATTGTCCCGTTCATCCTTTCTAACACACCATTTTCATGTGGTGTTCCTAGAATTGTCTTCTATCTATGAATTCCATGCTCTGAACAATAATTATCAAACTTTTTGCTGCAATATTCACCTCAATTGTATGATCCGAGACACTTCACCTTCTTTCCTATCTCATTCTCAACCAAAGCTTTCTAATTCTTGAAAGTATAAAATACATCTAATTTATTCTGAATACAATAAATCTTGTTTTTCCTAGTTGAATCATTAATGAAAGTAACATAATAGTGAGAGCCACCAAGAGATGATACCTGAGCAGGTCACCATACATCTATGTGCACAAGAACTAATTTTTTTTCTCTTCTTTTCTTTCCCAACTCTGAGAAATATGGCTCTCTTCTGTTTTCCATAAACACATTTTTCATATAAATCCAAATTAACATGCATCAAACTTGGCAACAAATTTCTTGAGTGAAGAATATGCACCCCTTTCTCACTCATGTGCCCGAGCCTATGATGCCACAATGTCGTATCTGCTCATGTGGAGGTTAAAGCATTAACATAATTAGAAATATAATTTCATAAATACAATGTACCAAATTTTTCTCCCTTTTCTATTACCAGGGCTCCTTCAGTGACCTTCCAGGTTTTGTCAGTGAATGTAGTTACACATCCTTCACACTAATTGCCCTATTGAAATTATATTTTTATTCAGATCTGAAACATGCCTTATCTCCTTCAATAACCATTGGTTTCCATTCTATTGCTTTATTAAAACCTTACCCATTCCAATGATTTTATAGGGTTTATCGTCACCCAAACAAGCTTGTCCAAATTATCCTTGAAGACAGTAATGAAAATGCTTTCTATTGTGTGTGGTATTGAATGAAGCCCCTGAATCTACTACCTAGGAATCAATAATATTTTCTAATGAAATAATTAGTGCATATTGTAACACATCACTTGTTACATTCACTTCCTGATTGTTTTCATGTTGTGAGTCTCCTTTTCCCTTCTGAGACTTACAATATTTCTTTAGGTGTCCCTTCTTCCCACATTTCCAAATCATTATCCCTAATCTGGGTTTGAATCTTCCTTTTCTTGACTTACTGAGATTTCTTAGGATCCTTTCTCTTTCCATTTTTCTTCCCCTATTCTCTGTAGTCAAAGTATTACCTGATGTCTCACCGGATCTTTTCCGTCACATTTTCTCGCTAAGGATGGCACCAACACCATCATCAAAATTTAAAGTACTAGATCCAAAGACATAATTACTAATATCCATAGCTAATCCATTCCAAATTTCTATCAATGAGCATAAAAATAATAGAGCCCAAACTTCATCATCAAATTTAACCCTGTAGAACTTAATTGTTTGGTAACCATGTTAAATTCATTAAATGATTAAAAAAAAATCCACCTTCTGACATCTTCATATTAAATAGACGCTTCAAAATAAATACCTTATTTGAGTCCAATTTTTTTCATATAGTTTGGCCAATACAATCATTAAACCTTTCGTTTTTGTTTCCTTTGAAATGTTGAATGCAACTAACGTTTCCAGACACAACCGCATTATTCCTAGTGCCTTTTTGTCAAGAAGATACCATTCTTCGTCCATCTTACTTGTAGGATTCATTGATTTTTCGCTTAATGGTAGGTAAATATCTTTCAGATACATATAATATTCCATATGCATCTTCCATAACTGGTAGTTTTGTTCATTTATTTTTTAAACCCTAAACCTACCATCTTCTGCCATTGCTCGCACTCGAACCAGGAACCCTTCTCTCCTGCGAGTTTATCAACCAAATAGAACTTCGACCCTGATAGTAGTTGTTAGAAATTAATTAATGAAGCAATGAAACACATAAAATATTATGGAAACAAAAATACATAAACACATAAAACAAGAGAGACATAGATATATGTGGTTCACCCAATTTCGGATAAGTCCACATAGAAACAATCAATCCTTCCTTTTATATTATCCAACAAAATGAAGAGATAAAATCTACAATAGATATGTTGTATTTTTCTCGTCGCTCTCACACAGTCTACTCTCTCTTTCTTGCTCAGAATAATAATACACTGTTGGAATAAAATTCCCTAATATAAACTAAGGGTTTCCTTCTAGGGAAAAAAACCATAAATTAACATAAATTCTACCATTAGATCATCCGCCTAATGAACGACCTCGATTGAATATGAAATTAAAATATTTTACAGGGAAGTCTTTCATATGTTTTTAGCTTTGGGGGCAATGCCCTCGAACCCCCACTAGGAGGCTCATAAAATTGACATCCCCCCCACCACCTGGACCCCCTTTGTAGCAATCATATGACGGCATTTCCACCTCATTCGGAACAAGGATCCATGCAATTGAAACAAAAACCTCTGAACAATCAGGAAGATAATTAGGCTCCACACCCAACACATAAAATTATATTCCTTAGATAAAATAGAGGAGGAGAGTACACATTTAATAATTTTTTTTGATTTATGTGAATAAGATGGGATTAAGAACAAATTATCCATAGCTAAAACCCCTCAACGTAATGGAGTAGTTGAAAGGATGAACATGATAGTCTATGAAATTGTTAGAGCTATGCTCGATGAATAAAAAATACCACATAATTTAGGGGGAGAAGTTGTTCAAACTGCTCTTAACATTATTAACAAGGCACATGTTATAGTAAACAATGATAAAACTACTTATGAAATATGGTATGGAAAACTTGCCTTTGTAAACAACTTTAAGTTATTTGGCAACGAGTGTTTCATCAAAAGGGAGGAGGACAATCTCAAAAAAATTGAGTCAAAATAAAATGAAATAATAATGCTCGACTATCATTCTTCGATCAAAGGTTACAAGTGCTACAACAAGAGACACCACAAGATAGTTGAAAGCATAGATGTAAGAATATATGAAGGACATGTTCAAACTATAATACAACGACAACATGATTAACCAATCAATTATGAGTCACTAGAGGATGAGCACAAAGATCATCTAAAACATGAGGAACATGAAGAATCATAAGAAGAAGAAAGAGTAGAATCTCTACAACAAAAGACTTTATCAAGGTATGTACAAAAACACCATATTGAGAATCAGATTCCTGGTGACAAAGAAACAGGGGTGCAAACTAGATGAAAATTCCTAGGCTCATCCAGTCATGCAACGACAACATTATTATATATGATAAAACCTAAAATTTTTGCACAAGAAAATAGAAATGAGCATTAGATCAAAGAAGTGAATGGATAATTGGATCAACTAGAGAAAAATGACACATGGGATATTTTGCTAGGAACCAAGGATTAAAATGTGATAGGACCTAAATGGGTTTTCAAAAATAATTTAAATGAAGATGGGAAGGTTTTTCGAAACAAGGGAAGAGTAGATTGTGAAGAAAAAGGGAGGAGTAGATTGTGAAGAAAAAATTTCTCCTGTTGCAAGAATTGAAGCAATTAGAATTTTTTAGATATTTGTTGTTCTTGAAGATTTAAAGTGTATAAAATGGATGTTAAGTTAAAATTTTTGAATGGTGACTTAGAGGAGGAAGTCTATGTGAAGAAACCATAAATTTTTATACTACGCAACAATAAATATTATTTCTATAAACTCAAGAACGATATATATGGATTAAAGAAAGAACCAAGGCCATGGTATTACAGGTTATACAAATATTTGTAGCAATCAAGTTTTAATAAAGGGACAACTAACAACAATATCTACATCAAGGGTGAAGGTAATAAACTGCTATTAGTTGTAATGTATGTTGATGACATAATTTTTAGTAATAATATTGAATCAAGAAGTCAAAGGTTTTTAGTTACTATGCATCAAGAGTTTGAAATTTCTATGCTCGGAGAATCATCATTTTTCCTTGGACTCCAATTTTAACTAAACAAATCAGGAAATTTTCTTTCTCAAACTAAGTGCCTCAAAGAAGTTTTAAGAATGTTTGGATGTAGAACTATAAAAATATAAGTACACCCATGGTAATTGGATGTAGCCTCAACAAGGGTGAAAGTATCTATAATTTAATCAAGTTTCCTATAGATCAGTGATTGGGAGTCTACTCTATCACGCAACTACAAGACCCAATATTATGCATGTAGTTGGACTGGTGGGATGATTTTAATCAAATCCCAAGGAAAATCATCTCAAGTAATTTAAGAGGATATTTAAATATCTGCAAGGAAAATTAGACTTTTGTTTATGGTATTCTAAGGATACATACTTTATTGTACAAGCCTATACTAACACATATTAGGAAGGTAGCATTGATGATAGGAGAAGTCACATTTGTGGAGATTTATTTCTAGGAAATTGTCTAATATCCTCGCTTAGAAAGAAACAAAATTATATCTCTTTGTTTACCGCTAAAGAAAAAAGAAATTAGATGCATTATGTTGTACAAAGATGTTGTGGATGATGCAAACCATTAAAGATATTCAGGTAAATTTCATTCAACCTATTTCTATTTTCCATGATAACAATAGTGAAATTAATATATCAAAGGATCCTATGCTGAACTAAAAAATAAAGCACATTCGTATTAAATATCTGGCGGAAACATGAAGCTTGGTTACACTTTTGTGAGAATCGGGGTGCGAATTTTTTTTTCAACAATAGTTCGGCCGAACATTTTACAAAGTTCAGCCGAACTCATGTTTCTGTTTAGATTGACGGCACACTGACGGCGCGGGCAAACAAAATTTTTGTCTGAGATTGGAAAACCGGCAACAAAAGTTCGGCCGAATTGCTAAAAAAGTTTGGCCAAACTATTTTCTATAAATAAATCACCCGCGAAGTTTTATGGTTTACCGTTTTCATTTCACGCGCTATCGGTGTTTGTAACTGTTTCGGCTCTGTTGCTCCTGCTGTCCACGCTCGTCGACTGCTGTGTTGGGTATGTTACGCTCAAAATTTTTTTCTGCTCCGAGTTAAAAAAATGTATGAAAATTTTGTGGTGTATGAAAAATGTAGTAAAACGTATTTTTGTGTTGTGTGCGTAGGGTATGTTACGCTGCTACGTCGGCTATGTTACGCTCGAAATTTTTTTCTGCTCCGAGTTAAAAAAATGTATGAAAATTTTGTGGTGTATGAAAAATGTAGTAAAATGTATTTTTGTGTTGTGTGCGTCGGGTATGTTACGCTCGAAATTTTTTTGTGCTCCAAGTTAAAAAAATGTATTAAAATTTTGTGTTGTGTATGAAAAATGTATAAAAATGTATTTTTGTGTTGTGTAGTGTAATGTATTAACTCTGTAGTGAATGTAATGGTTAATGGATTTCATAATCATGCAGTGAACTTGTCACAAACCCAATAGGTCTTGGACTCAAGTGCTCATTGTTTGCATTACTTGCTGCAATAGTTCAACAAGGAGTCACCCCCCCTACAAACTATGTATACCCTATGTCCAAGGAGGCTAAAGTAATGAAGGCAATGGCCTCCACCATATATAGTTTTATCGAGAAAATTTACCTATGCTGGAATTTCGATGATAGTGAGTACAATGTAGCCCTCCTGTACAACTATAGTATGCTTACCCCACATACTATACACTTAAAATTTCACCCCCCAAGTTACACTAAAGACCAGTACAAAAGGCATTCTCTTAAGCTCTGTCACTGTATAAGGAAAAAACTTAGGCAAATTGCATAGCTAACCATGGTGATCTGTTATGCAACTGCGACAGGAATTGAATGCAGCCCTTGTTGGCAGTTCTAGATATAGTAGAAGAGAAGCATTTTTTCTTCAGCCACTTTCATAGCAGTAGGTGATTAATATGCGTAGAGACTATGGATGCAGGAGATGTAGTAGAATCCCATGTAAAATTCTTATTACAACAGTTATTCTTCAACAGATTATATATATAGTTCATTGAGACTGTGTGTTACAGGTGGTTGGCTTCAGAATTTTTAAGGTGGTAAGATTCACTTGCTATCTCACTGTCTGTATGCAAATAAATTCAAATTGTAAGCATAGAAGTCCATTCATCAAGAGCCCACTGTAAGTAGGCAGGTTTCCTATTGCATAGTCTTCTAAAAGAAACACATATTATTATCATTACCAGATCACCATAAATATTCTTAACATGACCCTGATCTTACGGTGTTTGGTTCTGTGAACATAATGTCCCTAGTTCTCCTCCCATTCTTTGATAGTCTGCCGTTAATGCAGCAAAATAAAAGGACCAAAAAACAAAAACTCAGTAATTATGTATAGAAAAACTTTTATGAATAGAAATTTGTTTTGTTTGGTTCTGTGAACATAATGTCCCTAGTTCTCCTCCCATCCTTTGATAGTCTGCCGTTAATGCAGCAAAATAAAAGGACCAAAAAAAAGAAACTCAGTAATTATGTATGGAAAAAAATTATGAATAGAAATTTGTTTTGTGTACATTTGTTCCATCCTCTCAGCCTTTCCATCGATTATCATGCTAGCACTTTGTAACCATGCTTCTAGATGACTCTGTGAGATCCACAATGTTTTGATGTGGTAGCATCTGAGATCTCAACTCTGTAAAATTTTGAAGTTGTGTCTTCTTTGAATTTTGTTAGCATGGTGTTGTATAAGAAGGAAGAAAAATGCTTATTTGAAATTTTGATAGTAGAGGTTTCAATATATTTAAAATATTAAAAGGTATTTTTTTAATGAATAATATTAATTTATATAATGATTGGAGTAAAATTAGAATTATTCAACATTTTTTATATTATCATTCACAACAGTTCATTATAAACATATTTTATTGTTAATTTTATTTATAAATAATAAAATAATAATTATTTTGAAATTAAATATTTTTTTAATTATTATTTCAAAAAATTAAAAAATATTTGTTGTACTTTAAGAAGTAAGAGATTAGTCTGAATTTACTATTTTGTTTTTATGTTTAAAAAACAAGAAGAGTTTTCATAGATCAAATGTGAGTATATGATAGATAATATAAGAGAAATTGTTTTTCATTTTCAACTCTTTGAGTGTGGAAAATGTATCAAATGCTTCCATGTAACATTATTTTGGGAACTGACCAATAGTCTTGAACTAATATTATTTTTAATATTATCAAAATACTGCAAAATGATTTCTTACTTTATACCTAATCATCTAGCCAAAAACTAACATCAAGGATGCTACTTTATCTTAAAGTTTAGAAACCTTGGTAATCTTACTAGTCCCTAATATGCAAATTGTGATATTTTTGTAGAAATATTTAGATTTCCAATGATTTTATATTAGTTGAGATAATATTTTTGGCCATTTTTAAGGTAAAATAATGGTTTACTATAAAATTTTGGCAAATCACTTTAGAAAAAAAATGAAATTGGCTAATCTTTTTTTGGAAAAAGCATGGAAAATTAGCCCACCCACTAATATTAGCCCCTAAAATTTTGCCTGATGTCATCTCCTCTTGAGCCAAAGGTGGGGGCTTTGGCTATAGTTAAAAGCAATTTTTGTGAACCTCTTGGCTTCGATGTGGTTCAACTTCCTTCTTATACATAAAATGCCTAGTCATAACCAAGTTTTCAATGGGCTAAAGGCTTGCTTCAATAGGAAGATGTGAGAGGGAGTATTTTGAGAGGGAGGGAAACTCGTTCTACCTCTAGAAACTCTCTTTGGAGACTCCCAGCTACTCGCACTCTTGCCTGCAACATGCACTGACTAACTGGGTTGCATAGCACTACCACTAGGGAACTTGTTCTTGCCTCTTTTGTTGGAAATATTTGCCTCCCTTCTTGACTGGAATGTTGGAAACCTGCTCTATCTTGAAACCCTTTATTGGACTCTCTCTAGCTAGAACTGCACCTACACTCTGCAACTAGCCAAAAAACAAATTTGAAATATTTGACTAATTTTTTATATGATTGAAATTCAAAAACAGATGATTTTCTCCATGCTAGATGCAGTCCTACCTAATAAAATGTGTAGGACTGCTTTTGGGAAACTCGTTCTACCTCTAGAAACTCTCTTTGGAGACTACTAGCTACTCGCACTCTTGCCTACAACATGCACTGACTAATTGGGTTGCATAGCACTACCACTAGGGAACTTGTTCTTGCCTCTTTTGTTGGAAATATTTTCCTCCCGTCTTGATTGGAATGTTGGAAACCTGCTCTATCTTGAAACCCCTTCTTGGAGTCTCTCTCTAGCTAGAATTGACCTACACTCTGCAACTAGCCAAAAAACAGATTTGAAATATTTGACTAACTTTTTATATTTAATTGAAATTCAAAAATAGATGATTTCCTCAAGTTTTAATTGTTTAAAATATGATTGTTTGAGCAACTCTTTCTCTGGGATACAAGGAGGCTGAAAGACTTTTTTTCTTGTATATTTTAAGCTCTCCATTATTATATAAAAGGATTTTTTGCTTACATATATTTTTATGTTCTTTGCCATAGTAATGTCATAGTGTATGAAGTTTTAAATTTTTATTATTATTTTTATTATATGTTGGATGTGATTTTGATTGAAAATGCTTCTTTTTTATTTATTAATTAAAAAAAAATTATTGGAAAAATTATTGCTTTAAGCCTTGGAATTTACAATAAAAAATACAAAATGTATTTATATCTAAAATATTTATGAAAAGTTTAATATTGTTTGATTTTCTCTACCATGTCCTTTTTACATATATCTAGAATAATATTATTTGTAGTTTCCGGTTTTTTGTAAAATTTTACTACCATAATCAAAATATATAGAAATAATAATCTAACATTATGATATCTTGAAATGGAGCTAGCCAACTCAAATATAGTATTGCAAATCCCTGGCTAAGTTAGATGAGGAGGCTATGCATTACTTAGTATTGTATCCATATTGGGGTTGCAAGTTCTATGGGTTCAAAAGAACACTTGCAAACAATTTGTTTTCCATATGACCTCTCTTTTTCATAGATAAATTTCATTCTTTTAGCCATTATGGATTTGAGAAAAATACATCCTTATATGCCAATAAAAAACCTTAACAATGAATTAAACATGAACAACTATTAAATATGGGTAACCAAGCAGCATCAAAACAAACAACTAAATCACCAAGGCTAGTAGTGATAAATAATAAACATTCTAGAATACTTTAAAATTCCATGTAAATAATTTTTTACCTAAAATCACTAGATGGTGAGGCCCACATCAACAACTGCAAAAGCAATGCAATATAACCAATCAAACTACATCAACAAAACATATGGTCTTGAATGAGGTTTTGGACTCTTTAGATATAAATGTACACCGTGGCAATAGGAAATGTAAGAAATATAAAAACATAATGAAACACAACGTAAGAAATAGAGAACATAATGAAACACACACATACATATCTCTAGACAATCAACACAATTATTTTCCCAGGAAATCCTTATATGGGAGACAAGCAACCCTAAAAAGTAATGATGCTCTAGACTCCTTTTTCCCTAGGAAATCCTTATGGGAGAAAAACAACACTAAAATGTAAACATGCTCTACTCTCTCTTTTCTGGTATGGAAAATATGTGAGTACAAAGAAAGAGGTAATCTCTCTAGAGTTAGCCAAGACTTTTAGCGTGTAAGGTTGCTATAAAAACTTAACTTCATACATTTTTCTCTCTAACTTCACACTCCTAGTTGTATTTTCAACTATGGAACAAAATACAATAACACAAAATGGAACTCTTATTCCTCCTAGTGGCCAAGTATTTAACCTAGCGTGATAGTCAACTAGGTGTAAGATTTGACTCTGTCAACCATTAACGAGGTTTGTGATTTTAGACATTTTAGAGTATATGAAATCGTGTTAGCTTGCCATGCACATAACAAATAAATTTCATTATCTCTATTTACGGTGGCCGTCAGAGGGTCACTTTTACTAAAGGCATAAATTTTGAATGAACTTCGTTTGATGTTTTTCTTGCACCATTGGATATGTATTTAAGTGTAGAATAATGGTCAAGATTTCATGCCACTAAGTCAAGAATTTTAAACTAACCACTTTTTAATATAATGCTACAATCAACCCCAGAAAGAGAGAAAACAATTTATGTTAGGATTGTGGATTCAGGGATTGAAACAACACACCATGATATTTCAAATTTAAAAATAATGGTTCGAGTCCTAGGTACCTCAGAATCCCATTTGTTTTCAAAATAAGGATGCACTCCCATTTGATTCTCATGATTAGGTTGTAATCATGAGGCTCTCGCTCAAGAGTGGACCTTCCCAAAATCTTGTGACGTCTTGTCACAAACAAAACCATCAAACTGAAAAACACATCATGCAAGAAACATAGCTCGCTGACATATCATTTTTCTCCTTCAAAGAAAAAAATTTCACATCATGTGAATATCTCCATGTACTCTTACATATTGGTGTACAAAACCATCAACACACAAGTCGACAAAACATGCCTCTTCAAACAACTGACTCTCAAGTCAAATAATAGAGCTCATGTACAAATTTCCATATTTGTTGCATTTAAGTGTGTCAACATAACTCTACTCTCAACATCTTGCTTCATGCAACATGCACCATACTTTGAGTAAATGCAAAGAAATTCATGAAACATCAAAATACATGCAAGGCCTTAATTGGATAAGAAATCTAACCATCTGTTAGCAAACCATTTCAATGGCGCTTCTTTTAGCTGCACTTCATCATGTGAATAATCTTGACCCTCATCGATTATGGAATCCTCTTTTCCATTCTTGTCGTTATCTCTTTCCACCTTCTTCAAATGTTGTGGATGACTTGTTGGATACAAAGTCTAACACTTGCCCACAAGGTGACCTTTCTTATGGCAATGAGTAATAAACAATTGCATGTTATTTTCAACATCATTTTCCTTGTCCAATGGGCCTTTGAATTTTTGCCTCAATGGATATCTTCTTCCAAAATTTATAAACATTATGATTATTCAAACCACAAAAGGAACATGTGCAAGTTATTTTATATATCTTATGTGAAATGTAAGAAATGTAAGAAATATAAAACATAATGAAACACAACGTAAGAAATAGAGAACATAATGAAACACACACATAAATATCTCTAGACAATCAACACAATTATTTTCCTAGGAAATCCTTATATGGGAGACAAACAACCCTAAAAAGTAATGATGCTCTAGACTCCTTTTTCCCTAGGAAATCCTTATGGGAGAAAAACAACACTAAAATGTAAACATTCTCTACTCTCTCTTTTCTGGTATGGAAAATATGCGAGTACAAAGAAAGAGATAATCTCTCTAGAGTTATATAAGACTATTAGCGTGTAAGGTTGCTATAAAAACTTAACTTCATACATTTTTCTCTCTAACTTCACACTCCTAGTTGTATTTTCAACTATGGAACAAAATACAATAACACAAAATGGAACTCTTATTCCTCCTAGTGGCCAAGTATTTAACCTAGCGTGATAGCCAACTAGTTGTAAGATTTGACTCTGTCAACCATTAACAAGGTTTGTGATTTTAGACATTTTAGAGTATTGTTAAAATTTCACATGTAGCTAGCTTGCCATGCATGAGTAATGGGGCTAAAATTTCATTATCTCGTACCATGGTGGTCAACATGATAGGTCAACTTACTAAAGGCATAAATTTTGAATGAACTTCGTTTGATGTTTTTCTTGCACCATTGGATATGTATTTAAGTGTAGAATAATGGTCAAGATTTCATGCCACTAAGTCAAGAATTTTAAATTCAACTGAATTTTAATATAACCAACTAAATCCTGCAAAAAAAGAATAAACAATTTATGTTAGGATTGTGGATTTAGGGATTGAAACAACACACCATGATATTTCAAATTTAAAAATAATGGTTCGAGTCCTAGGTAGCTCAGAATCCTATTTGTTTTCAAAATAAGGATGCACTCTCATTTGATTCTCATGATTAGGTTGTAATCATGAGGCTCTCGCTCAAGAGTGGACCTTCCCAAAATCTTGTGACGTCTTGTCACAAACAAAACCATCAAACTGAAAACACATCATGCAAGAAACATAGCTCGCTGACATATCATTTTTCTCCTTCAAAGAAAAAAAATTCACATTATGTGAATATCTCCATGTACTCTTACATATTGGTGACATACAAAACCATCAACCAAACACAAGTCGACAAAACATGCCTCTTCAAACAAATGACTCTCAAGTCAAATAATAGAGCTCATGTACAAATTTCCATATTTGTTTCATTTAAGTGTGTCAACATAACTCTACTTTCAACATCTTGCTTTATGCAACATGCACCATACTTTGAGTAAATGCAAAGACATTCATGAAACATCAAAATACATGCAAGGCCTTAATTGGATAAGAAATCTAACCATCTGTTAGCAAACCATTTCAATGGCGCTTCTTTTAGCTGCACTTCATCATGTGAATCATCTTGACCCTCATCGATTATGGAATCCTCTTTTCCATTCTTGTCGTTATCTCTTTCCACCTTCTTCAAATGTTGTGGACGACTTGTTGGATACAAAGTCCAACACTTGTCCACAAGGTGACCTTTCTTATGGCAATGAGTAATAAACAATTGCATGTTATTTTCAACATCATTTTCCTTGTCCAATGGGCCTTTGAATTTTTGCCTCATTTATTTAGAAAGTTTCAATGTGCATGGATATCTTCTTCCAACATTTATAAACATTATGATTATTCAAACAACAAAAGGAACATGTGCAAGTTCTTTTATATATCTTATGTGAAATGTAAGAAATGTAAGAAATATAAAACATAATGAAACACAACGTAATAAATAGAGAACATAATGAAACACACACATAAATATATCTAGACAATCAACACAATTATTTTCCTAGGAAATCCTTATATGGGAGACAAGCAACCCTAAAAAGTAATGATGCTCTAGACTCCTTTTTCCCTAGGAAATCCTTATGGGAGAAAAACAACACTAAAATGTAAACATGCTCTACTCTCTCTTTTCTGGTATGGAAAATATGTGAGTACAAAGAAAGAGGTAGTCTCTCTAAAGTTAGCTAAGACTTTTAGCGTGTAAGGTTGCTATAAAAACTTAACTTCATACATTTTTCTCTCTAACTTCACACTCCTAGTTGTATTTTCAACTATGGAACAAAATACAATAACACAAAATGGAACTCTTATTCCTCCTAGTGGCCAAGTATTTAACCTAGCGTGATAGTCAACTAGGTGTAAGATTTGACTCTGTCAACCATTAACGAGGTTTGTGATTTTAGACATTTTAGAGTATTGTTAAAATTCCACATGTAGCTAGCTTGCCATGCATGAGTAATGGGGCTAAAATTTCATTATCTCGTACCATGGTGGTCAACATGATAGGTCAGCTTACTAAAGGCATAAATTTTGAATGAACTTCGTTTGATGTTTTTCTTGCACCATTGGATATGTCTTTAAGTGTAGAATAATGGTCAAGATTTCATGCCACTAAGCCAAGAATTTTAAAATTCAACTGACTTTTAATATAACCAACTAAATCCTGCAAAAAGAGAATAAAACAATTTATGTTAGGATTGTGGATTCGGGGATTGAAACAACACACAATGATATTTCAAATTTAAAAATAATGGTTCGAGTCCTAGGTAGCTCAGAATCCTATTTGTTTTCAAAATAAGGATTCACTCCCATTTGATTCTCATGATTAGGTTGTAATCATGAGGCTCTCACTCAAGAGTGGACCTTCCCAAAATCTTGTGACGTCTTGTCACAAACAAAACCATAAAACTGAAAAACACATCATGCAAGAAACATAGCTCGTTGACATATCATTTTTCTCCTTCAAAGAAAAAAAATTCACATCATGTGAATATCTCCATGTACTCTTACATATTGGTGTACAAAACCATCAACCAAACAAAAGTCAACAAAACATGCCTATTCAAACAACTAACTCTCAAGTCAAATAATAGCTCATGTACAAATTTCCATATTTGTTGCATTTAAGTGTGTCAACATAACTCTACTTTCAACATCTTGCTTCATGCAACATGCACCATACTTTGAGTAAATGCAAAGAAATTAATGAAACATCAAAATACATGCAAGGCCTTAATTGGATAAGAATTTTTTTTCCCGGGGAGAGGTCGATTATATCAACGTAAGGGCGCTAAGCGAGATGTGGAGTTGCCTCGCCCTGAGCCGCCATTGGTGAGTCGACCGTTTCGAGTCGAAAATCTGCGATCAGAGATGGATGCAACTTCTCAAATAAGTCGAGAAGCAAGAGATGTTATGATCGACAATGTTCATAGCGGATTGAGTGGAGTCGACCTTTGTTTAAATCGAAAAAGAGCACGTGAAAATGCACGTGCCAATTTTGTTTATCGTACAGATGAGGAGATTTACAACATCAATGTTGAAGATCTCCGAACATATGCAATAAATTTCCGCAATGGTCTGCAAGACCTAATTTTTCATGAGGAAGAGGGCACCAGAACAGTATGTGTTAGTGACCTTAGGGTTTGAAATTATTTTTACATATACATGTGTACAATTGTAATAAATACATGTGTATGTACATGTATACATATATTTGTATGTGTACATTAATCTAACAAAAATGTATGATTATATGTTAAAACACCATTTGCAGTTCTCAGGCATGATGCGTGATGAAAATGTTAATATTACGTTCGTGACCTCCGGTTCAAACAATGCAGATGCATCTGACCATCATGATATGTTGGCACATGTATGTTAGTGTTTTTTAAGTGACTCTAAAATAAATAATTGTTGCCACACATGTACATGTATGTATATATATAATTTGATAAAAAATTTTAACAGGTACCAATTCCGTCTGATGTTTTTCGGATGGCGGTACCTTCTTCTTCTTTAGGAGATATACCTTCTACTTCATTGGGAGATGAGCCACAAGTATGGACAATTTTTCACAAGTTTAAAATTTATGTTTAAAAGTTATATATATTCTACCTCAAAAATTTCCATTAAAAATTGATATATATATATATATATATTGAGTTACTTAAATTTTTTTGAATTTAGGTTCCTATAGAAGATTTCTTTAATCCGGGGACTCTAGCGACGGAGATAGGAACATCCACAGCATTTGAACAAGTTGTCTTTAGTTCCTTTTTTTAATATTATTGAAAATAAGTTTATATATGTACACGTGCATTTTCATTTGAAAGTTTTTAATTTATATATATATATATATATATATATTTAACTGTACATGTATATTGTACAGTTTACCACTGCAGATGTTGCTATGGCAGAATGTGTTCATCAAATGGAGAGGGAACCTTACGAGGTATTGCATGATTTTTTTGTTATATTTTGTTTTTTACATGAAGTTCTAGATATATATATTCTCATTCATTTTTAAAACTTCAAATTTTAATGTTCAAGTACATGTGCATTGTGTATGTAGGTTTCCTATTCACAAGATATGGCACGGACTGAGACGCAGACGCTAGATCCTCCATTTGATGGACATGATTTACAGTGATTTGATTTCAAAATTTAGATGGTTTTAAAATTGGTTAAACTTGATACAGTTTGATACTTGTGAGATTTACAATTTTTGTACATATTTTATTACATTGTTATTATATAATTTGTTTTATTTAATTTTTGGATGGTTTTAGTACTTTTGGCATGTGAATGTGAAGTAATGTTGTCATCTGAACTACATTTGGCATGTGATATTTAATGTTAAATGTTTTTTTTGGATAGTTGAATTATAATTGGCATGGCATGTTTCAATCTACATTTTGCATGTGATATTTAATGAACTTTAAATGTTTAATGTTTTAATGTTGCACAATATATAATCAAAAGGGTTTTAAAACTTAAAGTTTTGGATGGTTTCAATCTACAACTTAAAGTTTTGGATGGTTTCAACCTACATTTGCACATGTGGTAAATTGAAATGTTACTTGTAACAAGACAATCCCCATTGATTTCATTGTATATGTTGATTTCTGAGTTGATATAATTGCATGTATGATGGTACATTACTTGTAAGGTCATTGGATTAATAGTGTTCATTGATTTCAGGGTAAGCACAAAAAATTATTGACAATGTAGAACGATTTTTGTGTTATAATAATTAAACCTAATAATATTGGAGAGCAAGAGAGACAAGGTATGGTCTTTACTACAAGAGTTCGAGTTAAATATTTAAATGGTTTATGATTTATGATTTTTACTTTCTTTTTAATATAATCGATACGGAAAGATGACAAAACTAATAAGGGTGACAATAAGAATAGAAGAAGAAAATAGTTTAAGATTGATCACAATAAATGCTATTTGTAATTGATTACATTCTAATTATTCACATTCTATCAGTCAATATTATTACATTGTCACTTTGCATTCAAAAAATTTATTTGATCATTTTCCATTATTAAATTTATTCTACAATATTTGAGGTAACTAAGAAAATTTAAAATTAAAATGACTTGATAAATTTCAAACATATTTAGCATATTTAAAATGGTTATATTAATATTAGATATATTTACATATTATTGATAAAATTAATCATATGTTCCTCATATTATCGATAGTTTTTCCTTGGTTGCACACGACTGAAACCAATCTAGATCCATCTTAACTACGGATCTATCAAGCGCTGAGAGGGATCAAATCTCTCGAGGTGCAAACCTTTCCTCAAGTTTTGCACTAAAAAAAGAGGTTTGCACCTCTAGATATTTGATCCCTCTCGGCGCTTGATAGATCCATAGTTATGATGGATCTAGGAAAATAACTTTCTAAAAATAAGTAAGAGAAAAGCAGCATAGGGAACAATTAGGAGTAGATTTAGGTCATAGGGAAAAATTAGGAGTAAATTTAGGAACATGTGATAGTTGGGTGAGATAAAATCATATTTTAATAAAATAATGGGAATTTGTAGGAGAGACAAATAGTGGATATGACATGTATTTTGGTGAATAATGAAATTTATGGAATTAAACAATTAATTATTTTTGTATGTGAAAACAAGATTCACACCTAATCCTCACCTAAAAGACTAAATTAAACACATTATTATTAAGGGGACGAGGAGCTTTCTAGGTTTTGAGCTCGCCATTGTTAGATGAGTGTCGTAATGGCATTCCATGTATTTTTGTGAGAACTTATGATATTGTGATATTCTAATTACGAAATAGTGATCTTGAGTACATGTTGGATAATGTAGTTGATAGGAACTTTTTGATAAGGGGAGATTAGGGAAGTGGCCAAATTCCTATCAGTGAAAAAAATTTTCTTCACCTTCTTATAACTCCATTGTAGCTTTGGGGGCCAAAGGTAAGAAGAGTACCTTCGAATTTCTTGGGTGAAAAACCAAGTAGGTCACCAAATTTGGTCTAGTGCATTGGAATTCATTAAAGAATTGGTCATTGGAGCTGCTTCAAGCTAGGAGTGAGCATCGTCACCAACCTACATTGAATATTTTACACTCCCTAGGGTGAATGATACTTTAAATTGATTGATAGTCTAAGACTTTCGAATTTTTCCGAATGCCAAATGATCTTACAAAGCTAGTATTTATAATATCTTAGTAGGTCATTCGGTGACAACTTTTACCGGAAACTTGAAACAAAGAGAATCTATCCTTGGCTAGGACATCATGTAAGATGCCTGTCATAAATAGTAAAATTGTATTTAAAAGCTGAGATTCGGGCAAGTGGGGACAACCACTTTTTATCTTGTCCCTTGGAGGCTAGGCCATATGGGGACCGAATCTGACCTTACAAAATAAAGTGAAATAATTTGTACCATACGGTTGGAAAACATATACAAGAACAATTAATTTCATTCTAGAATATATATATCCAATACATATAACATTTTTCATCAATGCACATGTATAGAAAAACTACTTTCAGTTGATACTAGAGCACATGCTTGTACCCAAACAATTTGTAACATGTGCAAACCACAAATAACATAAGCAGCTCAATTTTTAGTTGAGTACTGGAAGTTCTAAAACATATTTAATCCAAAGATAATAAATTGTTGGACACTTCACTTAAAAAAATTCTAATGGAATTCCATCTTCAATAATCCGTTCATGATCGGATTTTGACATTTTCCATTTCTTAATTTTCGATTTTTTCTTTGATTGAACTTCTATCAACTTTATGCGTGCTGCACACACCAAGTGACTATATTGACAACTTATGGAATCGGGTTCATAGTCTTCAAAGTAAACAAAGTCTCCACTTTGACGAGTTTGTTTGAAAAAATAACCTTTCAGTATAATAGACCCTCTGTCATACTAAAATCCGTGATCATTATAGTCTTGTAATAATTTCATTTTTCGTTCAGTGCAACGCATCAAATAATACTTAACATTTTCATCGTTGTCAATAGGTGCAATTACAGCAAAAACATCTCCTGCACAATAAAATAAATTTAACATTTAATTATGCATATTTAAATTTATTTGTAGATCTTTAAATCATTAGAAAGTAATTCAAATGTTACCTTCTCTAACAAGATCAAAAACTCGATCACCATCGGATGATATTGTAGTTTCCTCTGATTGCATTTCTTCAAACATTGCAACAGACATTTTTCCCTTTGTATTTAGCTCTGTATGTTTCCAATCGTTCACATACATTTTGTTTTCACAGACGTCATTGGATTTTGTGTTGTCTATGCAAACATCACAAAAACAAGAATATTTTCTTTTATCCTATGCAAACACATTTGTGGACAACTTTGTTTGAATTGAATGCAATTTTCGAGTCCCTTTTATTGTTTCAACGTCATTTCCAATTGATCTATCTATGTCTTCGATTCCAATATGCCAGAAAAACCTTTATATGGAAAATTAGAAAAAGAATTTGTAAATATGATATCAAAATACAATTAAAAATAATCATTGCATGATAAATGTACAATGTTTAAAATTAGATTTCCAATATAGATTAAATTGAATGTACATTCTTACTTCTCTTGATGGGTTAATCTCATGGCCGAGAGCAGTTTTGCACCATTGAACAACTTACTTCTCTTGATGGGTTATTCTCATGGCTTAGAGCAGCGATGCACCATTGAACAACTTCTTCAGCGTTCACAAGTCAGCGTGCAGGGTGGTTCATTTGATATCTTCGAAGTACTCGTTTTATGCATGCTCTTGCACCGTCATGTTCTCCTTTTCCATGGCCAGTCTCAAAGAAATTCCAACAATGTTTAATGCATGTTTTCTTATGAAGACAACACAACCAAAAGAATGACCGTGCAGATTTGAATCGACTTGCGCATCCATATGACCATATCCAATGTTCATTGAATGTTATTCCACGATCTTTCAATGAATCATAAATTCTTCCAAAACAATGTTTTACAAAACATGTATCATGTGTACGATCATCACTGATATAAAAGTGATATTCTTTAATTATATGTCGATTTTCACTCGTGCTTTCTATATGATCGACATTTTGTTTAGCATGTCTATATAGAATATGGACGAGCATGGAGACTTGGTCAGAATGATAGTATTCACTCTGAATTTCTTTTTGTGGAACAAATGTGTAGTTTTCCGCAAAATCAATCACTGACAAAATGGTCCCTGGTGGAAAAACTTCACGAGATTTTTTGAATTGCAAGTCTTGCCATCGAGCTCTATGGGAATTTTTGGTGTATTTGTAAATTTCTGCCTCAAACTTTCTCAAAAAGTCTATCAGAAAAATTTCGTCTTCTCGTAATTCGATTCTTTTAACACTATTTGCACCTTGAATCGATGTACCGATATATTCATATCTCTTCCATTTCACTTTCATGTTGGACAATGATTGATCATTTACATCAATACAATATTTTTTTTGAAATTTAGTCAAATTTCCACAATCATCGCATTTTTTACCACCAACACATTTTTTTTTGTAAAATAGTTCATCACTTTCTCTTCCACATAGAATTTGAGATATGAATTCATGGATAGTGGAAGGAGGAGGTGAATCCTTCCATAATGTTCTACCGAAATCAAGGAATGTGTCATAATATAACTCAAATTCCACATGATAATGGCAACAACAAGTGTCGCGTACGGTGATAGGTTTTACATACCATGGTTTTTGTTGAACAAAAGCACTGAGTGAAACATGAATTTGACGATTCTCTTTTTTGAACTTGTTGAATAACTCTATCTGAGTGGTTTCCAAGAGATGTTTTTCATGTTCTTCGTACTGATTTCGTGCTATTATTCTTCGCATCCCATGTCTTGCAGTTTGTGAAACACGCGAATTGTTCTTCCAATATTCATATATTATTTTTTTAACATTTTCTCCAAGTCTATCTTTGTATGGTTGCCTACAAATAGCTCTCCAACAAGCGAGTTCATCATTTACATCTATTTGTAGTCGAAATTTTCGATGTTTGTGCAGAGTTTTTCGTGAGGTTCCCAGTGCTCGTGCCATAGATGTTATCAAAGGATTCTCTTGAGTACTTGGTGAAACTATTGCCATATGTATTCCTCTACGTATATTTGAAACATCTTTATCTCTAGATCTCTTAATTGACTTTATAGCACTACTCATATTTTTTATCACCTCTTCATTCATTTTTTTTATCTTTGGTTTATTTTCGAATACCCAATAGTGTCGTCGTTTCTTTTAAGTTCCTTAATGATAAGAGACCTTTCAACATTTGAGCTTGAACTGTCACTTGCTCATTTAAGAAATACTCTTCAAAAATGCGGTTGACACGATATCGTATAACATGGTCAGGTTTTTTATCTCCATATGTGTGAGTGTCAGCATTTTCTAACATCTCATTATCGATAGTGATTTCATATGCTCATATTCGAAAAAATAGTACATATTCAATAAATCACTAAATTAATAAATATGTCAATAAATATTAGGAAAATTTTAAATATATCAATAGATCATAATATTTACATTTACATACTTGCTTCAATTTCTGCGTGAGGTTGATTTTCTTCTTCAATATTTTGAGGAGTATCTCTGTCTATTTACATTAAACAAAATATTTTTCAAGCTAGTTCATCAAATAAAAATTAAGCTTCACATTCTACATTGGGAAAATTTTAAATATATCAATAGATCATAATATTTACATTTACATACCTGCTTCAATTTCTGCTTGAGGTTGATTTTCTTCTTCAATATTTTGAGGAATATCTCTATCTGTTTACATTAAACAAAATATTTTCAAACTAGTTCATCAAATAAAAATTAAGCTTCACATTTTACATTGGGAAAATTTTAAAAATATATCAATAGATCATAATATTTACATTTACATACCTGCTTCAATTTCTGCTTGAGGTTGATTTTCCTCTTCAATATTTGAGAGGGCTTCTAACTTTCTTTTGCGAGATTGTCTTGTTTCTTCTCTACGTGCCTCAGGGTCTCTTTTTCGATCATATTTTCTCGCACAAGTTCTTCGATTTCCCATGATAATAGGGTATGAAGTTCAAAAAATTTCATTCAAAAAATTAGACAATAACTCAATTACAAAAAATATCACAAAATATTTAATTTAAAAAAATTTAGTGTAATTTTTTTGTAAAAAATACATACTCCAATCCAAAACACAAACTTTAAAAAATTTGAGAGAAAAATGTTTTATAAAAATGAAACGAAGCTCAAAAGATTTACTTAAACTCAAAACACGTATATACCTCTAAGAAATGTCTTCCAAAAAATCAATTTTCTTCCAAGAAATGTTCTTAAACCCAAACTTAAGAAACCTCCAAGAAATGTCTTCCAAAAAATCAATTTGCTTCCAAGAAATGTTCTTAAACCCAAACTTTGAAGAATTTTTTTTGAACCCAAACCAAATTCTTTGTAAAATGAGATGAAGTGTGCGAAATGTGCGAAAATTGTGAATCATTTCGTGGCAATTTATATTGACGCAAAATGTGTTTTAGTAGGGGGCTCCGCAAAATTTTCCGGCCGACGGAGAGTTATACAATAGTTCGGCCGAACTTTTCGTCAAAAGTTCGGCCGAACTATTAAGACGTTAGATTTGATGAGCCTTAAGCGGAAGACATAATTTAGCCGAACTTGGACTAAAGTTCGGCCGAACTAACGCGTCACCAATTACGCAAAAACCAGGCTCTGAAAACGGTTCTGCAACTTTGGACTGATTAAAATCCATGAAAGGTTGTTAATTAACTGTCGGAATGAAGACAAGAATTTTCAGAATTGAATCTACTTTCAGGAAATATAAATTTTATGGAATTTCATAAACGTTTATTAATTTTAATTATTTTTCTAATAAAATGGGTGCAAACAATTTCTGAGGGTCATTGTGATTCAGTGAAATCAAAATTTTGTATCTCCCAAAAAACATTGTAAAAAAAATTGAAACAATTATGGGGCATTACATTGGTCCATCGTCTCTAATGGGTAGCTTTTAGTTTTTTAGTTTATAACTTATATGTTAAGAAATTTCTTGCGACGCGAAACATATCCAAAATACGCAGTTTTTCGTATTGAGCCAGTTCAAAAAATTCTAGTAATTATGATATGCATCCATTATCTTTGTAAATATGACGAAAACAAAGTAGAATCTGTCTATATTGTTGTAACACATTTTGTTTTTTCAAAAACACAAATTTTAAATGAATACAACATTGCATCATAACATGACTTCTTATGAATCCTTTGATTGTTAAGAAAAACACACTCAAAGAAATGCTAAGTTGACATATCAAATCTGCATAAAAAAATTTCAAAAAATAAGTAATAGAAAGCTAACAAAATTTCTCACAACTTTTATTTTTATCGCAAAATGAAATTCTACACAGAAAAATTGTTATAGTTTGCAGAAAGTTGAAGAACCGAAAAAAATGAAAATTTTTTCTCAAAAAAGGGCAAAAAGTGTATTGGGCCAAACAATGACCAACAATGACCAACAATTTCTAGTGTAGTTCCAATCAACGACAAAGGGGGAGATTATTGGAAGTTTGTTGTTGTAATTGATTTCAAGTTTAGTCATTTATTTCAAGTGATGTTAAGGTCAAGGGGAGATTGTTGAATATTCCTGATGCTAGTGATATCATTTCTACTTAAGGTGGGTAATGTCATTGATTGTTGATTATATGGTTCATATTGTTTGATTGAAATTCATGAAGGAAATTGGATAACCTATCTTGGAAGATATTTTCCCTATATTAATTGCGATAAAAAAAAAGGAAAATAATTTTTTTTTGTTAGATAAAGCTCTCCAAGATATTTCCATTGATATATGAGACTTGGTTAAATTCATAAAGAATGAGGAGAAAAATAATTTTGAAATAATGAAAGTGTTATCAAGTAGAGGTGGCTTCAGGGAATCCAATCACCTGGGGTCTATGACATGACAGGTTCCCTTATCAGAATAATAGAACGAAGGGATAAATGTTGGATTTATCTAGGCTTTGCTGAAAATGCGAGATTTATCTAGGCTTTGATGAAAATTCGGGCTTCACTACTTGTTCGGGCATCCAATCATATGGTACACATTGGATTGTGGAGCGGTTGAAACAAGCCATATACTATATTATTTGATTTATTTTGGCTTCAAGGCTATTCGAGCATCAATATTGAAAGGGTTCCCAAGATAAACACTTAGGAAAACAACCAAATGTCAAATTTCTTAGATCTATAGTTGACCCCTTAATAGGTGGAAAAGAATGACGTGGCTTAGAAGTGGCATCTAGATGGAAATACAAGTTGCATATATGTTGCACTAGGTGGAAATGGCGTGTCATAAATGATGACATGGCATTCTATGGTCATGACACATTGAGGGTGGATTCAACATTTTCGAGTGGGTTAGTGGCCTTTTTTTTAGTGACACATGGTAGTGACATGGCATGATCAGTGGCAAAGAGATGATGTGGCGTTGTAGCTGGAAAAGAAAATACATGGATAATGATATGAAAATGACATGGTAAATTATATGGCACGTCTCGGGATTCGCACCAGGGGTTTGGTGAAGTAGAGTTTTCTTTTGTATTTCAAAATGGGATTTTACATCTAGTGTCATTTTTCTTTTCTGGGAATTCGATCCACTAGGGGTTGAAGCATGCACTTGTTGTTGGAATGGGTTAGATGTCAGATAAATTGGATCCAAGACTTAGCATAGAGGTTTTATCCTACTATTTTCTCATTTAGTGGAGAATGTAGACAAGTGGTTAACATTTAGCCTAGATCTACATATTCTGGATATGCTACAAACGATTAAGGACATGATCCCAATTATATGTCATGAAGAGACTAGGGCTTTGCATGGGGTGCTAAAAGAAAATTTAATGTGGCATCTAGACATCTAGGATCCAGTAGTGTCTGAGGTGTGCTTGCTAACTAAATGACTAGGTACTAGATTTGTTTGGCAGGACTAGCCCTTTGTTTCAATGGTTGGTGATATGGAGAAAATAACTAAATGTTTGTTGATATAGTCAAGAAAAAAATCCCATGGGTAAAACCATGGATATATAACCATGGCAAATAAATGACCTAAAACCATAAATACGAAAGAGAAATAAATATAGGATTTTGTTAATGAAATTGAGAAGAAATAAAAGTTAAATAGAAAGATCTAATGATAAAAGGAAGAGTGAGCAAAGGGTATAAAGACACAAATATATCAATAGGTATGTGAGAGGAGTAGGGTGGGTAATAAACCAATTTATTTGTTAGGAAGAGAAATGACTAGTATGAGTACATAGTGATGAAAGGAAAGAACCGAATAATTGAATAACAATAATTGGGGATCGACGTTCCTGATAGGTGGGTGTCTACTAAACTTTGGGGATAAGTGTCCAGTGGGTTGGAGCCTAAAAATATAATAAAGGATATATATATGTGGGATCTTGCAAATTTTGTAATTTTTGGTTGCTACCTACAACAATCATTTAAAGAAAATGAGAACTAGTTTTGGTTTTCTCCCTTTATGTGTTTCCAAGTTAAATATCTAGTGTTCTATGTGTTCATTTAACTATGTAATGATTTTTCTATTTATTACATAAATGTATTAGAAATATGAATTGAAATGAAAGTTCATTTTAGGAAACAAGAATATTGTGTCATGACCCCCCCAGTATTCAATATTATGTGGTTCTAATATTAGTATAGTTGCTACAAATCTCACCATGGCTATTGTTGCAACTCTCATTGAGGCCCGCTGCTAAAAATCTTGATGGAACTTTAGTATTGCAAAAAAAATGTGGCAACTCCTAAGGGTATCAACTTTAATTATCAACCCAAGGTTCGTATAAACTTAATAGAAGTCAACATTGTATGTGCAACATGCACTATCTTCTTCTCTTGTCAACTTTTATGTAGTTGGGAAATATTGGAATGAAGGTTAGATGCACAAAGTACAAGTTAAGTTACCAACTATTCTATGATATAGGAAAAATATATTTGTAGAAAAGGAAATGGCACACACATCTATGCTACCTGCAATGAATGAAAAATCACACTTTTTGGAAATAAAGAACTAAGAATGAAATCCCTAAATTACAGAAAAAAAAACTATTCAGAAAATGATTGAAAAAGGCATCTACGGACAACTTTGTAATGAATGGTGTTTTCATTGATTCCAATATTGATTCATGAATGACCTTAATATTTGTCTGTATTGCATTAATTAAATTTCCAATGGTCGAGGAGCCCTAGAAAATTATAGAAATATCTGCACTTCTTGAAGATTTTGAAGGTGAAGATCAATGGATTTTCCTCTATGAAAATTGCCAGTTGATGCTCCTCGTCATGACGATTCCAAAAATATATGGTATGCTTTGTGGTTCCTCATGATTTGCAAGATATGTCTATTGGAAGGTCAATGCCCCCACCTTAGGGTTAAAAGCCCCAAAAAATACATGATGTGGCATACTATTATTATGACACATCCCATAAAAATAAGAATGAATTTTTTGAAGAGGTGTTATAAGTAAATGTCATACTCTAGTAAAAATAAAAACAAGGAAATATTTCTTCGAAAATAAATTAAAGTTAATATGCCTTTAAAATGTGATGCCTTAACCAGTAGTTGCATACTTTGTGGATAGAAGTTACACAGTAATATCTTGGTATCCTTGAAAAAGTTAATAAGATTTCACTGTTTTTGTCCTCAATATTTTTGTCATCTTCTAAAGATTGTTTGGTGCCTTAATCAATGAATATCAACGAAATCTCCTGCAGTTTACTGGAACAAATTTCTGACAAATTCAAGGATTTTTTTTGGACTAATTCATGCAAATATCTTCGAGTCTAGTAATATCATACTAGGGTTTCTTAATTTTTCTCATAATGTATGTTGATCTCCTTGTAAGTCTTGTTGTTGTAGTAACTACTTGGATTGAGGTACGACTCCTATGCATCATACTTTTTGTTAAACATTCATGGAGAAGACAACCAGCAAATGAAGATAAACATGAGATTGCATTTATTATTCACATATGGTGCATTTATATTACATTAGGTGACCCTTGGATTCATCTTCCAAGTGGTGTCTTGGACTCCTTTTGTTCGTTAGCATTCCACACACTACAAGGAAAAGACCCTCTAGAGGAGGTTATAAAGGAGGTTTTTAGTGTTATAAAATTGGCCAAAATTGTCAAAAAAACATATGCTACCACATCCATTTCTGGTAACGGAGGTTTTGGCAGAGCTTTTAATGGAAATTAAACACAACTAAAAAAATGAGCGGCCGGAGGTTATTACAGATGTTTTTTCATTGGTGCTCTTATCAGGTTTTAACACACTGGTGCGTATCGATAGACAGCGCACCGGGGTGGTCGAAGGGGAATGCACCGGGTCATTAAGGAAAACAACAGCACCGGTCTTGGTGTTGGTGATACAATGCACGGGGCCGTTCTAATTGGTCTTGGGATTTGAGCGGTGCCCATAGGTCGTATAAGCACACCGGTGCGTGTATCTTTATGAGGCATTGGTGCTCTGTATCACAGAAAGGAACCGAGATTTATAATTGGTATCGGTATTCGTGCGGTGCACATGGCATCTAAAAATTCACCGGTGCTTATAGATACATAAACACCCCGGTGCGCAGTATCACACAAACGCACATATATTTATAATTGGAATCGGTATTAGTGCGGTGCCCATAGAATCATAAACACACCGGTGCGTATAGACACATAAACACACTGGTTTTCATTTGTTTTTTTTATAAACATCCACCTCTGATAGTCCAATTATTGTGATTGTTTTAAATTCATTATTCATCAAAATTCGACACATCTTATAACAATATTCATATTAATTACATTTTTATTAATGCATTTGAATGTGTTGTTTGGATTAATTTGTTATATCATATCAGAATTATTATGGTTTTTTTAAACTCATTATTCATCAAAAGTCGACACATATATATAATCTTATAACAATATTCATATGAATTAAATTTTTATAAGTTCATTTGAGAACGACAGTGGAGAACACAATAGAATAAATTGAAACACACACACACACACACACATATACATATCATACAAAATGGTACAATTATTCGTATCCCTTTGTCTTTCAACTAGGACACTATGTCCATTACATTAAACAAAATGTCTGATTTCACAGACATATTTCAAAAAATAAAATACCTTGCTTTGATATCCAAATTACATAGTGATCATCATTCTTCGCTTGAACTGTTGTCATTGCTAGATCTACTTCCATGACTTGGTTTATTTTCAAGAATGTTGTGTTCATGACGTTGATTGTTTTATTCTTCTTCAATTTCCATCTACAAACATAAAAATAAACTGAAATGAGTGTATATACATTGGTGAGAATAATGAAAATTCCAATATTAAATAATATACATCAATGTAAATCGAAAAAGAAAAATGACGTACCATAGCAACAATTAACTCATAAACTATACACATTCTTTCAAAACCATGTACCAAACCATCTTTCAAAATTTCATCTGTTGGCACAGTTCCATATTTTGTTTCTTGCAAGTTTTATACCCCATAACAAATCATATATTTAATATAAAAGATGTTTTTGTTCTATTAATTATAGACGGAGCTAATTAAAACAAGATTGATAGGTGCTTACAAATTCCACAATTAAATTCTGATATGCCAACATATACTCACAACCCATATTTAACCCAATTTCAATCAATTCGTCTGATGGTTCTTATTTGTATGTTAGCACCTGTTTGAAGACATTCAACGATGATTTTTGTAAAACAACTTAAAAAATACAAAAAAGAAATCTAGTTAAGTTGTTATAAGGAAGTATCAATTACTCACAAACTTAGAGATCAACCATTTTCTTCCTTGTCGTCCCGTTTTATGTGCTGAATGGGTTCCATTTTCTTTTCTTTTCTGCAAGAAAATTCTTGAAAATTAATATTTAATGCTAAATTGTTTATTTATTGTACCTAATGATCGAAAAATTCAATGATTACATATTACATTTGAAGCACATTGTTGTATTCGTTCCACTAGATCCCTCAAACTTTTGTAAAAGTTTTTCCCCCTTTCGTTAACTTCCAGCACCACTCCAGATGAGCCAAGGAGCAATTCGTTTTCATTTGCATGTTCTATTTTTTTCCTTTCTTAGAACAACATTCCTTTTCTGAGTTGTTGGTCCCTGTAGAACATTAAACAGATGTGAATTAGTACACTGTTTGACACATGTTATCTAATAATTTTAATTATATTATTAATGATAATTAAAAAAAGAAACTCATATTGGATCGATAGTATTGTTTCATTTACTTGATTCATCTTTTTGCAATTTTTCCATTAAAATTTTACGCTCTTCTGGTCGTAGATCAGAAATAATCATATCGAGCTTCGTCATTTTGTGGCTCTGCATGATACACAGTAAACAATACATATTAGTTAAAGTTACATATAGTTCAAAAATAATATTTTTTATAAAGAATTTACAAAGAACTTGCCTTTTTTGCTTTTCTTGATGTGTTAACAATATTTTTGTTACTTGATATCTTGTCAGTCATTTCTTTATCAATATTAAACCTGTAGCATATCATTCATTAATATCTTTATAAATAAATTCTCAACTTTTCAGGTAGAAAATAAATCTCGAGACACTGGTGCGCCTTTCATGAAATCCACACCGCCGCCGGTGTAATAGACCTAGCGGTGCGTGGGGTATTATAAATGCACTGCAAAAACGGTGTAATACATCGTGCGGTGCTTTCCTAGTTAAAGAGAGCACCGGTGCCCTATTTCAGATTTGGTGCACGGATTTAAAAAAATGTTTTCAATTTTTTACGACACAGAACTTGCGCGGTGCGCTGTAATAATACAGAGCACCGGTGCGGTGGCGTACGCAGGGCACATCGATAAAGAAAAATCCATTTTTTCAAAAATTCACACAATGGCCGAATGGATTGAGATCCAACTATGCAAGTCGTCCCGTGGGTTGGACGTCAATCTAAAAATAAAAACCTTAATTCTGAAATCATAGAAATAGGGAGAAGAAAGGGAAAAAAAAAATGAAGGGTTTAGGGTAAAAATGGATAAAACTGCAGGAAAAAAAAAAAAAAAACTGCAGGAAAAAATAAAAAACTGCAGAAAAAAGTAAAAAAAAAGAATTGAATTTAATCACGAAATGGTTTGAAATTCTATGATAAAGGGCTTGAATTACCAGAGTTTTGGTTTCTGATTGTTTGAATACTTCTGTTTGAACGTATTTCGCCATCTACAGTGCCCTCGTGCTCTCTTGCTCCAGGTCTATCTCCTGCAAAAATCTGACTGAAATTTTTTAGCAAAAATAGTGAAATAATGAAAAGTGTTTAGTATTTAAATAATTATTTTATCAAATTAGATTTTCGAAAATATTTTGCCATCCATTTTTCAAATTGCTGTTTTTTTTAACTTAAACAAAATAGAGTTGCATTTTTTTAATTTGCGTTTATTCGTTTCCGGTGCGTGGAAATGTGACGCACTGGTGCGTTGTATTAATACGACGCACCGGGGGCACCGGGGCCTATTAGGATGATAAGCGCACCAGACTTTTTAAAGTTTTTTTTTTTTTTTTTTGTATGTAAGATCATAATAAAATAATGATAATTATAAAGTACATGATTTTATTTTCATTATTTTCTAAACTTCATGTTACAAAAATTTGTATTATTCTAGATTTGTTATTTTACAATTATTTGCAAATTTACAAATTTAAATATTTTAATAAAATATTTTCACATTAATACAATTAAAATTTTCACATTAATAGAATTAAAATTTTACAAATTAAAATTTTACATACAATTACATTAATTAAAATTACAATTAGAATTAGAATTAAAATTACGATTACAATTTTACATTAATTTCACATACATGAATTACTAGAATTTTAATTTTACATACAATTACATTTACAATTTTACATATAATTACATTTACAATTACAAATACAATTTTACAAATATTTTACAGAAAATTCAATTAAAATTACAGTTACAAAGACAATTACATTTACAATTTTACATAGAATTACATTTACAATTATAATTACAATTTTACAAATATTTTACATACAATTCAATTAAAATTACAATTACAATTTGTGAAATTTACATACAATTAGAATTAGAATTAGAATTTTACAATTTTTCATATATACAATTACAATCATTTCAGAATAAATTAAATATTACAATTACAATTAAAATTTTACATTAATAAATATTTTATATACAATTACACTTAAAATTACAATTAGTACAAATACAAATATAATTTTACAATTTTACATAGAATTAAAATTTAAATTACAATTCCATTCACGACATAATATTTAATAAATATCATGGTCATTTAATAGTACTAAATTAATTAATAAACACCATCACGATCATGATAACCATCGTACAAACATCATATTCGACTAATAAACACATTCAATTAACATTATATATTAACATCATCACAACACAAACATCAAATATACATCTCAATATAATGTCAAATAACTCATGCGCCTATCACATATACACATCTATATGCAAGCTAAACATTAAATGAACATATCTAACATGACTAACAATATGCGCCACATCATGATGATCATCAACATGAAAATTAAGTACAACTACAACATGAACATAAAATACATGGACCATATATATATATATATATATATAACTGAATAATGTTAAAAATATACAACTGTAATATAAATGTCATGGATCAGGCGCTGGTGGTAGTATAACAACATCAATAACACTAGTTCAAGTGGATGCGGCCTGATCAGTAAAGCTGGGTGCAACCTCGACAATCGATGGTCGACTAGCCTGCTCATGATCATGATGATCATTAATACTGATGGATGCATCCGCTGGTGGTAGTACAACATGATCAATATGAGGCACAGTACTAGTGGAGCCCTGCTCAGTCAATAGTACTGCAGCCTCGATGGTTGATGGTCCAGCCATCTCATGATGATCATGACTAGTACTTATGATGGATGCTGCAGGCTGCTGACTGGACGTGGCCAATGGTCCAGCCTCATCTCCATGATGACTAGTGTCAGATGCTGCCAGTGGAGCCTCATGCCGATCATCAGGCACGCCGCGAGGTGAAAAATCACGAGATGAATCTGAGTCGCTGCTGGCAGACTGTCCATCACGTGCCGCAGCTCGACTACGCCTATAGCTACGGAAAATCCTCCTCAATCATGTAACATCTATCGCAGCTCCTATGACATGCTGCATCAGGCCATACATGTCACGCGGCATGCCTCTCCACATCCGTAACAGTCTATCATCGCCCTGTATCTCTCTGTAATGAGCAGGCCTAATGCCTGCATCTAAAATCAATCCATAGAGTTGGCTACCCAAATCCATCTGGTATCTAGTCTCAGGTCGACCACACCTAGCAAAAGGTGGTACCGGTGCACCATGAGGCGCAGGATCAGCACGTCTCTCTGTTACACTACCGGCCTCATCCTCCAGCGCATCAACCATCTCTTGATCGTAATCATCGGGATCGACATCTGTATCATGTGGTGGATCCGACATCTCATCGCCATTAAAAGAGCCAATGTCTGCAAAATATATACAAGTACACAACAATAATTAGACAATTTCATTACACAATTTAATAAAAACAAGTTAAAGAACATGTTAGAATAAATACATATAAAACAATAATCTTACCTCTATCATCAGGAGTGAAGAGGATGTTGGGACACCCTCGCCAATCTAGTCCAGCATAAGGACATGGGACCATAATGAAGGGATGCAGCCCGCCAACACTGGCGAGTAAGTCTAGCGAATCATGTGATATCCTCACTGGAAACATAGCGTATCCCCTCTGGGGCATCATCTGCCCCCACATGCGCATCTGGGCCTCGAACATTGACCTACGAGGCTGTCAAACAAAACTAGGTGTCATCTCTGGAAACCTCTCAAAAAATAAAAAAAAAGCTTTGAAGCAAAAGGGAAGTTGACCCTCCCTTGTGCATGAGCACAATATCTATCTAAGGTCGTACAAAAATGTCGCAAAAAATTGGCAAACCACCTAACAAGTCGTGGCTGTTGTACTAAAGAATCAACATAATATAAAAGTGAGCAACTAATGCGTTTCCCATCACTGGTGTTGTGCGAAATGATCGAAGCGATAATAGAGAGGCACTGCACATCCTGTCTACCAAAAGCACCTATACGTAACTGACCTCCAGGTACCTGAAACTATGAAGGAGACAACACATGTGCTCCAATGTATCTCTGGGAGTAAACTAGTTGACTCCTTGCTACACAACTAGCTGCCACGTCTGGGAATGAGGGAAAATGCACCCCTCTCCTCGATTGTCCTGTAATAAAATAAATTTCCTCCTCAGTGGGTGTGTACCACTGGTCAGGACCAACCTGAAAAGCCTGTCGGTGGGAATTCCACCTTCCGATAAGATGTCTCAAAAGCACACTATGGGCCTTTAGGCCATAAATATCCTCCTCATAGAACTTGAGGAGGCCTACCTGCATAAGGATCTCCTGGGTATCTGCAGTAATAGGGCAAGGGCATCCATCTCTCTCCCTCTCTCTGGCCTCCCATTGGAGAATCATGTCATATTGTTCTGCTTGTTGTTGTTGCTGTTGCTCCTGTTCTCTTTGAATCATTGCCATATTAAATAATTTTTTTTTATTAAAACAGAAATGTATTTATAAATATACATATATAACTTTTTTTGAAAAAAAACAAACATACAAGTCGGCGCTCCATAAAAACAGTCACGCACTGGTGCCGGTGCATCCTAATATTTTAGCGCACCGTCCCCGGGGCTCCTAATGAAACATACCGCACTAGATTCGATGTAGATGTCTATTTTTCAAGCATCGTGGATTGTATATATAATTCAGAATATCAGTGCGCTGACTGAAATATACGCCCCGACGCGTATAGTCGTGTCAACGCACCGACTTCATGACAATGACATAGCTGACGGTGCGGTCTTTTACCCGGCCGCACCATTGACCCTCTCAGAATGCAAAATTTGGTGCACTGACATAAACCGGGGTAGAAAATGAAGTCAACGCACCGCACTGCGATTTCCGGGGTCAACGGTGCACTTGGATAAATGAGCACACCACCTTTTTTATTTTTTCTTTTTAGTTTAAAATTATTCGGGGTGCCTTCCAGCACCACCCCGGAAACGGTGCGGTTACTGTTAGCACCGGTAGTAGTGCTGCCTGTAAATTTTATAGGTAGCACCACTATCCGGTGCGAGCTGAACAGCTCAAGCGCACCGCGCGACAATTTTTTTATTTTTTATTTTTTAATGCTTATTTTTAAGTTTATTTCAATTTCTAATCCGCTAAAAGGCTTAATTATAGAAAAACTAGAAAAATACCTATACATTTCGTCGTCGAGGAGGAATATTGGCTGTAAAATTTAGAAAATAAAATTTTCCACTATTTTTCAAAATGTAAGCTGGAGATTGGTGGCCAATGCAGAGTAGCAGTGCATGCAATGGGTGCAATGAGAGCACCGATGTTAAGGCAGCTCAAAAATAAGGAAATAGTATCGGGGCTTGAGAGCGCTGGAGCACTGAGGAAAGTGAATAATGAAGTTTTTTGGCCGTAATTTTTTTTTTTTAATTAACCCTATTTCGGTGCGTGGGGTTTTAGAAGCGCATCGGTGCTGTTAGATAAAACTACACCGGGCGGTATCAATTTTGGCGTGTTGTTTATAACGTGCCGGGGTGTTTCCCTAATCGTGCACCAGGATGTTTCAGTTTCGGCGCGAAAAATTGATGATGCACCAGGGCGGCGTAATGGTAAAGCACCGGTGCGTAATAGTCGCAAAGCACCAGTTTTTTGGCCTTAAATTTTATTTTATTATTATTTTTATTTTTTATTTTTAACGCTATTCCAGTGCGTGCGGTTTCTAGCACACCGATGCTCTTAGAGAAGAATGCACCGGCTCGTTTATGTTTTGGCGCGGTGTTTTATGATGCACTGGTGCGGAAGAGTATTGACGCCCCAGTGCGTTACAGTAATTGGATGCCCCGGCGTTGTGTGTACTTCGCGCACATTGTCCGGTGTGCCAATTTTCGGTGCACACCGGTGTGTTCTATGGTATCATGCGCACCGGTAATTGATAGCTCAGGAGCATTGGAAAACTAAAAAATCCAGGTTTTTTGTCATAAATATTTTTTTAATTTAACCCTTTACCGGTGCGCATTGTTTATAGGCGCACCGGTACTATTTGCTACAAATGCACCGGTTGGTTTGTGTTTTGGCGCATTTTTTATGATGCATCGGTGCGGTTTCTGTCTACCGCACCGGGTGGTTTCAGTTTTGGCGTTGTGTTTTATAATGCACCGACGCGGACTAGTTGTGAGGCACCGGTGCTCTATTATATTATGACACATCGGGCGGGTGTGTACGGAGTGCACGGTGTCTGGTGTGCCAATGATTTTGTCCACACTGGTGCTTTCTTTTTTTGAGAGCACCGGGGCGAGTTTTAACGATAAGAGCACCGATAGGAAAACATCCGCAAAACCCTCTGCCCACCAACCTCCTCTAGTAACCTCCGCTAGAAACGGATGTATGGGGTATTTTTCTTTTTGGTTCCTCAAAAACATCCGCTAGAGGGTCTTTTCCTTGTAGTGGCACCTACCCATAGAGAATTAGGTCTCCAACATTCCCCCCCTTAATCCGAAGGGGTATGTGTGAGTCTAATAAGAGAGTTGTAATACAAAATGACATGGAAGCACTTAGGCTGAATGAACTCTCTGAAATGTTGGCATAAAGAGGTGGTTTAAGGATGACCACCAACACTGGAACACTTAGTGCAGTTTCGGGAACTCTTCCAAATCTGGAAAGAAGGTTAGGTCTTCTGCTAGAGGAATTGATCCTCATATTGAAGAGGGAGACCTTAAACCTTGAATAAGGGAGGTCTAAAACCTGCGATGGTTTAAGGATGACCACCAACTCTGGAATGCTTGATGCATTTCCTAGAACTCTTCCAAAACCGGCAAGAAGCTGAAGTCTTCTACTAGAGGAAGTGTATTGAATTCTTTGAAGAGGAAGAATATCAACCTTGCATAGCTGGTTTAAGGCTGACCACCAACCAAAGACATGCTCATGGGCACCCTTGTCTCTGGCTATAACTCTGAATCTAGAATGACAGATTTTGGCTCAGGCTCGCTTGAACTGCTCTGTCTCTGGCTACAACTCTGAATATGGAATGATAGATTGTGGCTCAGGTTCGCTTGAACTGCTGCGTCTCTAGCTACAACTATGAGTCTGGAATGAAATATTGTGGCTCAGGCTCACTTGATGTGGCTTCGAAGCTTGTATATGACCACCATTTTCCCCTCTACCATGTACAAGGTGAGATGATGGCGAAAAATCAACTGCAAGATTGTTCAATATTCTAGAACAGGTTCTGAAATGTGACTTAAACATATTCTTGGTTTGATGCCCATTTCCGAGAAGAAATCCATCCAAGATGAATCTTTGTTCTTACAGGAGGTTTGTTTTTGAATAATGGGTGTGCCGACCACAAAGCTTTCATGGGTGAAGATCGAAACATTGATCTTTCATATGGCCAACTCGATCACAGTGTTGGAATTTTACAATATGTTGTTGCTGTGGTGGAAGAGGAGCGGGATGTGGAACAACTGAAGGTGAATTGTAATAATGAAATCTGGCACTCTGAAATTTGATGGGCTTGGAGTAGTCTGGAATATGAAAGGACAACTCCTTGTCATATCCAAGACCTTTTATGTGCTTGTTATGGAAAAGCCATTCCCAAGGCCTCATGATGGGCTTGGGAAGCGCAGGTTGAATGTTTTCTTCTGCATGCAAATATGATCTTATATTGGGCTCAACGATCTGAACATTTTCTTGCTATTGATGGGAGTTTATCTCAATGTTCTAAACAAAAACAAGTTCAGAATGACAAATTTTCTGTTAAAGCTCATCTCGTTGTTGATGGGTGTCATGATGCTTATGATGATGTAACTCATATTGCTAGAACTGAGACTCAAGTTGCAAAACATCGATCTTTTCTTGTGCATTATGTAAACAGGTCTGAATATGAGAGAGAGCTTCCTTGTTGATATTTACTATCTCATTAGAAATGGAATGCATTAGAGGATTCACTAATTCTAATACATCATTAATTTTGGGCATTATGTTAGCAAAATAAAAGGCTAAAGGAAACAAATGAGGAGTGTCGTCTTTTCAAGAAATGTGTTCAAGGAGTCCAAAAAAAATATCCTTGAACCAGACCATGAATTAGTTTGAATATTCCTTCAACACTATAATTCTTTCTAGCCCAAATATTGCAAGGAGCCATCAAATACAAAGTGGTTTTTTTTTCTTTTTTCCTTTTTTTTTTTAATGGAAAACAATTCTCATAAAATGGTCCCTCAATTTCAAAAATTTAATACATAGAGAATAGTTGGGAGAAATAGAACTTGATGTTAAATAGTGATCAATTATGCCTTAGAAGAGGGAACAAATGATGAGCAAGAGAAATAATTCATAGCAAAGGCATATATCCACGAGCCTTGTAATTACATGTGTACACAGTCCATACACGTCCAACAATAACCAAGTGAAGAACGCTAGCCCTCTGGTTATTTTTCAGCCAAATAATCTGCAACTCATGATCCAGAAGATTCAACACAACCTCCTGTTGAGACCTCAAAATTCGCTGCAACAACATGGGGGATGACCACTCGGTCGGGACCTTAAAGCAATTCCTTTTCCGTTTAGAATGGTGGCTCCGACTAGTTTAACTAGGTGTAGTTACCTTCTCTCAATCTCTATTGGCTTAAAATATGACTTTTATCCACCAATGGGAAAGAGACATCAGATCATTTCTCTTGCCGATCAGACAAGAAAGTGATCCTTAAGCTAATTTGGGCTTAGCCAGGCCACAACTAAAGTTTTGCCTCTTTAGGAAGAGGAATATTTAAGGATGTAGAATTTAATCTAAATGCAATATTATTCTAAGATGCAAGCAAATGAAACTATTTTAATCCTATCTCAATTAGGCAGATATAAATCTATCTCAATTGAGAGAAAAATGTTTTAAATAATTGAGATTCAAATATGTTTGTTTTAAATGAATATCAAGCTAACAAAGTAGTCCAATTAACTGATATTGTGAATACCAAACACATTCTATCTAGAGACTTCTTAACTGAAATAATCAATCAACAACACTCAGGAAGTAGTTCTCAAAATGAAATTGATCATTTAATCAGTAACTTGAATAATTAAACAATAACATGCGGAAATAGTTCACAATATATCACTATTCAATAAATCAGTTTTATATGAAAGATTTCTGAGTAAATAGTTACTCAGAAATCAGAATTCAACCCATGAGAGTAGAGACAAATAATAACATAAATTGAGGCAAATTACTCATACCGACAAAAGTGCACAAGTATGCGAATAAATTAACACATTCCTGTTATCATAAAATGAAACCAAAATTTAAAATAATAGTATTATAAATACCAATTTATTAAGTCCATTTCTCCAGCTCCGGTCTCTAACAGTCTTTTACAATGCCTGAACTTCTGCTTTCAAAATCAAAGCTACACTAGTGCAAGATTGTTCACTATACATAACTCAGAATATAAAAGAAAAACCTCAATAATCTCCAGATCTGAGATTCCTCTCCTCCCACTCTACAACTCTAAATTCATATTACAGAAGTGCTTTAATAATTCCAGAATTGCAGAGGAGAGAAGCCTATATTACATTTTGATATCTGCTATTTATAAAATTTACAAAAGGATTTCTTCATAGGAAAGTTAGTTTGAAGAGTGGTTTTGCTCCATCATTTTTTATTGGTTCAAAATCATATTCTTCACTTGTTGGAGCCTTCTCATTGATTGAGATCTTTTTCTTCTCATATCTTCAACTGTTTTTCTGCAAAACAAATCAAAAACAAAATTAAAATGCAAAAATAAAATCAAAATGTCAAATCTAGAAATTAAAATAAATCCAATTGAAACTTAATTAATTAAATAATTGAAAAGGAAATATAAGCTTTATTTTGATGTTTGTGCTGATTTAATTGGCCAAGGAGAACATAGACAAATGGATCTGCACTTATAAGAAGTTGTAGCAATTTAAAATGCAAAAGATAAAATTCAAAAAATTAGTTTTGTTTTAAAAATTTGGAGCTTGATCTTTTGTGGAATTTTAGACCCAATAAATGATCAAATCTGGAAATGAAACCTCTTAAGGAATAATGTCGATAATTTTATCTTTCCAATGAGCTATCCCGAGCCTCATTTGGCTAAGTAAAACTCCATTTATGAGCTTCTAAAGTTGATATATTAAAATTGCCAAAAATCTGAAATTTTTGTTGCTTGGGCTAAAAAAATCAAAATTTTAAATTAAATTCTAATCCTAAATTAGATTATGATATTTAATTAATTAATTCTAATTAATTGCAATTATATTATTCATCTAATTTAGTTATAATCTAATTGTAAATTAAGTTATAATTATCTATTAATTAATTTATAATTACATTATTAATTTTAATAAAAGCTAATTGAAAAATATAATTAAACTAATTAAAAAACGATTTATTGATTAATTAAAATATTAAAATATTATATTAATATTATAATTTAAATTATATTAAAATTATAATAAAAATATTATAATAAAAATATAATATTAATTATAATATTATATAATATAATTTATTTTAATTAATATTTCAAAAAATATAAAAAATGCACACCACATGAGAGAGAGAGGAGGAGTGGAGGGAGAGTATGTAGTGATAAGGGAGTAATAGAGGAGGGACTGTCGGTCAAATAAAGTGACGTGGTTAGTAGAGGTGAGGCCAATCACAATCGCAAAGTCAAAACTTATCACAAACCGCACTTGGAGATGGGTAGCGATGAATGTTCAGCAATAAAAAGTAAGATATGCGATGCATGTTGGGAGTGAAGGAGTGGTAGGTAGGTAACGTGGCAGGGAGGGACCAAATCACAAATCGTAAAGTTAAATGTTTATTACAAATTGCAGTTAGAGACGGTTAGCGGTAAATGTTTTCGCAATAAAACAGTAAGATATGCAATGTGAGTGATGTGGCGAGTCCCATATAATATTGCATCGATTTTTCGGAAAGATAGCATATGAATGTGGTGAAGATTTCTGTGATGGCCGATATGCGAAAAAGTAAGGGGTTCTACCAATAGGTTTTAAGCGATGATTTGTAATGTATAATGTGGTAAGGTTAATGGTATGTAACACGACTATTGGGTGGGTGGGCGGAACTATAATCATTAAAATGAATAAGTTAACTAAAAAATAAAAAGTTCGAATATTGGGGAAAAATGTGAAAATAGTAAAAACGAACTCAAAGTTTAATATTTACAATGAATGACTATTTTAACTATGAGAATTGAAATATTGGTACATTTATAAATTTTTAACCCAAGCGAGAAAATAATCAAAACTTTAAAGGAGTGCCATTTACAAACCGTTTGAGCAAATGAAGTGAAACAAGTATAGTTGGAAAGCTTATAAAAAAACAGATTCAATGAAATAATCAAAATAGAAATCTGATAACAATGAAAAATGACAAAATTACAAAATAATTAACTTAATCAAAATCCTAAAAGGTGTTTAGCCAAAATTTTTGTAGAAAGGGTCCGCATTATTTGAAGCATATAAGTCAAAAATGGAGTGGTTGTGTTTTACCACAACAATGACGACATGCGGGAGAAGAACCAGCTACCTCTGATTAAATATAATGAACTTAAATTTACCCAAAGGTTAAAAATAATGGAAATCACAAAATCGTCTAACAGTAAAACATTTCCATAGGTCCCACATAAATAGATTAAGCAATGTGAGTTTGTAAAGGTAAGTACTTAAAACAAACTTGAGTAAAAGTGATGAATCCAAGTTTGGGGAAAATTGTTTTTTAAATTTTCCTCATGTGAAAAATAGAAAAAGGTAGAGATAGGAGTTTTTGATAAAGCATATATCCATTTTGTGATTGTCTCTGACATCGCTTCGCTACCAGCGAGCCTGAACAGTACCCCGGCAAAGTTGTCTTTTATGCCATACAAGCCTAGTTCCGCTGCCAGCAAGAGTCCATAGCCCCGACGGGTTTACTTGTATTTCCCATGTTTCATCTTTTTTCACTCTTTAGATAAGTGTATTTGCAAGCTCTTAGTTTATGATGTATTTGAGTGAAAGAGGTGGGATGGTAACAACGATTTTATATTTAATGGACATAGTACTTTCATAATGTTTGCTCCAAATTCTTTCCCTGCAACTATCAATTAGAGGATTTATATGTGGAGGGGTGGAAGGGATTCATTGTGTTGAAATCAAATCAGTTTTTTCCTTGAAAAACTAAACTCAATCACTTAGAAAGGATGTGTGTTCCTCCATGAAAAATATTTAAAGTAAGAAGGCTTTATGGTTCCATAAATATATGTCTTTAATGATAAATGAAATTCACTTAAATGGATAGAGTAAAAGATTTCCCATGTATGCCAATCACTGTAAGGTAAGAAAAACACCTTTTACATAAGTCATGGAAAAGTCACCAAAAATCAAATAAAAAATGAAAGTAAAAATAAAATAATTCCTAAACTAAAGTAAAAAAAGAAATCAACAAATAAAAAAATGAAGATTTTTTTTTTTTTAAAGAATTTTTTTTTTTAAAAGCTAAATTCTAACAAGATCGCTTATATGAATTTCTCAACAAAGGATTATGAAAGAAAATAAGCATATGTACATTCATTCCTATGTTGAGATTTTAAAATTTTTATCTTGCAGAGTTATATAAACATGAGGCTCTCAAAATGTAGAAGGTGAAATAACAGTGATGATAGATAATACGCTGAATGAGAAGTTTCTGTTTGTTGCAAAATTTTTTTTTCAAGGTAAAATCTGCATAAAAGCATCTTAATTATTTTCTAGCAAAAACAATGCTTTAAAGAAACAGACTAAAGGTTTAGAAACTCCCCAGTCTAGCTGATTCAATGAGGATCATTATTTCTTCTCTCAAGAATCTCAAAGAGAAATTTTTTTTTTTGAAAATTGATCTTGTAGAGATGTGAAAGGTTTATGAATACCTGAAAACAAAGTTCGAGATCAGCACAAACTAAAATAAAAATACGAAGAAATGGAAATAAAAAGTGGGCACATGAAACTTACCATTGGAGAACTACGTTTAAACTTACCTGAGAAAGATGATTTTCTCCAATGCAGGTTAACTTCTTTCTTTAATTAGAATTAACAGCATGAAGAAGTTTTATTGACCCAAAATCATTATTTATTAAATCTAAAGTAAAAATAGCAGTTAACTAAAAGAAAACAATGTTTCATGTTTAGAGATAAATCGAATCCATCAGAAATGAGGGTGAAGATGTGCTTCTTTATGAATTGAAATGATGAATGTTCTTTTTGCTTCTTCCATTGTGAATTTATATTAGCCCTAAAGTATTGAAATTGATCCATAATCCTGAATAATGTAATAGTATATAAAATGATTTGAATATCTACATGACAAGTATGGAGAAAAATTCAGAACAAAAGAAAATTAAAAATTTGAATTAATCATCAGTACATTACCTTGCTCAATTTTTCACATCGCGAGATTCTTTGCCATACATAACTTAAAATCTGTGACTTCCACTTTTGCCGATATGTGATTGATAATTTTATATATATAACAAAAAAAAATGGTGGAAAGTCAAATATTAAAGTTTATCGCATCAAAATATTTTCAAGACAAAGCTTCATTTAAGTTTAGCGATGCGATATAAATTTTGCGATGTCAAAGTTGCAATATGAGCATATACGATCGAAAACTGCAATGGGATGAATGCGATATCGGAGAAAAGTCATATCAGAAGATTAAAGCTTGTGAATGAACTGAAACGCCGATTTTATTCTTGCGATAATTAAAATGTGGTAAGTGACTAATGCATTGTGACTGCAAATATCAGAATATATGTGCAAAAATTTAATTTTGCGGCTCACACAAACGGTGACCAATCACGCACGTTTGCACTTCGCATCTTTTATAATTTACCTTCCCGCATATTTCAAAACTTAACTCTTTTTCAATTTTACGATTTTTTTGCAATTCGCAGTGAACTCCACATCGTTCATTGCAAGTTTTATCGTTTAACATATTACTTATATCGTGCGATATGTGTATCATCGCATCAGAATCTCCTTACCTTGTCATTTATCACATCGCAACTAATATAACTTACTGGGTGAGGTTTTAACAATAACCACTAAAATTGCCGATATGCGAAATTTAATTTCGTTGCTGCGCCGAGGTGCGATGAAGAACGAACATGATATTTTTATTATATGAATTTTAATTTCATATCAGATCCAAGACATCGAAACCTTTAAATATATGACCCTACCAAATTTTTCATTTATAAACAGATGCGATATCTATATATAAATAAGATTTAAATGTCATATCGGGTCCGGGTTATATAAACATCGCAATTCTGGCAAAGTAATTTTGTCGGAAAATGAGCGAGAGTATTCAAATTGATTCAGAAGATATGCATTGAAGGTTTCCTATCGAGAATTGTTAAGAGTTGCCTCTGATCAAATGTTGTGATACATATAATGTGATATCGGACGGAGAGATCATTAGAGTTTGGAGGGAATGAGAATATCGGGAGAACATATATATTTAGTATATGTTCATTTTAGAGCCTCCGATATGCGATTTGTGATATATAATGAGCCATATGTGGGGTTGATGATTTCTTAAAGTATTCAATTCAAAAATAAAGTGAATGATTTAATTTTGCTTTAAAATAAACAACCCTTTAATAATTTAATTAAATGTCGAAATTTTTTATTGGAAATTAATTTTATCAGAAATTTCTTATAAAGAGAGTTGTGAAATAAAATGATCTAATATGATTATTCCGACAATTTATTAAGACTTATCAGGATTTCAATATAAGAAAAATTTAGATATCCTTCAAATTCAAATGAAATAATAAATAGTTCCCTGAACATATTGCAGATTTTGGAAAGAAGGGTTGGTTGTTTGCTTATCTCAGATCTACATAATCAAGTTGATGAAGATCTGCACACAAAACAAAATAGAAATTAGAAACAACCTTTGAAAGAAAAATAAACAATAGATGATGATGAACCTATAAACACATACCTGGAAGAATTTTGATAGTAAGTTTATCTCATGAATCTTCAAATTCTCCCAAATTTTCTCAAAATTTTCATAAGTTCAACACCACCTTCTTATTTTAATCTAAAATTCTAAGTAATGAATTTTTTCAAATTACATCATTTTCAAAATTAAATCAAAAGACAAGAGTGGTAAAAATGAGTTCTTAGAATTACTTGTGAATCAAAAATTGTCAAATAGTAGAAAATTCTTGGAATTTATTCATGTATGATCAATGTTACGAATTTTGAAAAACAAGAAAGTTGAAGGCTTGACAGATAAGTATGATCAGATAATTCAAGAACTTCTAAAATGCTCTAGATTTCTTTTCTATAATTGAAATAGGATGCCCAAAATAAATTGGATTCATTACTTGTTTTATTGAAAATATGAAATAATGAAATACATGAAAACAGAAAAGAAAATTAATCTATTCCTATTTATAACTTAATGAAGGAAATATGAATAGGTATAATCATACTTCCAATGGAACCATTTAAGCATTTTAAATCCTGTATGTATGTACATGTCAAACATTAGTAAAAATGCAAATATAATTAAACTACAAAAATTAAATCTGAAAGCAGAATGAATCTTTATTGTTAGTAGCTTATTCGCCATTACCTTCTCTTGAAATGCCCTTTCCAATTGAATTTAAATTGAATCATAGAAATCTGGATGGATTTCCATTATTGAGTAAGAGAGGTTTAAAAAAGAAGATGACAGGCCAGGTTGTAAAAATGGTCTTTCAGAAAAAATGGTCTGTGTGATTTTGTTAGTGTTATGTTTAAGTGTTAAATTATTAACAATCTTCCGTGAAGAAAAACTTTCCAAATGTCTTTCAAATTGATCAATGAAAAATGGATAGAAGTTTGATAAATCTAACAGAAGATTATTAATTGAATTAGAAAGATGATCATAAAGTGAAAATACACTCTCTTTTTGGCACTTTTCTTGAGAAGTAAGAAGTAATTGATAAGGAATGAACATCAATTGAAATTGAAAATTTAATAACTTTCGATGTTCACATTTATAATTTGAATCTTTATTTTTCCCTTGAGGTAATGCTTCAATTGAGTGTTCAATGTTGAGCTTCTCAATATGCCAGCACAAAGTATCTAAAAATCTAAGACTAAAAATAGAAAATAAATCTGAAGTTAAAATTAAATGTTGAAAAAATAACAAAATTGAATTATAGTTTACACTAGTGTTACAATTATTGTTACAACACAATTGGGAGTGACTTAAAGTAATTTCCTCTTCACAAGAATTGGACAGAATAATGAAATTAGAATAATTGTTGATGCCCACTTGTGAATTAGAGAGAAGGATATGACTCTGAATAGGAATGCGAGCTTGATCATCATATAAATCATAGATTGGAATGGTTTCTTGAATGCTGAAATCATAAGTATGATTATTTGTTTGAAAATGAGAACTGTTTGGAACAATTTCTAGATTAGATTGTTTTTCATTTTCACATGTGATTAGACTTAGATCATAAGGATTCAATTGTAAAGAAGACAAATCAATATCCTCAATGTTAAAGTAATTATCATAAATGACCTCAAGACATTCATTAGAATTCTCTTAGATCTTTTTCAATGTATCAAAACAAGAAGGAATATTAAGCTCATGTTCATTAATGCCAGAAGGATGATCATTAATTAATTCTCTATCCTGATAAAAACTAATCGGCAATTCATTTAGATCAACCTCTCTGTTTTCTGAAATATTTTTAACGGAAAGAGAGGAAAAACTATTGTTAGAAAAATTATCAGGATAAAGAGAAAAATATGAATCTGAAACAATGCATTTGAAAATGTCTTTATTTGAGCACTCTAATGTATTTTCTTTATTGCAATTTTCAGATTTAAGATCATTTTCTTGGCTACTTATGCTTTCTTGAAGAATGTTGCTTTGTTGATATGAATTTGGAATTTTCTCATCATGAAAGAATTCAGAAATTTGTACAGCAAATTGCATATTATTGGAAACATTAATCGTTGCTGGTACTTGCCGTATTATGGTCTGATTTTTTGATTCTAATGCATACTGATTTTCAAATTTTAAAGCGGTATTTTCTTCAATACTGCTGCTAATATTTTCTTGCAATTGATTAGTGAAATTTTCCAAGCTTCGTGATTGAAATTTATTGACATGTAAAGGTGCACCTTGATCTTTCTCAATACTATAAGAAATGTGAATAATTTGAAGGAATTTATTATACAAAATAGAGGCCATTTCATCATCATTTGTTTGTACCTCCATATTGGAATTCTTACTTATGTCGATGAAGTTAGAAGAAGATTGATCAAAGCTTGAAATAATTTCACATTGATTATGAATGGAAGGAAGAGAGCAAATATGTTCAAATCAAACTAATAATTATTCTTTCGAAGGTTTATCTTCAATTTTAAATTTTAAACAATTTAAACGAAACTGGATGTAAAATCAATTAAAGACTCACCTTCAAACCTTCATAGATATTCAAAATCGTCACATACTTGTTCATAGATATATCTATCAAATTAACAAAGGAATATTGTAATAAATTGTTCCCAAGTGTGGATTGAGGTAACTGGAAGTGATTTACACCAATTTCTGGGTTTTGCCAAGAATGTAAGAGTAAAAATAATGCATAAAATACCTTCATCAATATCATGAAAAGTAGAATTTGAAATTTTTTGAATGAATTTTAAAGTATGATAAAATGCAGAAGTATTCCTCTTACCATTAAACTTTACCTGAGACAAGTGTCTTATTATTTCTGGTGGAGTATTGGAAGATGCTCGTCTAGAAATACAACTCCAAATTGGAAGTTTTAAAGGAGCCATTGTAATAAAAATAAAATATTAGAATACAAAGACTCCAAAGGAAAACAAGTCTCAGGCCCTCCTTCTAGCACCAAAATGTTGAGGCCTCGAAATTCGCTGCAACAACATGGGGGATGACCACCCGGTCCGGACCTTACAGCAGTTCCTTTTTCATTTAGAATGGTGGCTCCGACTGGTTTAACTAGGTCCAGTTAACTTCTCTAAATCTTTATTGGCTTAAAATATGACTTCAATCTACCAGTGGGAAAGAGACATCAGATCATTTCTCTTGCCGATCGGACAAGAAAGTGATCCTTAAGCTAATTTGGGCTTGGCCAGGCCACAACTAAAGTTTTTCCTCTTTCGGAAGAGGAATTTTTAAGAATGTAGAATTTAATCTGCATTATAAAGTGAGGGTGAAATTTCATGGCTAAGAATCTTAATTAGTCCTTAATCTTATATTAATTATTTTTTTATAATTAATAATAGTCATAATTTAAATAAAGTTATAATTTAGTTAAATTTGATAGTTTTTTTTGGTGATGTGAGATGTATCATAAAGTAATTGTTTTGATGCTTATCATAGATTGATGTGTATCTTTTTTTATTGATGCAGGAGCATCCTGCTTGATTTTCATTAAAATATTGTGTAATTAGGGGGGATGTATTTTTAATTATTTTATAAATTATTATGCTCATTTTTAATAAATTAAGAGAGAAAAATCTGAGTGTGAGGATTATTGTAAATATTCTCTTAATTAATTGAGAATATGAGTGGAATTGAGTTGGATAGATAATTTAGTGATTATGAATTCTTTAAATGGAACTTAGTTGAATCAAATAAGGGATAAATCTATTTTAGAGTTTGGTTGAGATTTGTGTGGAGGAAATCATGGATTGGAATTAATTCATAATTATGTATAAATATGAAGCTTATGTGAGGATGGAGGATAGAGAGAGAGAGGAAAAGAGAGATAGAGAGAAATGGTGTGAGAGTTTATGTAAAGGGCCGAGAGCCGAGAGGCCAAAAATTGTTATATTCAGCCAAGGAAGGGTTTACATTTGTAATTTCTGGTTGTAATTTATGCAATTATTTTGTTTATTGTTTGACTCTCTCTTCATATGTATTTTTTTGAGCTGAAATTAATGTGGTTTTAAGGAAGAATTTGATGAAGTTTCCATGTTAAGGAAACACACACTCTATTATGCACAAGGATCTGTTTTATAGAAGAATCCATGCATCATTTGGTATTAGAGGAAAAGATATAATTAATACGTGCAACCACGGATGAGAGATGAGTGTGTCAGTTGCAGGAACATCTGTGCAATTGGAGAAAATGCTGATGGCAAAGTCGATGTCAGATTGGGAAATATTTGAGTGTACGTGGTCGATGAAGGGCTTGGAACGTTGAATGCAAATATTGGAGGGAGACGGAAATATTGATTGGGGAGCAGAATTCAATAGTGACAGCATTGTAACAAATTCAATGTACATACGCACTGCGTAAGTTGTGGAGTCGTGGAATCTATGCGAGAGCCCGTGTTATAAAAATTCAAGATCATTTTTGAGCCACTTCTGGTGTCAAGCCACTTGTCGTTGTGAAGCTATGTGGAAATTATATATGATGTATTGTGTAAAAGTTACAACGTGACAACGTGCCATTTCTGCGCAAATGAATTCTGATACGGAAGCTGCATTGAAGAAGAATTGACCAGTGGAAGAAGACGAATTGTCGGAGGCCTTTTGATTCTTCCCACTATCAATGGAGTGTTACACAGAATCAAAGTGTTTATGCATAAAGGCGATATGAAAATTTCGAGAAGAGAAATATGACAGAGAACCCATCATTGAGTGCTCTTACAAAATGTTGAGAGCAACGTTGAATTATTTAAGTGGATAAATTATCGAGATCATACAGCACTGGATCCTTGTCCATGTGACAATTGAAAACTATTGAAATGAGATTGGATCAAAGGCCGAGGGTTCGCTGAGGAAATCAACAGATCGTTCTCCAGCAACCTGGTGCCATAGCTGTAACATCCTGCAACGACCAGGAAATAGATGATAACGAGTGTCGATATTACGCATTTTAGGATGTCCATTGTGGTTGAAATATTTGAGGTTTTCTTTCACCAGATCATCAATGAATCAGTGGTGAACATCTATGTGTCATAAAATGCTCATTTCATTAGTGCTACTGGGATATGAGTAAGAATTTCTAATCATTTTTGAATTTTTATGTGTGTGTATTTGGCCACTGTTTCTGGCAATGTTTATTGCAAATAATCACTCATTGCAAAAAACGGAGAGCCATGGGATCATTGTAAATTTGGAAAAGTGATTGTTGTGATGCATATCACTCACGCATGGAGGAGATCCGATTGGAGTGTGTTGAATTATTGGGTGATCGTGCACATTTATCATGATTGTTGAAGATTCAACACCAATTCTCAGTTGATTTTTGAACTTCGAAGGTTTTAGTACTTCATGAGGTCGACAACGACTGAAATTTGGAGACCAAAGCACCGTTGATGTGAAACCACAGTTAATCACATTGAAGAGGTGAAGGATACCACAAATAATTTCAGCATTCATTCCTGGAAGACCAGAGTTTGGTCAAGTTAGTCTGGCAGTGAATCTGCATGAAGAATGGTTTTACAAAGATTATTATGAGGCTCACAGATACGGAAATCGTCGAATTGTAAGCAAAGCAGCCGACTCATTTTCTGATATGTTGAATTTTATACGGTGTTGCTGGTTTTAAAAATTCTGTGTGAGAAGGAGCCAAAGAAAGCCGCAAATTGTTTGTAGACTGGCCACAGCAAGAGCAAGCGTAATTTTGGAATTACAAATTGTCATCCCAATAGGGATGGAACACTATGATAGAGACAACGACGAGTTAGAAATATTGCAGTCTCTTTAATTGTAACAAGGCGTTGAAATTAAATCTAGCTCATGATTTGTTGAGCGCTCTATTGTGTTTTAAAGAAAACTCTGTGGGAACTCTTGAAAACATAAGAGAAGTGGATTGATTGGAGAAATTATATCCAGGTCTTTGAGAAGAAGGGCTTAATTTTGAAAAGTCTGAAGATGATGGAGATTTGAAACTAAAGAGAGCAATGGTAAATGTGCTATGTGAACATAAAGTAAATCATAATGTTTATTGTTATTTCATGGGGGATACCACAGTGTTGGTGTTGATGAAATTTCACTAAAGTTTGTGTGAAATTTTATTTTTGATTAAGTAATGCGGATTTTCACCATGCTAAAGTGTATTGAAATCTTGAGACATGATAATATTAATGTGGGTAGATGCGACTGATATTTTATCATCTATCAACATCTGATAACACATTATCTGGAGATCATGATTGATCGTTTCTTGTAGCACATGTGAAAGTGTTCACATTGTTCTGTCTCGAAGATAGTGCAGTTTGTGTTTGTTACTGCTAGAGAAATGTTGATGACACCATGTTAAAAGGAATTTTTGGAAAATTCCTATGAAGGAATTGTGTTTGTGCACTGAAGAGAGACGGTGTTGCATGAGAACCGTCACTGCAAAGAAGGAGCTACATGGAAGTGTAGCAAAACTGTATGCGCTAAGATTATGAGCATATTGAAGAGGATATGGTATGAAAGGCATGCGAATATTCACAGTGATAAAGATGGCACAGAAGAGTGAATCCGGAGAGTTGAAATTACAAAGAGAAGATTTATTAATAACCTTGACGGGAGCATAAGGTATGATAATTAAAAAAGGTATTTTTGAATGTTGAAAATTAAATGGCTTATTTATTTTCACCATAAAATAAACCTTGGGAAAAGTGAATTGCACTTTGATTTAAAGGCTTAAAATAAGGTGATAATGGGAGATGATATAATTAGTGACTTATTATATTCTCATAAGAATGGAGTATGAGAGAGAATTGGTAAGGTGAAGATTTTATATCATGAGAATGTATTAAGAGTGGATGTTCATTGGTAAATTGTATAACTTGAATTAGAGTCACTATTGTAATCATTGGGTCAAGCTTTGTAGCCAAATCAGATGTTAAGGTCAAATGAAAATTTGGATAGCTTGAGTCAAGTTAAACCATTGAGTTATTGTACAAGCGGGTGTATTTTTCATCCAAGATGAAGAGTTGATGTAAAGTCTGGAGTCAAAGAGTCGTAAGCCAAGTCAAAGGTTTGAATGTAATTAGGTGCATGATCGGTGAAGCCCAACACCCAAAGAGTTGGTCATTGTAACACAAGCATTACTGAAGTTGTTGTTTGCAGCAAAGAGGAGAAAGAGAGTTGCTAGAAATTATTCCAAGATAGAGAACCACAAGAGGTCAAGCGCAGGAAGAGAGCTTGTATTTTTGAATGGAAAGTAGGAAGGCTTGCTGAAAAGTGGATTGAATGAAATCCACACGTGAAGAAATGAAGTTAAAAAAGGAGGAGAAGATGACTGTTGATAGTCATTTCAGAGGTTCTGAGAAAGACCGTAGCAGAATAAAGAAGAAGGAAAATTCCAAGGCAAATGTCATATGTAAGTAGTTGAATGATGAAGAATATGAGAGGGAGAAAGCAGAGATAAAAGTTCACCTTGAGTTATTGATGGAATTGTTGCAGAGAAATAAAGACCAGAGACATGGTTGGACCATGAGGAAGAAAGTGAAGTGGCAGAGGCTACACGTAAAGAGGGAACAATAAGTAAACATACAGTTGACGGAAGAGCTGAGGAAGCTCGAGCAGATGATGAGTGTGCAATTGAGATGTGAAGAACTCAGACAGGTTGAGTTGAAAATGGAAGTTTCCATTTGTGGCCCATAATAGGGTGTAATTTTGGGTGAAGAGATCAATGAGAAATATTTCATGAACTATTGGAATAGTTCAGAGGATTTGAAGATATGCAGACAAGGGAAGTAGATGAGGCTATGAAGCCTTGCATTTTTAAATCTCATAGTTTGTGTATGTTTGCAGGATGTGCAGAAGATGGTGGACATTTTGGTGAAACTGTCATAGAGATGAATGAAAATCTTGAGGTGAAGTATGATGGAGAATTCATTTCAGAGAAGGAAGGTAATGATTTGTTGCAGCAGAAATAATTCATAGATGAATTCTTGTTTGGTGTAAGACAACCAATTGAAGCTGTTGTGGAGCAGAAGCATAATGAAAATGTCGAAGTGATATTCCAAGGAGATAAACAAATGAATTTGTTTAATGAAATTGATGATAGAATTTTGCAATGTGATGATACAGAAACCAGGATAACTCAGGAGGATTTTCATAAGAAGAATGAAACTGGGAATGAAGGTTGTGATGAAATGCTGGAAAGATTTCACATGGAAATAGAGTTCTTGGAAAGATGGCTTAAAGAACCTAAAGGAGAAGTGAAACTTGCAGAACCTGATACATAAGAGATTGCAGTTACCGTGCATGATAAGGATGAAATGTTTCTAATGTTTATAGAGTTGAGTGACTGGTATAAATTTTCAAATAATAATGTGGTTGTAGGCACAAAAGGAAACATAAATAAATATGATGTCGAAATCAGAGAAATTGAGCATAAATTATTTGGAGATGAGATGAAAGATCAGGAGCAGCAAGAAAGTTATGTCCTTAGAGACATAAAGGGAACAAAAGTATTGAACCAGCAGGATAACGATGAAAGCAGCTAGCAATTCAAAACATGATCTACTGAAATCTAGAAAGTCTATGATGGGAGATTGGTGCTTGAAGCATCAAAAGAGGCCGAAAGGTCTTATCTTTTTAAAACTAATAGTTTGTTGATGAATGTAGGTACAACACCGGATGAGAAATTTTTTACTATAAGGGAAATCAATGACTACAGTTATGATCAAGAAGAAGTTCTTTATTATTCTTCATTTCATAAAGTTGAGCGTTCAACGCAATTGGAGACAGAAACATCAAACAAAGAGGAATTACTCCGAGGAATTGACGGATGGAGTCTGATTGACAGGGTGAGTGATGTTGGTGATGAATTGCAAAAGAGAGTTGATACTTTAGAAGACCAAAGATAAAACAGAGTTTGGAATCCTAGAGGGAGCAAGTTATTGAGACTTGTGGCTGTCACATTATTACAGAAAAGTGACAGACCTCATAGACAGGAGTCTATGGAAACTTCTCTACATCGGGAGTCTGATGCAGGAGCATCCTACTTGATTTTCATTAAAATATTGTGTAATTAGGGGGTGATGTCTTTTTAATTATTTTATAAATTATTATGTTCATTTTTAATAAATTAAGAGAGAAAAATATGAGTGTGAGGATTATTGTAAATATTCTCTTAATTAATTGAGAATATGAGTGGATTTGAGTTGGATAGATAATTTAGGGATTAGGAATTCTTTAAATGGAACTTAGTTGATTCAAATAAGAGATAAATCTATTTTAGACTTTGGTTGAGATTTGTGTGGAGGAAAACATGGATTGGAATTAATTCATAATTATGTATAAATATGAAGCTTGTGTGAGGATGGAGGACAAAGAGCGAGGCAGAGAGAGATAGAGAGAAATGGTGTGAGAGTTTATGTAAAGGGTCGAGAGCCGAGAGGCCAACAATTATTATATTTGGCCAAGGAAGGGTTTGCATTTGTAATTTCTGGTTGTAATTTATGCAATTATTTTGTCTATTGTTTGACTCTCTCTTCATATGTAATTTTTTTGAACTGAAATTAATGTGGTTTTAAGGAAGAATTTGATGAAGTTTCCATGTTAAGGAAACACACACTCTATTATGCGCAAGGATCTATTTTATAGCAGAATCATTGCATCATTTACCAACCATTTAATTCATATAGTTGCAGTAGTAATATATATTTTTGACATGAAAGTAAACCATTGATGCTTTCTTTATTAGTCTTATTGGTACAACGCCGTTTATTTAAAGTTACTTCTTCAAATTATTTATCAAAACCATAAAGTAATTGTGTTGATGCTTATCATGGATTGATGTGTATCCTCTTTTACCAACCATTTAATTCATATAGTTGCAAGTAATATAGATTTTTGACATGAAAATAAACCATTTTTGCTTTCTTTATTAGTCTTATTAGTACAAGACCAATTATTTAAAGGCACTTCAAATTATTTATCAAAATGTAACAACATCTTCCAACTTTCCAATGTTTTTCAGCATATGGAAGCATCTTCTCTGAAATTTAATAGTAAAGAACATTTTCACTTCTATTTGCATAAGGAATTTTGGGTTTGTATGAATTATTCAATACTATGACCCCTATAAAATAGATATTAGTTGGTATAATAAAAAAATAGAACTTTGAATTTGCAAAAAAAATCGCTTATTTCTTCAATGGAGCTCCTTGAGATAGCTAGAGGAAAATCAACATAGGGGTCGATGTATTTTTGATTTAATATTTAAACTCAACAATGAAATGCCACACCCACTTTGCATCTAATGACACTTGATTGCACAAAATATAGTAATGTTGTAGAAACATATTATATATGCAATTTGTGTGGTCATCTCCAAAAATCCCTAAAAACTATATTTTTTAAAATAACAATAGATGATTAATGATTTTATGAGACGATTTTAGATCTATATTTGGATTCTACAATTTCTACTTATAAAATTTCAAAATTTAACATGGTGTGCAATGCCCTTTTTTTGTACTTGGAAAAATCTCTAAAATGGGAAAAAAATGCCCCCTTTTTTGGACAAGGAAAATTTTATTATACAAGATGTTAAGAGCCATGATATATATAAAAATATTTTAAAAAATAGGAAACCTTTAAAAATATAAACCCAAAAATTCATACACGACAATAAACCCAATATAGATCAAACCATTAAGGTAGGGTAATACCATCTATTATTCCTTACTGAAGGAATTCACTCCTCAAGCAATAATTTCTTGTTACCACTACAATACTCTTCACCTTTCCCATTACATCGATTATAATTCTATTTACAATAATCTGTATCTCCTAAGAATATTCTAGTAGATGAAACCTTCTAATAACTGATATCTTTGAATTACTTTAGATGTGTTCACATTATTACAATACACATTTATTTATTATTATTCCTTTCTATACCTCCACATGTACCCCCATATTCCCTCCCCCCACCACCCTACAATAGGTATACCACACCTGGAGACCCATTTCATCCCACCTTTACTATTATTGCACACATCAGATAACTAAATGGGTTCTAAATCCACCATCCTATGTCCACAATGTAATTATATAGCCTATCCTCTTGCGTTGAAATGCCCTATATTTTTTAAATACTAAAGGTGAAATTTAGATCCTATCAAATGATGATATTTTTAGACTAAAAGCACATATAAGAAAACAAAATATTCTAGAATTATTCCATTCTGTCATATTTATTGTAAATTTTGATAAAAGTCATAGAAGAATATATCTCTTTACTATAAACCTTAATGCACACAACTAAGTGTATAACAAATAAATTATTAAGTATGCCATTTATAGAAAATGTCATAATTAATCCTCTCGAGTAACTCATAGAGTCCAACCCTAGAAAATCCGAACATTTTTTTTAATTCCCCAATAATGGGAGGGACAGATTTTATCCCTCCCACATAGGCCTTGTATATTTGTAGATAATTTTTTCATGTGATAATAGTCTTTGGGGATTTTATTGCTTTAAGGATCAAATGTGGTATAAGCCTTTGTTTACCTTTTTTCACCTCCCTAGCAGTCTTCTCGTGTGCATGTTTCATGGATAATTTTCACCTAGCTTTCGAAAAACCAATACTCCTTTTTTCGTTGATACCCAAACCTACCACAATATTCAACCCCTGAGAAACGTTTATGTATCACAACAAATATAATGATCACAACCTTACAATTGAGTAAGATATCTTGTGTGTGATAGTCAATGGATACCAATGGAAAGTGTGGAATCATGATTACGAACCCTTAAGGGCCCAATTGAGGAATTATGTTCCCATATAACACCCACCCAAAAACACTATGAATTGGAAAATACCACAAAACTATGACTAAAATTGACTAGAACATATAAAAGGCACATTGGACATCTTTTTCCCATCACAAAAATTAGGAGAGTGATTTGGTGATATTCTTAACTTGCCCATAGTGTTTGGGGATGAGGAAACCTTCTTACCAACTTCTCACCATGATGTGATGTGAAATCCCATATGTCTTCTAACAAACATCATGTTGAATCCTGTTGTGACCAGCAACAACCCCCCTTCTTATTTAATATTAGTAATAATACTAAATAAGTGGGGACCCTTAGTCAAAAAATCCAAAAAATTAATTAGTATTTATTTCCTTTCTCAAATAAAACTTACTATCATAACTTAGGGAAATTCATTTGAAAATATTTAAAATAAACCTAAGATTATGATAGATCAAAACATAATCTTTCTTTGAAGAAAAATATCGCATCCATCGCAAAAAGTGGATATCCTTTGTAAAAGAAGAATCTTTTAAAATTGCAATTCTGCAATATTGCGATAGTGCGATCCCAAAGAACTATACATTAAAGTATTGATCACAAACCACATATCGCAGAAAAGTTATTTAATAAGTTATATTTTGTGAAATTGCGATTTCACGATGATATTAGACTGAAATTTGTGGATGTTGCGATTTGCGATGATTGCGATCCGTGATATTGCGATTTTGCGATATTGCTCAGCAAATCACAAATCGCATTATCGCAGATTCTTCTAGCGCGTTGTCCAAAGTAAATCTTTTCATAAATAAATATCCGTTATGCGCTTTGATGTCAAAATTAATGAATGAATTGTTAATCATTGATGGAAAGGATTTTGTTTTGATTGAAAGGTTGTTTCACGTTTAAAATAATATTTTTCATCTGCCTTCAGCATTTAAAACTATCACGTCACCTTTCTCATATCATTACTCTCACTTAATTCGTAACACCGCAGGCGCAAAGGAGCAGAATAATATACAAAGCATTCATAGCGCATTATGGGTAAGAAAGAGAAAGTTCCAAGTGCTGAAAACAAAGAGATGGCTTCCTTATACACAGACACTGCTTGCAACAAGGACGCCGGTATCACCAATTGGGAAGGGATGCATAATTTTCTCGAAGAAGAAAATCCCAGGGTAATTGAAGTCGCGACTACTGCAGGATCAAGTAAATCCTCTGAAGCGTCACTTACAAAATTGGCTTGTTCATTTCTGCACAGAATAGCAGCAAGACCGAGAATTCTTCCGTATACAGATATGGTAAAATGGGTGCTGGATAACACCGATATTTCAGACAGGAAATTTAGAACTCCAGGACAAGAACTCACCGGGTCATTCACTACAGAAGATTTGAGGCTTATATATCACTTACCGGAACCTCAGGAGACTTACAACAAACAATTTATGGAGAAATTCACCAGAGAAAATGCAAATTTGGCAGAATGCACCAAGGAATGGACCAAAAGAGAGGAACCATTGAAGAAAACAAACACGGTATGTACAGTACTGGTTCTCTCACCTCTCCATATTGTTTTGCTGCTGCTATGTTATGCAGGCTTTTTGGAAATCCTGACATAAATATGGTCTTGCCTGAGTGGCCCCCTTTGTTGAATGCTGCTGTTAACACCACAATTGTAGACTGGGCCAAAATCTTGTCTGATAATTTAGCCACTGCTATTTTCAATTACCGGTCCAAACAAATTGTTTCTCAGAGGATTTATCCTCCTTTTTATCTATCTGCCTATGTTATGGATTCAATTTGTTTTGTTTCTAAATTCCCTTTGATGGGTTGGCAATGGACAATTCATGATCCCTTGCCTATTCATGTCTATCACAAAGAGTTGTGGGAATCAAAGTTTGTTCCTCATTTTTACAAAATTTTCCATGGCATAATGCTGCCTCTGTAGAGAATATTGTATAATAAGGATGCTCCAAGGTTATCCCCAGAAGAAGAAGTCGACATTCTCCCTGTCACAAGATGGTTTGGAGAAGAATTTTTTACTTATGTGAGGTTTTTTGGAAGCTCTGCTTCCCCCCATGTTTTACCCCTGTATGTTCCAGATAAACTTGTAGCTCGGAAGATTGCTTATAAAACCTGTGGTGAAGGAGGTTTGACAAAGGAATTAAAGGAGAAGAAGAAGGGCATTTGGCCACAATTTCCCGTAGCGTGTGGAGCATTTTCATTGTTTGATGTTGGTCACGCATTCAAAGAGGTAAGCAATATTACATGCTTACAACTGTTCAAATTTTCGAGAAGGTTATTTGATCCAATTGATGTTGTTAAAAATTTCACCACTGCAATCAAAGTAAGAGTGTTTTCTGGAGAAGAAGATCCTTTTGATGATATGTTTCAACAAAATGTTCATTTAAAGAAGTTTTTCATTTAGCTCAAACACAGTTATCCCCAGAAGATTTTCAGGAATTTAAAGTTTACAGAGAGAGAAGACTAATTACTATCCCTTTGGAAAATTTACACTTGGAACCCGTAAGGGAACCAACTCCTAGTGTCAGTCTTAGTGGCAGCTCAGATACTGAAAATTCTAAGTCGAAGTCTGACAAAGAGACTTCTGAGCGTTCTAAAAATATTGATAATGATGAAAGCTCAGTGAAGGATACAGCTCAGTCAAAAGAGCTTTCACAACAACAGACTTTTACCACTCCACAGTTGAATCTTCCACCTCTCAATGTACATCAACCAACAGTCAGGACTGAATTGGACAAAGAATGGGAAACTTTTAATCAATTTCTTAATGTAGAAGGACAGAATATACAGACCCCTGTACAGACAACAAAAGTTTTGAGCACGGGAATAAGTGGCAACGTCACAGAAACTGAGCATATACCTATCACTCCCTCTTCTGAAATTGTACTCAATATAGAGGACATTCCTCCTCTAGATGTATTCTATAGCCCACAGTATAAAGTAGTAGTGAGGAAGCAGAGGAAAAAGATAAATTTAGAGAGCTCAATCTCTACTGAGGCAGAACAATTAGATGTCTTATGGAAGGATCCTACTACGGATCCAACTCATAATCTTACCAAGTTATCTCAGATTACTGGAGCTTATGCCTCCGCAACTATTGACAAAGCATTCGAGGTAAAGCTATTATTAAATGAAAAATAAGATCAGATACAAGTTCAGCAACAACAATTGCAACAAGCCCATGCTAACAGTGAAGCACAGATAAAACTTGAAGATTTACAGCAAGAGCTTCAACAGATGCAAATTGGATATCAGAAAAGTTTGGCAGATAAAGAGAAACAAATACGGATTATCCAAGAGGAGCACAAAGATGACCCTAAGCTTCCAGAGTTTATTTCAGAATCTGTTTCTTTGAACAAACAACTACTGCAACAACAAGACATATTATGCTAGAAAATCTCGCAATACAACTCTTTTTGTCAAGAAAGTGATAAAATCACTAATCATGTCGTAAAATTACGACATGATTATGATTTAACTAATGAAAGAGTTACTAATTATTTGGCATGGAAAAAGACAAAGGAAGGAAGAAGAGCAGGAGCACCGATCATCAATGATAGTCATAAAGAACTGCTCTTCAACAATTGGGACGTACAAATCAGAGAAGCAGAAAAAGCAGCAGAGGAAGCAGCTACAGCAGCTGGAAAAGAGCTAGGAAATCACTCAAAGGGTCTGATAGTGAGACTCTTTCATCATCATCTTCCATCTCAAACACTTCATCGCGAAGTCAACCACCCACTCCTCCACTCCAGACTATTGTCCATCAGTCCACTCAATCTTCCACATCTCCTTCTCAAATCATAATATCTTCATCTTCACAGTCACAAATATTATCATATTCACTTTCATCTATTAGTAGTTCAGTGTTGGCCCAAATGCCATGGAGTATTCCAGGGGCAGTCTTAATGCCTGCACCCTTGAGTCAAATACCGGCCCATCCTGAAGAATGGCTGCCTAAGTTTAATCCTGAAGCAGGCATGCTAGCAGAAGAACATATCAACAACTTTATATTATCCATAAACCTCAATGGAGTTGTTAATGAAGATGCTGTTGTCCAACTTTTTCCCTATACCCTACAAGGAGCAACTGGATCATGGTATTTATCATTACCATATGGATCTATTACTACTTGGGATATCTTTCAAGATCAATTTTTGACTAAATTTGGTGATGACAGGTCTACAGCAACATTGATCAATGATTTGTCTAATCTTAGAGCTGATTCAAAAGAACTTGTCAAGGATTTCAATTCTCGTTTCAATAAATTGTTAAACAAAATTCCTACCGCTTCCAAGCCTAGCGAAGAAGTGCGAAGTGGATGGTACATTTCTGCTTTGCCATCAAACATAGCAATCTTTGTTGATAGGGCTAATAAAACAACTTTAGCAGACAATATGAAGGAAGCAATAGCAGTATAGAAACGAATCATTGCTTTAGAAAAGAAAAATGCAATAGAAGAATGAAAATCCAAAAAGGTCACTTTTAAGGAAGATCCCAAGAAAAAACAACCAAAAGATCCATTTGATTTAGAAGGATTGCAAAATTTTTTGAAAACCATGTCCAATGAAATGGTTGATATCAAGAAACAAGTGGCAGAAACATCTTCTAAAAAATATTTCAAGCCTTTTAGAAGAAATCCTTCGACTGATCAAAAGCCACCAAATGCTATTACAAATGCTGAATCAGAAGAAGAAGAAGAAGAAATTGTTACTGAAGAAACTACTGATGAAGAAGAGGTGGTAGAAGTACAAGGTATGTGGGATTTCATCCTCCCAGATGAGGAAGATCAAGAAGCATCCCCGGTTAGCACTAGAAGTAGAAATCAACTTGATCCTCCTCAAACTACTCCTAAGCCAAAGAGCGCAAGCTCATTGACTAAGGATGAAGTTACACCCAAGAAAACGACATCCAAAGCAATTCAAACTAGCCCAGTCCAAACATATTCATAAATTCCATCAAGAACATTGATTGTTCCGGATGAAATGGAATATAACATTATAGAAGATATGAAGAAGACTGGGGCTAACATCACTTTTTATGAATTGAGCAAGTTAAAACACTAGCAAAAGGTACTTTTGAAAGAATTACATGCTGTACCAGAAAAACCTTTTCCCGAACCTGTAATTTCTCAAGCTTCCAATGACATGGGAAGACCTTCAACTAATTCGATCAGTAAAGTTGACCTTGAAAATATCGCTTTAATTGGAGGAAGGTCGAGATCTCATACTCCTCCATTTCTTCTTACTTACGAAGTTTTTAATAAAAATTTGCATAACTGTTTAGTGGATTCTGGAGCTTCATCTAATATTCTACCAAAATCAGTATGTGCAAAATTGAATGTTCAACCACAAAAATATTCTGTGCGCATAGTACAGTTAGATCGATCGCAAGTCGAAGTGATTGGCGAATTAAATCAGGTTACCATAAGGTTGTCATCAAATCCTAAGGTATGTCAAGTCATTGATATTTTAGTTGCAGATATTCCAGAATTTTATGGCTTAATTCTTAGCAGAGATTGGTCAGAAAAACTTCATGGATACTTTGCAACCGATTGGTCGCACATGTGGCTGCCTTATAATGGTAAACCAAATCAGATAAAGGTTGAGCGAGAAAAGCATCAGAAATACATAGTAACAGAATTGGAAGGAGAGAATGAACCAGTTGCGTACAACAGTAATATCATTGGCAATTACTCAGTTGATTCTTTCTTAGGAAATTTCAATGCTCATACTTCACCTTATTTAGAACATTATGTTTTATCTCAAATAGAAATTTTTTCTCAAACATACAGTTCTAAATGTATTAATTTTGTAGATACTCCTGTAAATAAATCTTTATTTTGGAAATTATTTTTTGATGGTTCTAAGTCTAATGAAGGAGCAGGAGCAGGATGCGTGTTGGTTAGTCCAGAGGGAAAAAAAATTATGCTAACCTGCAGACTTGATTTTAAATGTACTAATAATACCGCAGAATACGAGGATTTAATCCAAGGGTTATATAAAGCAATCGGATTGGATATCAAATATCTGCAAGTTTTCGGAGATTCAGAAATTGTAATCAAACAGGTACGCAATACTATACATTTTTTATCAGGTCATTTAAAGCATTATCAATCTTTAGTTCAAGATCTGACTGAACATTTTATAGCATTCAATATTTCACCAATTCCTAGAATCCAGAATGCTAGTGTAGACCTATTAGCCAATGTAGCCTCTAAGCTTATTCCTGCAGAAGACTTTAGTCCTGATCGATTTTCAATTGAATTAATCTTTAGACCTTCGATTCCTGATAACGTTACCAATTGGAGAATTTTCAACGATGATCCTGATATTGTAAGCTTCCTCACATTTGAAGGATCTTATACCAATCAGATAATCGATGAAGATCAACATGACAAACAATTACAACACGATAGCACTAATAATGCTATTCCAAAGTCAATTGTCAAGTTAGAAGACCTTTATGATTTGAAAGACCGATTTAAAAGATCTACCAATTCAAAATTACAAAGTTCAACTTTGAATTATGAATTAGTAAATCTAGGAATTGATACCAAACCACAGAATATCAACCTAGGCCTTGGTCTAACTCCTGAAGAAAAATCAGCATATGTTCGTCTTTTGAAACAATATAAAAGTGTCTTTGCTTGGAACTACAATGAACTCAAGACTTATGACACTTCTATCATCCAACACACTATCCCAATGATAAATGATGAGAAACCTGTACAACAAAAACTCAGAAAGATCCATCCCAATCTAGAAAATCAAATCAATCTGAACTCAATAAGTTATTGAAAGCCAAAATTATTTTTCCTGTTCGACATTCTAAATGGGTTTCCAATATGGTTCCTGATAGAAATAAAAACAGAGATATTAGAATTTGCATTGACTTTTGAAATCTTAATAAAGCCTGCCAAAGAGATAATTTTCCTTTGCCTCCCATGGAGCAAATATTACAGGCAGTTGCAGGATCAGAATTAATGTCTTTCTTAGATGGTTTCTCTGGCTACAACCAAGTGTTAGTTCATCCAGATGATCAATTGAAAACTATATTCAGAACCAAATGGGGCACTTATGCATATCAAAAGATGCCTTTTGTTCTGATCAACGCTGATGCTACATTTCAAAGAGCCATGGACATCGCTTTCAAGGGATTAGTTAACAAATCAGTGGTAATCTATTTGGATGATATACCTGTATATTCCAAAAAACGAAGCAATCATATTAGAGATTTGAAGCAGATATTCCAACGTTGTCAAAGGTATGGAATTTCACTTAACCCAAAAAAATCTTTTTTTGCATTAAGTGAAGGAAAACTTCTTGGATTCATAGTGTCAAAATATGGAATTCATATTGATCCTGATAGAATCAAGGAGATTTCTGAAATATCCTTACCTCACAACAAGAAAGCTATGCAATATTTCCTCGGCCAAATTAATTTTGTAAAGAGATTTGTACCAGATTTTTCAAGAATTGTATCTCCTTTACAAGCAATGATTAAAAAGAATTAAAACTTCAAATGGGGCCAAGATGAATATGAGGCATTCAATCTAATCAAACAAGCAATCATTAATGCTCCATCTTTAGCGACTCCAAATTTTTCCGATCCTTTTATTTTGTACACATTTGCCTCTGATAAATCTTACGCTGCGATTCTCACTCAAGCAAATCAAGACAAAGTAGAAGCCCCAATTGCTTTCTTCAGTTCAAATTTACAGGGAGCTAAGTTGAATTACTCAGATGTGGAGAAACAAGCTTACGCTGTTTTCAAAACAATTAAGTATTTCAGACCCTTTTTACTTAAAATCCATACAAAAATCATTGTACCATTTCTAGCGGTAAGAAATATTTTAGTCCAAAAAGATGTGGGTGAGAAAAGAGCTAATTGGATTACTGCCTTACAAGAATATGATGTTGAGATCAAGCCAACAAATATTGTTAGAGGTCAAGGCTGTTGCAAAATACTAGCTGGAGCAGCACAGATTTCTGAGAAATCATCTGAAGAGATACAAACGTATGAGGTAAGCCTAAATGATGTTGAATCATTATATGCTGATATCATTTTTTATCTAAAGAATGGATATGCTCCTCCAAATCTCGATCACACCAAGAAAAGAGATTTAAGGTTGAAGGCTAAACAATATCAGCTTGTAAACAATGTTATTTTTAAAATGAATTACGATTCTGTTCTTCTTAGATGTTTGGAGAAATCTGAAGCTGGAAAAGTCTTGCAAGAACTTCATGATGGACCAGCAGGTGGACATTATGCTAGAGATGCTACTGCAAATAAAATTCTTCGCGCAGGCTATTACTGGCCCACTTTATTCAAAGATTCACATAGCTATGTAAGAAAATGTCAAATTTGTCAAATTGCAGCTGGAAGACAAAAGAAACCATCATTTCCATTACAACCAGTAAACATTGAACAACCTTTTGATCAATGGGGATTGGACATAATAGGTGAGATCATTCCTCACTCTTCTAAGAAACTGTTGATGCCTCGAAAATCGTTGCAACAACATTGGGGGATGACCACCCGGTCCGGACCTTAAACAGCTCCTTTTCCGTTTGGGATGGTGGCTCCGACTGGATATAATGGGACCAGTTTCCCGATAAAGAATAGAAATGGGTGAATGAGTGATTGATTTAATAATAAGTGATAATGAATGGAGTATTTAATCTATAAGCGAAAACCTAAATGACTATTATATCCCGGGAAGCTTCTATTCTTAAGTGTAACGTTTGATGATCTATGTTTGTCAATAGGCATATAGATGACACTATTCAATAAACAAAGATATTCATTTAAATAATAATTAATTCATTCAATTAGTTGAATGAAGTAATTGATAAAACATTGTTACACTTATCTTTATATTACTGATACGTAAATGATTGAAAGAATAGCAAACTGTAAACATCCAGTAGTGGAAAGTATAAAGATTGATGTTAAAACGCATTTAAATATTCAATAATAGCAAAAGTAATCAAACAACAATTCATATAAAAAGAATGGATTCAGACATAGATAATAGTACCATATGAGATGCAAGTCACTCCCCAATATCAATCGCTATTTGAAATTCTTCTTTCGACGCAAAAATACTTTCACACAAAGACAGTAGTGCACATTTGCATAAAAGCCTCCTTGTCAAAATTAGAATAATTGGTCCAGTTTCATAAAAGAATATGCCTGAAGTACAGTAGTGAAACTTCAGGTTTATAAGTCATATACAAAACTTACGACCCTTTCTAAATACATGAAAGGGTCTATAAATACTAAATTTATCTAAATATCTATGAAACTGAAAAATCCTACTTAATTGGTATTAAACAATCTTGAATATCTCCTTCACGGAAATCTGGCAGTCAGCAGCATGAATCATCACTGAGGTTGTTCGTCTCTAGTCCTGAGCTGGCATATTGCAAGCATCGGCTCCACTTCTGGTGGTCGGTTAAGGCGAGAATTGAGTTGGGCATCATAGGTGGCATCCTGCATTTCGAGAATGATGCATACGATTGCATCTGAGAGACATTTGAGGGCGGCTCTCTGGCTGTAAGGTTTGACTAAGAACATCCAATAGGTGTCCCATGTCAAACTGTTAATTCCTGCGATTAATCTGCCAGTTTTCTCTAGCTCTGAGTAACATGACTGTTCCAATGTTTTAGCTGATGTCAATTTACCTGGGGTACATTGGGAAATCATGTTAGATAAGTAGAGAGTGTCATTAATCAATTCAACCAAATTACTTGTGGTTAATTTGCATCTGGAAACTGCCCTCTCTGCTTTCATTAACTGAGATTTCCATTCCATAAATAATATATCTTTATGCGATTCTAGGATCTTTGGCAATTTAGCTGACTGTCCTTCCTCAATACCTTGCCACTCAAGATAATTGGTCAATGTCTCATCGGCCTGCTCGAAGTCTGTTCTAGAATCAGCTGATTTATCACTTAGAGATGTTGTTAAGTCACATAAAGGTTCTGCCTGGGCGATTTGTTGACATAACAACTTTATCTGTGTTAATAATGCTTTGTTTATTTGTACTGCCTCTGCCCTGAATTCAGCTACCTGTGGAAGATTCTTTGTTTTCTCGAGCTGGGCTGATAGTTGAGCAATCTGCTCATCTTTTATCTTCAACATTTGTTCATTTGATGTCTTGAGTTGTGCCAATGCCTCTGATAACTCTTTTTGCTTCTGGACTGCACTCTGATCAATTCTCTGCTTTTCTTCCTGCAATTGTTGAGTTAATTGATTATTGGTTTGTTGTTGTGTTAACAATTGCAGTTCTGCCTGCTCTGCCTTCTGCCGTGTTTCTGATAGTTGCGCTTGTAATGAGAAAATATCCTGGTCTTTTGTTTTTAATAAAAGACTCACCTCCGATGCCTTATCTATTGTTGCTGCCGAATAGGCTCCAGCAAATTGTGATAGTTTTGTTAGGTCCTCAGAGGGGTCAAATTCCTCCTTCCAAACTACATTTCCCGTCACTGTTTGTTCTGGGAATAGGGAAGGCTGATCAGTCCTTCTCCTCTTCCTTTGTCGTTTTACCACAGCTTTGTGTTTCGGGCTATAGAAGACATCCAAGGGAGGAATTTCTTCTATCTGCAAAATAACTTGATCGGAGGGGTCCTTTGGGATTATCTCTATTCCGTTGGAACTGGGTAGGCCGCTGGTTTCACCTGGAACCTGTTTTGAAACGTTCTCCTGTGTGTCTGCTACTCTTGATGTTTGGGCTTCCTTTGAACCTTCAGGATTGTTGATAATTGAATCGAATTGCTGCCATTCCTGGAGCAATTCGGGATCAATTCGAGTATCTTGATTTACCTTTATGATGCTCTGTTCCTGTTCTCTCATTTGGGTTTCCTCTTGCACTTTCTCCTATTCATTTGTTATAACTAGAGGTTCCTCAGTATGTCGCTGTTCAGGCTCGTTTGATCCTGCTGCTGGGCTTGTTGCTAACAGATCTAGGGGCAGAGTTTGCAACCTCTGTTCTCTAAGTCTGTTGAATTCAACTAACCCTTCATCTTGATATTTCATCCTGGCTAACGATCTAACTTGGGACATTGACTCGGCTGTGGAGAACATGTCATCAAACATATCTTCTTTATGATCAAACTTTGCCAATTTGGCCTGTTCAAGGGCATTATAGGCAACTTTGTCGAGATCAAATTGCCTATTAGGGAGAGTTGCTAGAGTTAATGATTTCATCTTTATAGCTTCTTTCTCTGCATGTTTGAGATCATTCAAGGTGTAGACACCACATCTAAGAGGAAAAGAGGGCCAGACCTGCTTCTTATTTCTCTTTAGAGTTTGTGTAACACCCTCGGAAATAATCTGATAGGCTATCTCCCTTGCCAGCAGTTTATCAGGTATGTACAGAGGAAGAACATGAGGTTTGGCTTGGCTGCCAAAAATTCTTATATAAGTAATTTTTTCCTCTGCAAACCATCTCCCTAAGCCAGTTAAATCAATCCCTGCTTGGTAGGAAATCTTGGGAGCAGGTTTATCAAAAATAGAGTAATGAATGGGTAACATGAAGCCATTGCAGATTTGGTATAAATGGTGCCTATGGGAGGTTTTCCACACTTTCTGATAGTATATGTGAATGGGCATGGGTCTTGTGGAGTCCACCTCTAGCCGAGCACGGGAAATTCAGAATTAAAACACAGGGTGTCCAGGATATAAGCACTGTAGTAAAATGGGGGAATAAGCCTTTCAGAAATGCGGGTCTTGCTTCTGAAATCAAGAACTGCGGTGGCTAATTTGTCGGACAGTATAGTTCCCCAATCCATAATTTCACTATTACACGCGGCCTCCATTAAAGGAACCATTTCTATAGTGAAATTAGAGGAGTCGTGCAAACCCCATAATCTACACATCATGATCCCAGCATAACAATAAGGAGAACATAGAGAATCAACAGAATACATACCGGAAGATTTATGCTTGTGTTTTGCCGGATTCTGCCTCCAATTTCGAATGGGTTCGGATTCAGTTTCGTTCTCATTTCGGAATTTCTCCAGAAATGCCTTGTTGTACTTCTTCTCTGGCTCAGGCAAATGATACATTTGCCTCAAATCATTAGTTTGAAATGAACCGAAGATTCTCCCATCTCTGGTGCAGAAGGTTCTGTCTGTGATTGGGAGTTCCTCAATTGCCCACCTTACTACATCCGTATATGGGAGAATTTGTTCCCGAGCTACTATCCGATGAAGGAAAGAGTCGGCTAAGTCCTTTAAAGTACCTTCAGATTTTTGAGTCGTATCTACTGTGGCTTCTACTGTTGTCACTTCAGGTTCTTCAGCTTCTATCAAATTATAGGTACTTTGCCAAGAAGTTTTGCCAAGACCTGAACATGTAGTATCAGATATCAATCCTTTCTTTTTATTTCCTGGATCAGTAATAGCTTGTTCTATGGCTGGCAAAGCGGAAGCGTTTGCAGTTTTCTTGGACTTCTTCCCCATTTTGCTTGCATCTATCAGCTTAGAAGAATTCTGCACAGGAGTAAAAATAAGCGTAACACAGAGAATTGGCAGTAAAAACCAAATACGGGCGAAATATATTGATTAATGCGTGATGAAGAATTAACTTAAGGTTGCCATGGATCCAATCCGTAAAAAGATTTAGACTTACTATTTCATTAAATGGCCGCAAAAACCTGTCAATCATTTAAATGTCCATCACGTCGTTTATTGGTGAAATGATTTCTTTAAGCGTGCTTTGGCCGTTTTGGCAGTTGAGCGCAGGTGAATCTCGATTATAAAGATAAGGATTTTAATACGAATTAATCGTAATATCCCCGTTTTAACAACTTTTTTGAAGTTCGTGTTTTGGCTTTATCGCATCGCATCGGGACGAAAAGGCGCTTTTCTTATACTGGCATCTCTTGGAATCCTCGTTCGCCGATAGCGATATCGCATCGCATCGGGAGCATTTAACCGGGGCTCTTTTAAAAGCATGCATGGTATATCACCGATCGCTCATTGCGTGTTATCGCGTCGGAGCAAACCAAAGGTTCCTTAAGTTATGTTTCCTTTGTCATTGCGATATGCGACCTTGCGATCGCTTTATCGCAATGATAAAAGATTTAATTATTTATATCCCAAGGCCATTATTGGTTTGTCAAAAAGGTTTTTTTGTAATGTTTTTTATTTCATTTTCGGACCTTTTTGAATAATGCAAAATTGATACCAATTAAAAATAAAAGGGACCCATTTCATATTATAGTGTTGTGAATAAAAATTATATGAAATGGGGGGTTGTTGTAGAGGACAACAGAAACATAAGTATATTATTACCACAACTGATTATTTTATGAAATGGGTAGGAGTAGTCCCTCTCAAGGTTGCTAATGCTGAGCACATCATTGAATTCATAGATGAGTTCATAATCACCAGGTTTGGTTTACCTTCTGCTTTAGTGTTTGACAATGCATAATATTTTTTTGGTAATACTATGACTGAATTTGCACTCAAGAGAGGTTTTAAACTTAAATATTATGCCAGCTATTATCCACAAGGAAATGGGTTAGCTGAATCCACAAATAAAAACTTAATCAAAATCATTAAGTGAACCATTGATCAAAATCATAAAAATTGGCATAAGTCTTTAATATATGCTTTATGGGTAGATCGAATAACACAGAAGGCTTCTATTGGTACTTCTCCCTTTAATTTAGTTTATGGGAAAGAAGTAGTTCTTCCAACTCATTTAGCAATTCCTTCTTTGGCCTTAGTTCAATATATAGATGAAGCACCAGCTTCTTCCTTGCAACTAAGACGGATGGAAATAATTAAGTTAGAAGAACAACGAGAAAAAGCCAAAATAACTCATGCTCATCATCAAGCATTAGTAAAAGCTTCCTTTGATTCAAACATGATAACCAGAAAAGACTTTTAGGTTGGAGATCTTGTTTTAAAATGGGACAAGGCTCATGAGGAAAAAGGAAAACATACGAAATTTCAACGAATGTGGCTTGGTCCTTTTCAAATTGCAGAAATCATAAGTCCATCTACTTTTATGTTACAGGATTTAACAGGCAAAAGAGAGTCTTTACCTGTTAATGGAAAAATTCTCAAAAAATATTTTCATAGGAGATCATTCTTCTATTTCGTATATTAGTTTTCTTTATTGTCAAAATAAAACGAGTTGTTAATAGTTACATTTGGAATTCACAAAGAAGATACGAATTCTCTTTTTAGATTTTGTTTTTTTTCCTACTTTTATAAATAGAATTCTTTTCAGAATATTGATCATTATTATTCAAAGATACAGTTAAAAAACTTTAGCCTAGAAATGATACTAGTTTCAACTTTGAAAACTTTGATGAAAGGCAACTTTTAGTGAAAATTTGTTTTATATCAATTCAATGAAAGGTATCAATAGCAAAACAAAGTTTCTCTATAGAAATTTTCCTTCCAAAAACTCTACCATTGTCGTCCAGAGCTATCTTAAGGAAACAATGATATCCTCCCCACTTAGAAAATTACAATCTTCAAAGAATTATCCAATGATACACTTTTTAACTTAAAGAGTAAGAGGTCTCATCACGAGCCGACTTATCATGATCATAGATATTATAGCTTGCTGACTTTGCCAATACTACATACCATAACAGGGCAATGACTCAAGATTGTTGCAATCAAAAGACAAGGGGTCTCATCACGAGCCAGATTGTTCAGCAAAGTTATAAATCAAGTGAATGGCATTGTCATGAGTTGGCTACCAAACCAAGACATTGTTCTTTAAGAATAAAAAGAAAAGCAAAAGCAATAAGTGTGAATATGGATTTCTCTTTGAAAATTGTATATTTCTCTAAGTAGGATACAGGATCATTGCTGGGTAACAGGTAACCCTGTCGAGGCTATAAACGCTTGCTGGCAGCAGTGGCTCTACCTACGACAAATGAGCATATTTAAAGCTGATTTATAGAGAAGCCTTTGTTTTTATTTTTTTAAACCAAGTAATGACTGATGTAAATACAAGGACTAGCTTGAGGAAGTGAATAATCAAAAGTTGAATATAGAAGAAATGAAATATCATTTATAGATTAAAGCATAATGTACTTTGTCTTTTTATAATAAAGTTTGATTTTCTGGAAAATTTTCTGTTTTGAAAAATTTAGAAAATTCAAAAGAAATGCAGAGATAAATGGTTCTTCCAAGTGAATCACCAATTGTTGTGGCCAGCAACAACCCCCCTTCTTATTTAATATTAGTAATAATACTAAATAAGTGGGGACCCTTAGTCAAAAAATCCAAAAAATTAATTAATATTTATTTCCTTTCTCATATAAAACTTACTATCATAACTTAGGGAAATTCATTTGAAAATCTTTAAAATAAACCTAAGATTATGATAGATCAAAACATAATCTTTCTTTGAAGAAAAATATCGCATCCATCGCAAAAAGTGGATATCCTTTGTAAAAGCATAATCTTTTAAAATTACGATTCCGCGATATTGCGATAGCGCGATCCCAAAGAACTATACATTAAAGTATTGATCACAAACCGCATATCGCAGAAAAGTTATTTAATAAGTTATATTTTGTGAAATTGCGATTTCACGATTTAGCGATATTGCGATTTCGCGATGATATTAGACTGCAATTTGTGGATGTTGCGATTTGCGATTATTGCGATCCGCGATATTGCGATTTTGCGATATTGCTCAGCAAATCGCAGATCACATTATTGCAGATTCTTCTAGCGCGTTGTCCAGAGTAAATCTTTTCATAAATAAATATCCGTTATGCGCTTTGATGTCAAAATTAATGAATGAATTGTTAATCATTGATGGAAAGGATTTTGTTTTGATTGAAAGGTTGTTTCACGTTTAAAATAATATTTTTCATCCGCCTTCAGCATTTAAAACTATCCCGTCACATTTCTCATATCATTACTCTCACTTAATTCGTAACACCGCAGGCGCGAAGGAGCAAAAGAATATACAAAGCATTCACAGAGCATTATGGGTAAGAAAGAGAAAGTTCCGAGTGCTGAAAACAAAGAGATGGCTTCCTTATATGCAGACACTGCTTGCAACAAGGACGCTGGTATCACCACTTGGGAAGGGATGCATAATTTTCTCGAAGAAGAAAATCTCAGGGTAACGGAAGTCGCGGCTACTGCAGGATCAAGTAATTCCTCTGAAGCGTCACTTACAAAATTGGCTTGTTCATTTCTGCACAGAATAGCAGCAAGACCGAGAATTCTTCCATATACAGATATGGTAAAATGGGTGCTGGATAACACCGATATTTCAGACAGGCAATTTAGAACTCCAGGACAAGAACTCATCGGGTCATTCACTACAGAAGATTTGAGGCTTATGTATCACTTACCAGAACCTCAGGCGACTTACAACAAACAATTTATGGAGAAATTCACCAGAGAAAATGCAAATTTGGCGGAATGCACCAAGGAATGGACCAAAAGAGAGGAACCATTGAAGAAAAACAAACACGGTATGTACAGTACTGGTTCGCTCACCTCTCCATATTGTTTTGCTGCTGCTATGTTATGCAGGCTTTTTGGAAAGCCTGACATAAATATGGTCTTGCCTGAGTGGCCCCCTTTGTTGAATGCTACTGTTAACGCCACAATTGTAGACTGGGCCAAAATCTTGTCTGATAATTTAGCCACTGCTATTTTCAATTACCGGTCCAAACAGACTGTTTCTCAGAGGATTTATCCTCCTTTTTATCTATCTGCCTATGTTATGGATTTAATTTGTTTTGTTTCTAAATTCCCTTTGATGGGTTGGCAATGGAAAATTCATGATCCCTTGCCTATTCATGTCTATCACAAAGAGTTGTGGGAATCAAAGTTTGTTCCTCATTTTTACAAAATTTGCCATGGCATAATGCTGCCTCTGTACAGAATATTGTATAATAAGGATGCTCCAAGGTTATCCCCGAAAGCAGAAGTTGACATTCTCCCTGTCGCAAGATGGTTTGGAGAAGAGTTGTTTACTTATGTGAGGGTTTTTGGAAGTTTTGCTTCCCCCCATGTTTTACCCCTGTATGTTACGGATAAACTTGTAGCTCGGGAGATTTCTTATCAAACCTGTGGTGAAGGAGGTTTGACTGTAGGTTTTAACCCTGAACAGAAATTATCTACACACGAATCTTATAACAGAAAATTAACAATTGCGAGAGCATAAAACATAAAACAGATAAACACAGAGATTTTCCCCTGGATCCCAAATCGGGACGACCAGCTTGATTTTTCATTATATTCCTTTTAGTGTTACAACACATATATATACATGCCGAAGCATACATAAACCCCAATCCATTAACCCCGGATTAGAACATAACCGTTGTTCCCTTGCCCGGATCTACAAAATACCAGGGGCCGAAAACCATCGAACCCCAAACCATGTGCAAAACCATGCACAAAACCATGGACGCGTACTCACCCAATGGGCCGGAAATTAAGGGAACCAAATAATATAACACACACCCAACATTCTCCCACTTGTTGTTTTCTTTCCACGGTGGGCCACAGGAGAGCTTAGTCATTTGGCCAATTCTTCAACACCCATTGTTTATCTACACCAAGAGAACTTCTGAGTGCTCACAGACTTCGTCAATGCATCCGTAACATTCTTCAAAGTGTCCACCTTTACCAGCAACACCCTTTTAGCCTCAACCATATCTCTAACAAAGTGATATTGAACATCAATGTGCTTTGTCTTTGAATGATAAGCAGGGTTCTTAGCCAAGAAAATTGCACTTTGGCTATCACAGTCTATCCTTATAGCTTGCTGTACCAACCCCATACTTGAACACAATCTCTGCAACCAAAATGCTTCCTTGCTTGCATGAGTGGCTGCTATGTATTCTGCCTCTGTAGTTGAAAGAGCCACTACAGACTGTCTTTTACTCATCCAACTGACCGCGCCTCCAAATAGGCTAAACACATACCCACTTGTAGATCTTCTTTGGTCCAGATCTCCAGCCCAGTCTGCATCAACAAAACCACGAATGTCCAACATTCTTTCCAATCCTGTTCTTCCCTGGTAGCACAAGCCATAATCACTAGTGCCACGTAAATATCTGAAAACCCGCTTCACTGCTGTCCAATGCTCCTTCCCTGGGTTTGACATAAACCTGCTCAATACTCCCACTGCATGTGCAATGTCTGGTCTAGTACAGATCATTGCATACATCAGGCTACCCACTGCACTTGCATATGGAACACGGGACATATACTCCTCTTCTTCTTGTGTCTTGGGACACTGTTCAGCAGACAGCTTTACACCTACAAGAATAGGAACATTCACCGGTTTACTATCATGCATATTGAACCTCTGCAATATAGTCTCGACATACTTCCTCTGGTTTAACCAGAGCTTCCTCTTTGCCTGATCTCTCTTAATTTCCATGCCCAAAATATAGTTTGCAGCACCCAGATCCTTCATGTCGAATTTGGAGAACAGTTGGGTCTTTAAATCTTGGATAATTTCTTTGTCATTTCCAATCAACAACATATCATCCACATACAAGACCAAATAAATAACACGGTCACCAATTAATTTAAAATAAACACAGTGATCCTCCTTGCTTCTGGTGAAGCCAAGTCCCCGTATATAGGTATCAAATTTCTGATACCACATCCTTGGTGACTGTTTTAACCCATACAGAGACTTCTTCAACCTGCATACCAGTTATTTCTTACCCTTCACCATAAAGCCTTCAGGTTTCTTCATGTAGATCTCCTCTTCTAGATCCCCGTGAAGAAAAGTTGTCTTCACATCCATCTGTTCTATCTCAAAATCAAATGCAGCAGCAACAGATAAAAGTAATCTAATAGAAGTAACCTTGGCAACAGGAGAAAAAATATCACCAAAATCAATTCTCGGCACCTGGGAATAACCTTTCGCTACCAACCAAGCTTTGTATTTCTCCACCTTGCCTTCTACATTCATCTTCTTCTTAAACACCCATTTGCTCCCAATGGGCTTCCTTCCAACCGGCAACTCCACCAGATCCCATGCATCATTTTTGTGCAAGGATGCCATTTCATCAACCATGGCCTCCTTCCAGAGTTTTCCATCCTCTGAATCTACTGCCTCCCTGACAGTTCTGGGTTCATCATCAGCTATAGTTAAGGCAAAACCTGAACAGAAGGCAGATGGACTATACCTTTCTGGTTGCCTTCTTTCCCGAACTGATCTTCTCAAAGCTGGAGTTTGTGGCTCTTCATCTTCTGAGTCTTCTTCTGTTGTAGAGTCTGATTCATCCTCCTTTAGCTCAAACTCTATCTTCTCATGTTCCTTTGGTATGATTTCATGTTTAACAACATCTTTCAACTCTCTAAACACCACATCTCGGCCGTACACAACCTTCCTTGTTTGTGGGTTCCAAAGCTTGTAACCCTTTAAACCATCCTTATACCCAATAAAGATGCACCTTTCAGATTTATTATCCAACTTGGTCCTTTTCTCCTTTGGAACATGTACATATGCATCACATCCAAATAACCTTAGATGTGAAAGAGAAGGTTTCTTTCCAGTCCATACCTCATGTGGGGTCTTATCCTCCAACGCTGATGAAGGTGATCTGTTAACTAAGTAACATGCAGTCTCCACTGCCTCTGCCCAAAATTCTTGTCCTAACCCGGTACCACCGAGCATGCTTCTTGCCTTTTCCATCAACGTTCTATTCATTCTTTCTGCAACTCCATTTTGTTGAGGTGTGTATGGAGTAGTCTTCTGCCGTGCTATACCACACTTCTTACAGAACTCTTCAAATTCCTTCTTGCATAACTCCCCACCATTATCTGTCCTCAACGCCTTTATCTTCTTCTCTGTCTGGTTTTCCACCAGAGCCTTAAATTCTTTAAATTTGTCAAAGACTTCAGATTTCTTCCTCAAGAAATATATCCATGTATTCCTTGAGAAGTCATCTATGAATGAAACATAGTACACAGACTTTCCCAGTGATGGAACTGACACAGGCCCAAACACATCAATGTGCACAAGTTCTAATATCTTGTTTGCCCTCTTAGCACCAGAAGGAAAACTCACCCGATTCTACTTCCCATATACACAATGTTCACAGAAATCGAAATCTAGAGAACAATTAGACATACCTTCTACCATACCATTTCTGTGCAGTATCTGAAGGCCCTTCTCTCCAATATGTCCAAGCCTTTGATGCCATAACATGGTCTTTTCTACAGAGACAGCTAGGCTTTCCACTCCACTTTCAGGAACCATAGAACTATTACACCCATCAATAACAATGCTTCCTTGTAGCTTGTATAGAGTTCCAGTCCGAACTCCCCGCATTAGTACCAGTGCTCCCCGAACCATCTTGCAGGAATCTTTCTCGAACACTGTTTTTACACCTGCATCATCCATCTTGCTTACATAAATCAAATTTCTAGCCAATGCAGGAATATGCAGAACACTAGGAAGTGTTCTAATCCTTCCACCTTGCAGCTTCAGCTTGACCTTTCCACATCCGATGATTCTAGCCCTCCTATCATCCCCTAGGAAGACATCACCACCATCATATTTCTCATACTCGCAGAACCACTCCCTATGGGGAGTGAAGTGAAAGGATGCACCTGAGTCAATCAACCATGACTCATGATCTACATGTGTATTTGAAGAAGAAGCCAAATACACATCCCCACCTTCATCCGAGGTGGTTTTTGCCTCTGCAGAAGGACCTTCATCAGATCCCTTTCCTTTCTTAGGAGCTTTAGATCTGCATTCCTTTTTGTAGTGCCCTTCCTTTCCGCATTTCCAGCACACCTTTACAAACTTTCCAGGAGATTTAGATCTCCCTCTAGATTTAGATCTCCCACTCGAAACCTTATTCTTGTTTCTGTTCTGGGACCTTCCTTGTACAGATAAGGCATCTCCATTCTGACCCTCCATATTTCTCCGTCTCATTTCCTCCGACAGCAAGGCTGAGACAATGTCATCAAAATTCAAGGTAGTTGTATTACTACCTATTGCAATAACCAGACTGTCCCACGAGTCTGGTAGAGAACACAACAAACTGATGCACTTATCTTCATCTGAGATTTTAATATCAACAGATGACAGCTGACTTACCATAGTATTGAAGGCGTTCAGATGCTCTGTCACCGAGTCTCCATCCTTCATCCTCGGGTTATACAGCTTTTTCCGCAGGAACAACTTATTCACCAGAGACTTAGATTGGTACAAAGTCCCAAGTTTTTCCCACAAATTCTTCGTCGTAGCTTCCCCAGATACATTCAACAATACCGAATCTGACACACACAACCGTATTGTGCTCTTAGCCTTCCGATCCAGTTTCTTCCAGTCTTCATCTGACATTGCCGTTGGTTTAGTACCTGGATCTACCGCGATCCACTGATCTTTATCCACCAGGAGATCCTCCATCTTGAGCTTCCACAACTCAAAACTCTGACCATTAAATTTCTCGATCTCTATCTTTCCGCCGCTCGCCATATTCTTTCACCGCAAGAATCGATCCCGCAGATCTCCCACTGCACAGGGTCTACCACAGGCCTGAGCAAAAAACCCTCAACAACAAAGGCGTCCCCTTGAAGCTGAAACAGCTCCGATACCAAATGTAGGTTTTAACCCTGAACATAAATGATCTACACACGAATCTTATAACAGAAAATTAACAATTGCGAGAGCATAAAACATAAAACAGATAAACACAGAGATTTTCCCCTGGATCCCAAATCGGGATGACCAACTTGATTTTTCATTATTTTCCTTTTAGTGTTATAACACACACACACACACACACACATGCCGAAGCATACATAAACCAAATCCATTAACCCTAGATTAGAACATAACCGTAGCTCCCTTGACCGGATCTACAAAATACCAGGGGAAAAAAACCATCACACCTCAAAACCATGTGCAAAATCATGCACAACCATGGACGAATACCCATGGAAATTAAGGAACCATGCTGCTGGCCGCAATGGGATTTCGATTAGTGGGGGCTACCGCCCTCAGGATTCTCGTTGCGCTCAACAAGAAAGGGGGGCTAACACCCCTCTTACCCCCCATACAGGTTAGAGCTGGGAAAGAATATAACACATACCCAACATTGACAAAGGAATTGAATAAGAAGAAGAAAAGGCAGCATTTGGCCGCAATTTCCTATGGCCTGTGGAGCATTTTCATTGTTTGATGTTGGTCATGCATTCAAAGAGGTAAGAAATATTACATGCTTACAACTGTTCAAATTTTCGAGAAGGTTATTTGATCCAATTGATGTTGTTAAAAATTTCACCACTGCAATCAAAGTAAGAGTGTTTTCTAGAGAAGAAGATCCTTTTGATGATATGTTTCAAACAAAATGTTCATTTAAAGAAGTTTTGCATTTAGCTCAAACACAGTTATCCCCAAAATATTTTCAGGAATTTAAAGTTTACAGAGAGAGAAGACTAACTACTATCCCTTTGGAAAATTTACGCTTGGAACCCGCAAGGGAACCAACTCCTAGTGTCACTCTTAGTGGCAGCTCTAATACAGAAAATTCTAAGTCGAAGTCTGACAAAGAGATTTCTGAGCATTCTAAAAAGATTGATAATGATGAAAGCTCAGTGAAGGATACAGCTCAATCTAAAGAGCTTTCACAACAACAGACTTTTACCACTCCACAGTTGAATCTTCCACCTCTCAATGTACTGCAACCGACAGTCAGGACTGAATTGGACAAAGAATGGGAAACTTTTAATCAATTGCTTAATGTAGAAGGACAGAATATACAGACCCCTGTACAGACAAAAAAATTTTTGAGCACGGGAATAAGTGGCGACGTCACAGAAACTGAGCATATACCTATCACTCCCTCTTCTGAAATTGTACTCAATATAGAGGACATTCCTCCTCTAGATGTATTCTACAGCCCGCAGTATAAGCAGTAGTGAGGAAGCAGAGGAAAAAGAGAAAGTTAGAGAGCTCAATCTCTAATGAGGCAGAACAATTAGATGTCTTATGGAAGGATACTACTACGGATCCAACTGATAATATTACCAAGTTATCTCAGATTATAGGAGCTTATTCCTCCGCAACTATTGACAAAGCATCCGAGGTAAAGCTATTATTAAATGAAAAAGAAGTTCAGATACAAGTTCTGCAACAACAATTGCAACAAGCCCATGCTAATAGTGAAGCACAGATAAAAATTGAAGAGTTACAACAAGAGCTTCAACATATGCAAATTGGATATCAGAAAAGTTTGGCAGATAAAGAGAAACAAATACAGATTATCCAAGAGGAGCACAAAGATGACCCTAAGCTTCCAGAGTTTATTTCAGAATCTGTTTCTTTGAACAAACAACTACTGCAAAAACAAGACATATTATGCCAGAAAATCTCGCAATACAACTCTTTTTGTCAAGAAAGTGATAAAATCACTAATCATGTCGTAAAATTACGACATGATTATGATTTAACTAATGAAAGAGTTACTAATTATTTGGCATGGCAAAAGATAGAGGAAGGAAGAAGAGCAGGAGCACCGATCATCAATGATAGTCATAAAGAACTACTCTTCAACAATTGGGACGTACAAATCAGAGAAGCAAAAAAAGCAGCAGAGGAAGCAGCTACATCAGTAGGAAATATTACTGATTGTGTAAATGAGAATTTGCACAAAGTTAATTTGATTTCAGAAATTATTCCGGGACACCTTCCACAAGCACACCAATTGCAAACAGAATGGAGGCAAAAGGCTGATGAAAAGGCAAAGTCAATTCAAGGACTGACAAGATTAAACTGGGATTCTTACTGGACATACTTAGTGAAACCACACAGTCAATGCAGTGTGCTTAATTGCATCATTAATTCTGCTGAGAAGATTGCTCCTACACTTGCTGATTCTGTCTTTTCGGGGCAGTTGAAATCTGAAGTCGGCCAACCACATGTTCTCAAAACAATGCTGGATGCTTGCAAGATCAAAGATCAAATTCATAAGTAGATAGTTGATAGTCTTTATTTTTAGATTTAGTTTTATTTTTACTATATTTTTGCCTAGAAAAAGGACGGTCATTTAAACCGAATCCTAAATTTTTGTAATAAACTATCTTTAGATTTTATTTATTAGTATTTAAACCCTTCTCATGCATTTAGAGAATGGTCCTGAAATTTGTCAAAAACTTATCCTCAGAACATGCACTTCTGCACCCTCAGAGGAGGTTTTGATAAATGAATGGAACGAGATTTATTGATATCTGTGTCTAATATCTGTTACTGAGGTTGCATTTCTGTACTCTTGATAAATGTTGGATTAAGAAAGAGATAAATCATTATTGCTTCTAGCTCATGAGTAGAACCAGTTATAAATGGTACTTTTATCTCTTAACTGTTTCTGTTTCTATGTTAAAAGTGATATTTATGTTTAGTTGTTTATATGTTAATGTTTGAATATTTGAGTTATCATTTGGCATTTTTGTACGGTGATAATTATTTATTTGTGCTTGATATATGAATAGCTTAATATGCGATATGTTTTCCACAACTGTTTTATCTAACTTTTTATGTGAAATAGTTTATCTTTATTGAATTCTTTTCTCATAATAATTGAATGATCTTTATTATCAATTGTTATCTGAAATCCTTTTAGATCGCATATATTGAAAGATTACATCCTGGGTTAGTTTAGAATTAGATATTTCTTAGAATACAGTTTGCATATGAATATATTAGAAATAGATTAAAAGTATTTTACTTAGGAATTTTAGAAAAGAAATATCAAATCTCAAACACACACACAAATATTGGGAAACTGGTCCCATTATCCCCAATCGGACCCACTACACCAAACGGAAAAGGAGCTGCTAACCAAGGTTCGGACCGGGTGGGTATCCCCCTTGTTGTAGACCCGATTTTCAGGGCTTCAACAAATCCAAATTTTAATTATTGAGATTCCATAATAAAATGAATAGAGACGTCCCCAATCAAGAGTTCCAAATCCCTTAGCTCATTACCTAATTTTTTTTTTGTTTAAGTATTTACCCCTTGCCTTGAAGTTGTTTGATCATATCTTTCTAGAATCTCTGTTTTTTTTGTAGTAGAAGAATTAAGAATCCATACCCTTGAGCTAGCAATCATCTTCTCCTTCCCCTAAAAGTGCTTATAGAAGGGCATCTCACAATACGAAAAAGCATGCCCAAGCTTGTGGTGTCGGGAGCATCGAAAGGAAATGTTTCATAATATAAAACTTATATATATGCTTAATCCCCCATAACTAGAGCAAAAAATGCAATAACCCCTCGTCTATAGTCTAGATGTACTAGAATCTATGTTGCAAACCTATAATTATTTATCTTGATTCTATCATCTATGAAAATGCATAAAATCAAGGCCTCCCCAATTTCTATAAGGCTTGTCATTGTCCATAACTTAAGTGATAGGTTTATTAAATTTATCTAGGTAGATGAGTTGGTAATCACTTCATTAAGTGCATTAAATTTTGGATGACATGGCTTTATACGTATTGTATGCCTATCCAAATACCAAAAAATGATATTATTATCGAAGCATCCTCCCTAATTGAAAAGAGGAATCCTATCCATCCCTGAGCTATGAAATGGGAGATTGATGCATAACCTAGAATGGGGGCCCATTCCTTCTATGTCCATGCATTAAGAGATGGCATGGAAACCCTTTAAAAAACAAAATGACCCACCATTTTTCTCCTTTCAATATGATAAATTTGACTCCCTTAAGATGTTACCCTATAATCAATAATACTCCGCTACCTTTTTGTTTGACAACATTGCTCCTCTCGCTTTTAGGGTTGGAACCAATATGTCTACAGTCTCCTACCTGAAAGTTAAACAATCCAATACTACCATCGATGAACCCCAGTGGATTCAATTTATCTAATAAAACTTCATCAGATGTCCCTAAAACCCTACAATTATTATTTTTGGGTGATTTAGTTAACAAGTTAGAACCATCACAAGCAATTATAGGCTTGTTGATAGAAAAAACTACTATATGCCTAGAATATTTATTGTTCAAGTAACTAGAGCTTGCCACTAGAGCTTCAAACCTAAAGGGAATTTATGATATCAGGGCATTTGATTTCCAAATAGTATCCAAAAAGATTACATGAAGGATACAATATTTCATTTTCAAGGTATGGTAGATCTGTTAGAATGTTGAGATGGCAAAGGGATGAAAATATCATGAAAACATCACCACTTGGCAACGAGAAACATTCCATCCACTAGTAAGAATAATCATCCCATAGAAACCCTTAACCATCAATCCTGTCTTCCGAAACCCCTCCCTCACATAATTCATATTATGGCTATCCACCTAATAATATATGATGTATTGATTATAATTTTATTAAATAATCATTACTGTTTTTTCCTCAAACATTATAATCATATTGTTGTTATTATTATTATCCGCATTCATTCTAAATTGATAAAAATATTATAACAAAACATATTCAACCCTATTAATTATATGTTCATCCATGTTTTGAATATGATTTTCTTCATGTATGTTCGTAGACATTTGCAAACACTTTTTAGTTATACATACATTTTTGAAGAATTTAATCTACAAATATAAGGTGCACTAAATATGTTTTATGTCAACATTGACACTAATTTTGATCTCATATTAATTTATTAAAAACCCAAAAAGATTATATATATATATATATATATATATATATATTTATTTTAAATTCACTATTAAAACCATCTATAAAAGAGTAAATTAGAAAATTATGGTGATTATAATTCCTCATGGAGGGCCAACAATGTATTTTTCCTTTTACACTGAATATGGTCTCCTTAGCTTTACATTAACGTAAGGTACTCCATTGACATTAATCCAATCTACTCTCGATATTCCTCCAAGACCGATGTGTAAGAATTCTTGCTTTACGTACAACCAAAGAAGTTAAATAATTGAAGGTATTTTGGGTGGCCACTCGTTTTCAAAAGAATCCTTGCAACCTAAAGCAAATAAAATGCCACCTTTAAAAGGGTCATTGGTATTGTTTACCGAATATATTGAGAGAACCCAAGCAGGGTAGATTTTTTAATTGATTACGGATTTTTTGGAAGGATACTAATATGTTATTTGTGCCACCAAACATAACGATATTATTTGAGTAAAAGTTTTGATTATATATTAATAGAAGCTTTGAATTAATTATATATATATATATATATATATATAATACTATTTAAAAAAAATATATAATAATTTATTTTTTTCTTTGTTATTTATATTATATATTTTTAAAATTACTCCTTTCAAATTTTTAGCTTTTTAATCTAATTATTAGATTTTAGAACAGTAATCCTCTTCTCAAAATTGTTTGATGATGCTACGAATGAATCCTGCCAAACATCATGGCATCTATTACAAAAAGATGAAATCATGGCATCTATCCCAAAGGATAAATTGGAATGTTAAAAGGTCATAACCATGTTTAATTATGCTATAAGTCAATCATATCAAACATCATGGCATGTGTTGCAAACAGATTATGAGTCAATCATATCAAACATCATAGTATTTATTGAAAAATAAAAATAAAAATCTCAAAAGTTATTGTTTTCCCATTGATTGTGGTGAAAACTAGTGATTTTTTCATTTATCATTCTTTTGAGTAGTTGCTTTTAATCTTTATTGATTGCATTAATATTTAATATTTACATGGTATAAATATATTTTAAACATTTAAGAAATGATATATAAATAAGGGAAATATAATAGTTAGTACATATAATTTAATTTAAATATAGCTTAATTAAACTAAAAAATAATAAAGACACAAAATTTATTATCAAAAAGCAACTAATAAAATTTCGTATTGTTAAATGCCACTCAAAAATTTAAAAAAAATATGATTAACTAATATTGTTATATTAACATATATACATTTTAATGTATATGTTTTATATATGTATGTGTTTTATTTTTTATTAATATATATGAATTTTTATAATTGAATTTATTAAAATATGTTTTTAATATAAATGATAAGTCATCTTAAATTGAAAATATAGACAAAAAAAAAATTATAATTCATGAAACTAGAAAAATAGAAAAAAAAACAAAACAAAATGTTAAATAAGATTGAAATGAAATTAAAAATTAAAAAATAGTAACTAATAGAAATGGAAGTTACTAAACAACTCATAATAAGACCTCAACCAATTACTTTACAAATAAATAAATTTAATAATAATAAAAATTAACAAAAATTGAATTCGAGGGCAAATTTTTTTGGTCAAATACATACTAATATGCATTTGAACATAACGAAATGTATATACAACACATATAATAAAAGATAATTTTTTTAATTGAAATTTTAATTTTATGTTTTTTTTTATTAAATAAAAATTATATTACATTTATTTTTTATATATTTTATTTTAAAATAATATTTAGATGACCTTTTCTCATTTTTTCCCAAAGGAAAAATCGTAATTTTCATTATTTATAATATTGAAAATCACATGTTGTAGGTGCTTCCATAGAGCATATATCAAAATATGGCGGCAAAGCCACAAATTGAAATTTTCTGTTACATTACTATAACTGATATGCTTCAAGTTAAAATAAATATACAATAATAGTGGGTCTATAAACCAATGCAAAAAATAGATATATGCAAAAAAATGCCATCAATGGGTCAACCCAAAAAGTCAAGTTGTGTAACCCCCTATGCATGTTGATCATCAAAAGGTATGTGGAAAAACTGATAGAAGTCATGACCAATCTTCTCCTAAATCATCCAGTAACCACATGGTTGTTGTGTTTCCTCCTTGGAAAGGAGATCGGAAAGTTGGTTCCTCTCCATGTAGATATGACGACAAGATATAGAATCAAATTGTGATTTTAGTAATAATATTTCATCCAGTAGGTTCTGAAGTATGTGCACGTGACATGCAGATTGTTGATTAAACCAATTAATGACAAGCTTTAAGTATCCAAAGATCTGAAGATGCCGACACCCTTTTTCTAAGGCAAAGGAGAGTAGATTTCTAAGGCTATTAAGTTCTGAGTAGTTTTGTGTGCCTCTCCCTAGTTCCACTCTTAGTTTGTAAAAATGTTCATCACTGAAATCTAAGACAACACTGCTGCCACATCTTGTTTGTTGTGCTGATCCATCAAAGTAATCCCATGGGAGGGATTTATCAATGGTTTCTGGAGTGATAGTCCTGTGAAGATGTTTGGAGTCATCCTCTGGAATCAAGTTGTATATTGCAGAGATGTGGGCACAAGATAACGTCCAATTGGGAAGATTTTCTCTAAAGATGAGCTTATTCCTGCCTAACCAGATACTCCAGCAAACCAGTAGAGGCAAATTTATGAGCTTAGAGAGGTGAGCTTGATTCCACCATGATTCCCATGCAGATATAATTTATTTCCCCAACCATATGATGTATGACCCTATCTAATTATTCTAAAATGATTTTATATATTAAGAATCATGTTACTCCACTGACTTCCATATAATTAATTTTGCATTAGTCTACAGGTGGATAGATATGCCTAAATTTTTCTATTTCCATCTTGATGAAGAAAACATTGATGGAAAGCTCAATAATATTCCCCAATGGGGGTGTTTTCTTGCATAATAGTTCAACCTTCGCCAAGCCCCAACAAAAACCACCAACGACAAGTTTTTTTGGGTAGTGTAGCAATAATGACAATGCATAAAACCCGGGTGGCCAACAAGGTGGCAACCCTCAATGGTGGTGAAGAGAATTACACCTGGCAGGGTAGGACGCAAGTATGGTAGGAGCATATATCATTTGGAGGTCCTCATATGCGGTACTCAATGAGCCTTAAATGCCCAAAACATGAAGCATCAACCCCTATGTGTGGTATAATCCATGGTTACTCCATCCTCTCTGCTAGTTTGGAGGCAGGTTGTCCTTCTCAGGGTGGATTGGATGCCTATGTTATCTCATATCATAACCAAGAATGTTCATTAATGAACAAATTATGGCTCATAGTCTCCCAACGAAACCATGTGGTTGCATTCTTTACATATGGCTACAAACAGACTCATCTTCTCCTTCTCTCACGTTTGGGTTTCCATATATTTGCATGGAAAAGGTCTCAAGGTGGTGAAGAGGTTGGTTTACAAACACGCTGTCAGGAATTTACCAAAATTTCCATAGAAATGACAGTCACAGGTGAAATTGTTTCAAGGACCCCCTTCTTATGGTTCGTGAGGGTTAGGGTGGAGGTATTGTTTACTATTTTATTTCTTCTTCATTCAAAGTTGGGCCTTTGGTGTGCTCGATTAGAAACCTAATGACTAACAGTGGCTCCATTTGGGGAGGGCAGCTCCTTTTTAGGAGGTGTCCAGAATTTCAGATCTGTGGCTTATGAAGACAAATGCCTTACCAATTGGCGCAAATTTTCACTTTTCTTTGATGCTACTTCTGAAAGAGATAGCATGATTAGCATCGATGATATTTCTACCTACCCCACTATCTTTCCTAACATTTTTTCTTCTGTTTGGCGCATTTGAACTAGCAGCCTTTTGACAATATATTTTTCTTTTTGTAAAATGAACCTATCTATTTCTATACTTATATCTGCCGAGAGTTCAGATTAAACTGATGAACTCCTTCATTACTCTACCTAAACTAGATCAACTGTCAAGATTAAACTGTTTGACAGGATTTTGTTCTCTAATCTAAAACATGAAATTTAAAATGATCAAATCAGGGTTAAACAATCTGATTTGTCATGTATTTGCGGCATGGAAGGACAAACTGCAAGCAAATATTATTTTGCAGAAAGGAAAACTAGAAAAGCGGGTCTAAGATGTACAATGTGTTTTTCATCCCTCGCTTCTCTCTTTGGTTCTGTTTTAGTCATGTGGAACCAAAATCTCTCCCTAATCTATTCTCTGTGATAAGTCAATCTTACACAATGTTGACCATCTTTTTCACTCACTAACTTATCAACAAGTAAATTTAAACATGCTCAACTATGATTAGGCTAGATAGTTGAACAAGACATTGAAGTACTAGTAGCGGCATTTAGACTTGCTCACTTTCCGAAAGACTATTTTTTTGGAACATGGGGCTTTACCACTGCTTTTTAGAAACTGCCCTCTTTTTCTACTGTTTACTGTTTTTGTATTTTCTGCTTTTTTACTTTTTCTTCAAACAAACTAAAACTAAAAAGATGCTCACAAGGCTGAGCTTATTTTTCACATGCTGTCTATCTATCCTAATCTAACCTATACACAATAGACATTTGTTTGGTGAACTCTGTTTTCCAATGCAACCAGTCAAGTAGATGATCACATGGGGAATTCTGGTTTAGTTTTTTCATGATGCAGAAATAATGAAAAGGCCACTCCCATTTGACTTGTTTTCGGACAGTAGTGCTTAAATTTCTTCTCATTATTGGTAGCAACTTGTTCATGATAGAACCCACTACTCTTTCAGACTTCTCAAGGAAAACAACAAATGGATCTTGGAATAATACCTGATCTAGAGGATTTGATATATGAGCTTCATTCAGGAATACTCTTTCTTCCACTTGGCTATATTTGGGACCCCCTTGGTAAAGCAACTCTTCCCCTTGCTCATGATCACTTGAACTGTCAGGCTCATCATATATTGCAGTGTAGTTCTCTTGCCAAGCCGATGTGTTTTGATAGGGCGGGCTGAAAACTGTGTGAAGGTCATCAGGTTGATGAGCAGGGATACACTTTGATAGTAAATTATCTTCAAAGGATAGTGTGACAGCTCTCATTTATTTCTCAACCTCTACTTCTTCATCTGCAATTTGTAACTCAATGGAACTTGGTGGTTGCAACTCTGGAGTTAAGGAAGATTCCATGTCCAAAATGATTTCTTCAACCATTTCAGGAAAAGGCTTCTCATTTACAACATGCTCAAGAAACTCATCTTCTTCCTCAACCCCATCATCACAGCTGAAAAACTGCTGATCTCCAATTATGTAAATATTATCTCTGATGGATTGAAGTGAAGCAGAGCAAAGAGTCTGATACTCTTCATTTACTTCTAAACTTTCAAGGCTCTCCTCATCAGTGTCATAGATGACCTGTAATGGCTGCTTACTTTCTTCAAGTTCATGAAACTGAGCTTCCTCTTGGCAATCAAAAACTGAGTCTTCTGCAAATTTAGTTTCTGTTTGGAAGTCATAATCATCAACATATTGATCAAACATTGGAGAATCATTAACATAAGTAATGTCACCAGCCATGTATATTGGACAATCAGCTTGCTTTTCTTCAACTTGATTTACAAATTTATTTTCTGATTTATGATATGCAGGATTAACAGGAGAAAAATCAGAGAAGTTTTGGTTACATGAAGTTTTAGAGGTTGTCTGCATGTTTATAATTTGATCTATTTCCTCTTCAGTTAAAGGAGAAGGTATTTTCTGTTTTCTTTGAAGTGGGCAACAATTTCTTTCCATTTTTTGTGGAAGTTGATCTTGTGGTTGAATGTCCTCTTGCATTTTATAGGGAAGGGCAAATGGACTGTTATATGTTTCAACCTTTTCAAAGAGCTCTTGTGGCTCCTTTCTCGTTTTTTGATGGATTTTATCTAGGATCAACTCTTCTTGGTTATCTTGATGGTTAGCTTGGGTAAGAAAATTATGGACCTCCTCTAAAAAATCTTCAGGATGCCAATTTCCTAAAGGTTCTTCAATTCTTACAAGGTGTTGTATGAGGTTTTCAGAGTGATCACAACAATTTTCAGCCAATGATAGAGATGGACAATGCCCTATATAGCGTTTACAAAAGACTTTATGGAAATCCTTCAAAGAAAACAAGGTGCGAGGTTCTAGGTTTTCATACCATTCTCTTGCCTCTTCTTCTAATGTACCCATGAACATTTTCATGAGGCAGTCCTCATGCCATTCAACCTTTAACTTCCATACATGTATATGAAAATTGATGAGGTGTAAAAATGGGTCGTCAATATTTTCATTTCGAAAGAGAGGTAGGTCTTTGAACCAATTTACATCTGTAGGCATTTTGTGTGGGAAACCAGGGATATGTTCTCTGCTCATCGGAGCATATCTCCTTTGTGTCCTCAGGTGGAGGAATTGAACTATGCTGTCCTCCATCAGAATGATTGGGATTGCTTAATGCATTCTTAGGAGACTTTATAAGGACTAGTGGGGAAATAGGCCTACTGGAGGCTAGTGGAGTTGCCAAGTGGAACTTGATTGTTTTGAAAAGATTTAGCTATGGTCCACCACCAGTAACTAAGGAAAATCCAATCTGGGAATGTTTTGGGTTTTTATGAGTTTTTATGTGTAGCCTATGGTTTGTCTAAAGTATTCTAAACTTGTTTCGACACTTTGCTAGGGTGGCAATACAAAAAGAGTTTACTCTAAATGATCTTATGGACTGCTGGTCTAAGTTTAAAATTGAAGGACTAAAGAGTCTATAAGAGTTTGCTAGACTGTCATGTACTCAAAGTCCCATCATCTCCCACTATGTTAGTGAGCGATGGGATAGGTCAATCAGATAGTAACCTAGAGTTTGGTAAAATAGTAAGGCCTACTGGAGGCTAGTGGAGTCGCCAGGTGGATTTTTAGTTGTTTTGAGGTATATGTGTATGGTCCACCACCAATACTGTCAAAAACCAATCTAAGGGAATTTTTTGTGGTTTTTCTGAGTTTTTATATATTTCTAAGGTTTGGAAGAGTTTCCTATAACTGACTCATCATTTTTCTAAGATGGTGAAGGAGCTATTTTCTACTCTTCGGACAACACTTAAGTTTTCTAAGCTTGAATGAGACTTCAAGAGTTACTAAAGAGTACTTAGATTGTCACTAACTCAAGGTCCCACCGTGATCGCCATTATGTTTGGTTGGCGATGAGGTGGCTCAATGGTAGGTATGCTTAGTTCAAAAAGGGGCTTTCCGTGAGTCTTGAAAGATATTCAGATTAAAATAAACTCAGAAAAGTCCCACCGTGATCGCCATTATGTTAGGGTCCCGTGATTTGGCTGATTGGCAAGCCAAATGACAGTGTAACATCAAACCAAGCTTTGGAGCTCGAGGACCTAGCCTTCCTGGACTCAGAGAGGGGTCTCTCTATATGCGTAAGGGATATCTATGTGTTTGTTTATTGTGTTATGATTTTAGGCTAGTTATGAAGTAAGTTTTTTATTTTTGTTTTTTAAGTTGTGAGGGATGAAACTGATCAAAGATATAAAATAGATAACAAGATGTTAGATTAATTGGGCTATGGGGTCAAAAGGTCAAGAAAGTTATTAGATGACGATACAAGGCTGTTTGAAGGGCCGATTTGATTCAAGGTAGAAAGGATCTTTGGGAAAAATGGAGTAAATGGACATCAAGTTTGTGAACAACAAAGAGTTTCAAGCATCACTGGTTCAATAGATAACATAAACATGGTAGGGAAAACCATTAATCATGCAAAATGTAACTATAAACTAATCAATACATAGAAACAAACATTCAAGCCATGCATAGAAGTGTAAGACCCTCTAACTTTGGGAAATGGCTATCAGACTTTGGGGAAAACACATAAGACGGACTAACAACTCAAAACACTATGCCGGAATGCCTAAACACAGTACTTCAAGTTATTGGGCACTTTGAATAACAAGATTCGCATAGTTTTAGGCAAAGGGCTAGATCGGAACTAGGCCTCCTTGGTTCAACAAGATGATAATATAATCAGTCAAAGAGATAGTTTCATGGATGGGACTATGGACAGTCATAGGTAAGAAGGGAACACCATACATCCTACTTAACATGCATAGAACTATGAATGAAACTAGCAACAATATCCTCAAGTTGTTAAAGAGCAGTTAAGAATTCTTTAATGCAACTAAGGAAGAAGAAAACATAAAAGCTATGAAGATTCAGGAAATTTGAGGTGCCTCCATGGGCATATCTCAAATTTGTTCTCTACTGATCTATAGAAAGCAAGAAAAATGTATTCATGAATGAAAACTAAAAGACAACAACAAAGCAAGAGACACTATACCATTCTACCAAGTCATGGAATCCATCAACAATCCTTCATCATTCATCCAAGAACATCCAAGAGGCAATCCAAAAGCATAACACAAGTATTTTCTTCCAAAGCTCATATGACCATATATTGCTTCTCTTCTCAATTTCAGCCTTGTTTACAATGAAAGCCTTGTGGAATAAATAGGCCAAAGTGAGGAAAACCTCATGGTTCAACTTGCCATCCTATTGGCCTAATCAAAATATCTAATCTTGTCCTTGAGGCTTTGCAAAGCCCAAGGCACAAAATATCTCATAAAATATCTAAAAAATGTTAAAAACGGAAAAATAATTGACTTTGCATCATTTTCCATGTGCAAAAATAGCTAAACGCACATTTGGAAAAAGCAGATTTTAGAGGTTCAAAAATTGCAAAAATATTTCAAATTTACATCAGAAAAAGGTCCCCTGACTTGCCAGCAACATTTGGCAGCCTTCCCAATGTCGAAACAAGGCTCATGATAGCTCATTGGAAAGCTCTGAGTGTCTGCTTTCTGGAGCAACTTGAATTTTCCCAATCTGATGCTTGGAAATCCTCGAAAACTGAACCTGTGTGTAAAAAACCAAAAATTACAGTTTGCTGATAGACCAGGTAGAGTGTGCAAAAAGCGAGCATTTTTCGTCGTTTTGAGGGGGAAAATGATCTTCAAATGCTGTGAAAATCGCTGAGGGTGTGCTCATGAAATTATGGCATCCAATGATACCATTCTCCTCCCTTGACGAATCCTCAAAATTAAATGGCGAATTTCATGAGTTTTGACCAAAAACTCAAAAATGCCAAAAAACCAAAGTATGTCAAAATTTGCCCAAAATCGGCGTGTATGACCCTCAAGGGTCCTTGGCAATATTTTATGAAGTAGAAGCCAAAATATGAAGTCCTGAAGTGTCTTTTCTCACTTTCCGTGCCGGGCGCTTCCCTTTAGCCTCCTTCAGCTTCTCTTGGGTTTTCTTCTTTGATGTTTAGCATTATGGCTTTGGTGAAGAAGTCATGGCCCCTTGCCTAGGAGAGGCAGATAACACATGCTTTGGAGAATGCCCTTCATGATCCATGTTTTGTATTTGCTTGCCCTCATCAGGATGCTGCTGTGTATCATCTCTTGGTTGCCCTTGATCATCACTGTCATGGCCTTGTTCATCATCTTCATGCTGCTAAGCAAAACTATACCTTCTCTGTCAGTCATTGTTTTGATGAAGGCAACCATGGTTTCAAATTTTGGGTGTGATGCCTTCCTTGGGTATAAGATTCCTGCTCCTTCCAAATGTTGCCTTTCCTCTGGACATACAACTCAACAAATAAACTTGAAAAACAAAAACACAATCAATCAGGACATACAGTCAATAGTGATCTTTTTCTGTGTTTTGTGGTGAGGGTACCTTGCCTTTGATGTTTTGAGGACATAAGACACCTTTGTCTTTTTAGAGGGAGGCAAAACACAGTCTCTTAGTTCAAGACCTTCTTTTTCCTTGTAGGCACTTTACCAACAGATTCAACAACATGAAGACAGTCAACCAAAAATGTATTTCTACACAGTCAAAGGTTACCGTGTGTGCAAGATAAAGTGGCAGAGCTTGCAAAGTTTGGTGTGAGCTCAAAGATCTGTAGGAGTTTTAAACAGTCAAAACTTTTTAAACCAAAGCACTTCTTCCTTTTGGTATGCCTTTCCAACCAGTATGTTCAACACTGTTTCATAGTCAAACATAGTGTATACACAGTTAAAGGCCACTGTTTATAGGACAAGGTGACAAAGTTTGTAATGTTTTTGATGTGGTCACAAAGAATCTTGTAACATTCAAACAACAATAAACCCCTCCTCCAACAGAACACTGCCTTCCTTATACTCTGCTACTTTTCATACCGGTTTTAACAAAAACACCTCCAAATGTAATGGGATCTTTCACTCACTGATTGTGCTTTATGGAATGGAAGGTCACAGACACTGCTTTCTTGTCTTTTTAACATACATAGGACATTTTTGGAAGGTCACAAGTGTTTATCTAATGATCATTTAGACAAGTGACCCACTGTTCTCACCCTAAAGCACCTTATCTTTCCTTTCTTTTTTCAACATTGCACATAGCTTGACAGATTTTGACTTTGTTTCATCACAGTTTTGAGGGTATTTGCAATGGCTATTCATACTAATGAAAATTCCACCTTTTTATGTTTTACTTCTAGTCAATCATAACCATTCAAAACCTGGAACTTTAAACAAGAAGAATAACTCTTTTTGATGTTGTATTCAATCATGCACATAGCTGACAGAGTTGCAACTTTGTCTCATCACAGCAGGGTTAGCTCCAATGGATATTCATACAAATGCAAATTCAACCCTCTGTAAAGTTTCACCACTAGCCAACATAAAACACCACAAGTCTTGATTTCTTCTTTAGACCAAATTATCCATCCTCTCTTGGTGATCTTAACAAAGCAAAACGGCACATTGAATACCTTGAAACCGATGATGATGATTCTTGAGGAGCTTGAGCAGCGTTTCTGGGCTTCTTCTTCAAATACTGTGTTTCTGCCTTCAAATAGTGCCTTTCATCCTTTAACATTGTTTTGGGGGACAGTTGGCTTGGTCCTTTGTCATTCATCAAATACACTACCCTACTATGATAGTGTTTGAGCAAACAAAGTCATGCAGGCCCGGATCTTTAAACAAGAACATCAACACTCCTCAAAATAGAAAACTGTCCTTCTTAAACTCTACTGCTCTTCACACTATGCTGCATATTATTAATTTTTTCTTCTTTACCTTGCTGCCCTGCCTCCAATAGCCTGTGGAAATTTCTTTTCAAGCATACAACCTTGCCTTCTTGTCAACTGTTGTTTTGAGCAAGGCAGGTTTGCCTCAAATGCTGTGTGAAATGTTTTCTTTGATAATAGTTCTCAGATCCTCTGAAAACACTGCAACTCTTCCCTTAGTATGCCAAAAAGTCAATATTTATAATGAAAAGTGCATAATCAAACAAAAACATACACACAGTAAAAAATTCACTGTGTTAGGGTAGGGTTACCTAGCTCCCTGTGCTTTTGGGGTGAGAACATATATTTTTGTAGCAGACAAACAGTAAAAACTCCTTTCAACCAAAACTCTGCCTCTTGTATTCAACACTGTTTCTCATACCCAGTTTTGACCAAAACACCTTCAGACTGTTTTAACAGCTTTACTCATTTAAGGTTTGCTTTATAGAACATAAGAGAAAAGTGGCTTTGCCTTTTCACCCTTCAGAAATGACTTTTGAAAAATCAAGGCATTCACACAATGATCACTACTGTTGAAGTTAGGCTCACTGCTTTGCCTTCTAAGTACTGAGTTTCTCCTTTCAGACAGTGCCTTCACTTTTAAACATTGTTTTGAGGGCATTTGGTATGGTATTTTAATAGCAATGAAAATCCACCAGTTTCACAATGTCAGGGTTTGGGCAAACAAAACCATGGAAATCCCGAGTTTCAAACATAAAACACAGCTCCTTATGTTCACTATCTCCTACCCACAGTCAGACAGAAACACCTCCAAACTTGATTAAACAGTTTCACTCATTAAAACCTGTCTCATGGACAAAGATGGTAGCACTGATATTGCTTTTCACCATACCGATGGAAAACTTTGAAATGACAAAACAATTTACGTATGATCCCTGTAGTTTTAAATAGGCTCATTGTTTCACTTTTCAAACCCTGTTTTTTCCTCCCTTTAAACAATGCTTTTCACCTTTTAACATTCCTTAGAGGGTAGTTTATAGGTTTTTTCACATCAATAAACACTCATTATCCTTACTGTTTAACCTCTGGTCAACATAAAACACAACATATCTTGATCTTTAAACAAAACTTATCAACCCTTCCAAACATTGATTTCTTCAATGCATCAGACTGACAGAGGTTATGGTTATAACCTAGCTTTAATAGCAGCTCTAAGTTCCTTGAAATTGATTGAATTACTCCTCCAACCTCCCTCAGTGACAAATTTTTTCAAAAGATTTAATACATCTCCTTGAATTGTAGCAAGACCCTCAAAAATGGATGGCAGCCTTTGTTTAACTGTTTGAGCAGCTCTAGAAAGAGTTTTTTAAGGTTTTTAGGCAAATTTTTGACCAGTGCTACAGGAGCGCCGCGCAGCAGTGCATTCCTTTGGAGTTTTTTCTTCCTGAGAGCGCCGCGTGCTGCTACAGGAGCGCCGCGCAACTTTGCACCCGGTTTTGAAGGCCTTCCCGGTGTCAAAATTGGTCGCGAGATGGCTCGTTGGAAAGATGTGGAAGTACAATTTCCAGAAAATCTTTAATTGTTTCATTTGGTGTCCATTTGATCCTTAAAAAATTGATTTTCCCAACACTGGTCAAAACTGGTGAATCCTGGTGCAGAAATGCATCAAGCTATTTGTAGGCCATTTTTGAATGCCTTCCCGGTGTCGGAATTGGGACCGAGATGGCTCGTTGGAAATATATGGAAGTCTAATTTCCAAATATGCTTGATTTTTTTCATTTGGTGTCCATTTGGGTGTTCAAAAACTGTCTGTCCCATCACTGGTCAAAAATGGTGAATGCTGGTGCAGAAAAACATAGCGTTGATTGCAGGCTACTTTTGTATGCCTTCCTATTGTCGGAATTCGGCCCGAGATGGCTCTTCGGAAAGCTATGGAAGTATAATTTCCATTAAAATTTTAATTTTTTCATTTGGAGTCAATTTGGTTGTTCAAAATCTGACTGTCCCATCACTGGTCAAAAGGATAAATCCTGGTGCAGAAATTCTCCCGTGACATCTGACTTTTTCACATTTCTCACAAACCATGATACCTGTGTAGAAAATGAAGGATGTTTTTCTTCTTGAACCTATGAGGGACAAAAAAATCTCTCACTTTTGTAAATTTCATCTCTGTTTGGTCAGAAAATCATTTTGAAACAAACTGCCCGAGCGCTGCTCAACCCTAATTTTACTGTGGCAGAGGTATTATGATTCAATAGCCATGCAAATTTTACTATCCCTTGGTATTTGCTAAGATGAGATATTTGAGCCTCTTTCTGACTATGGGTGCAACATGCAGCTGCATTTAATCAGACCTTTCCACCTCTGCCCATTCTTAAAAGGGAATTTATTCAACACTTCTTCCTTTACCCAAAAGGCATTGATAAGGTACCTTTGAAATTTTTATAAAGAAACTGCCTATATTTGTTTGAAGTTTTTTCTCCAGAATCTGAAAGTATACCAACATCCTTCTTTCATATTTTGAACAATTTCTTTCAGTGGTGATGCCTCTTGAGGAGATCAAACCAGATTTTATGTGTCAACTATGATGAGCACATTTGAAAAGCGCCTGTTTATGAATGGAGAAGACCAGTACTTTGAAGCATAATCAATATTATATCCTCTGCTTGTGTAGTGACACAGACCCTCAACCATTTCTTCAATATTTTTCTTTGTTAGAACTGCAGACTAATTTCTTTTGGAAAAACCAGTTAAGAGATAACTTGACCTCCTTGGATTGCAATGGTACCCTTGCTTGCCATGGGTCTCTTACCTTGTTTTTTCTGATAAAAAATACCTTGAAATCAATTAATGCTCTGGCCATCTGCTTATGAATGAAGGAGGCCCTTTTCTCTTGGAAAAATTTCGGATAATGTTTGATAAGAATTCTTGGCAAGGCTTCAGTCAGTTTGCAATTCTTCAAGTCAACATTGGCCATCGCCCTCTACTTGTAGATGAAGGAGGCGCCTTAAAACCCTCTGCTTGTAGATGAAGGAGGTTCTTGGCCATGACAATTTACAAGTCTGTTTGACAGTGTTGTCTTTCTTCTACTGTGTTTTCATGCTGAATGAAGCTGCAAGAGTTTGATGAATAACTCTTTGTCCTGCAATTGCATCTTAGGCTCATGTTCACATTGAGAAGCAGCTGTCTTCTTACGTGGAGCCAAGAATTTTCTTCTGAGGAGCTGACATGTTTCCTGCGTTTGTAAAATCCATAAACAGTGTAAAACACCTAATAATCAGCTTGAGACTGTGGTCTATGCATTGCTGAGACTTAGGGGCATGTAAGTGGCGCGACTTAGAGCTGTGACTAACTTCATTAGTAGAGTGGGAGGTCTGTTATGATTGGTCTGTAGCAGATGGAGGTTTTTTGGCCCTTTGATGGTTGCCAAGGGTAAAATGCCTTAAAGCGCCACTTCCTAACTTAGGGGAGGTTTTTTGAACAGACTTGGATTGTCTTTTTAGAGCTGACATGCAGACTTAGCATGGCTGAGGTTAGGTAGGATTTGATAATGGGATTTCAACTTGTCATGGGCGAACTGAAAAGTAAGGAGAGCAAAAAAGTTTTATGGGTGTTTTCCCAGCTGGAAAATTTGACAAATTTTAAGATCAGCTGTTGGAAAACTAGGTTGTTGAACTAGTCATCACTAACAGGTAAAAAAATACTGATGACTAACAAAGTGTAGTTCACAGCCATAGGGTTCTAGGTTTCTTTCGCTCACTGACCCTTATGATTGAAGTTCTAGTCTTTTGGTTTTTTGTTATTTTGATTCCCTGATCGGTTGTTTGAGTCTTTCTTGATCCTTTGAGTTTTTGGTTTGTTGAATGATTACTTTGGTGTTTGTTTGACTCTCCATATTTTCGTTTTTTAGCGTAGATTACATTGCTCGTTTGGGTCATTTTGAAAACCTCTCTTTGATGGAAAGAGTGCATCATTAGTTTGAGTGCATTTGTGTTTGTATTGCTTTGAACCATTCATTTTTAGATCTCTACATTCATAGTGTTGATCCAGATTTTATGCAGGAACACAACAGAATACATATATAGACATAAACACAGAGATGCAACAGAAATAATGCTTCATTTTATTAATAAAAGAATGACTGAAATAATCTTCAAAACATAATGGAAACAATCTAGGGCACTGGTAGCGTATCTATGAGAAGAGATGTGGCAGGCACAGGCCTCTGAGCTGTGTTATATTGAGGCTCGAAGGCCTATTACAGACATAATGGAAATAGATAAGCTAGGGTACTAGCAGTGCTTATCTCTGAGAAGAGATGTGTCGGCTACCAGCCCCTGAACTGTGTTACAATGAGGCTCGAGGGCCTATTTATTGTTGAGAAACAATGTAGAATCCGAAACGTCTAAAAACCTAACCCTAGGAGATGAAGCACCAAAATTGTGGGTCTCATTTGGGTAAATTGGTGTTTCAACTTTCCGGGGATGTAACTTTGGCATCCGATCTCCATTTGACGTGCTCAATATCTTGTTAGAAATATCTATCCAAGGACTACAACTATTGCCGTGAATATCAATTCTGGAACAAAATCATATTTGCCGAACAAACGATGCCCACAAAACGTAGTTTAGGGCCTCAAAACAGCTCTGGAAGTTCGAGACCTGAAAAACTGCTAAAAATAGTAGGTTGTGCTGCAACTTAAAAACTGAAATAACTGATGGTGGGGGTTCAAATGGAATAGGTGGGTGGCCACCAATGTCCACCTGGATCATTAAGGCCCCAAAACAGCTCTGGGAGTGCATGACCCGAAAACCTGCTAAAAATAGTAAGCTATTGGAAGTGAAAAGCTGCAAGAATCGATGTCGCGAGTGCAATAATCGATGTCGCGAGTCCAAATGGAATAGGTGGGTAGCCACCGATATCCACCTGGATCATTCCTCCCTCCTTAGGAAGCAATGGTCTCCATTGCATTAAGTTCCTCCATTGGGTGGGGGGGGAATTCTGCTGAACTTGGTATTGGATTTGTCGAGGATGTCGTGGACCTGTTGGCGGACGTGATAGATGTAGATGTGCCACCGGTGGGCAGCCGTTGAAGGATTAGGGAAAATTTATCCATCATCGTGTTCCTCTGTTTCTCTAGGGCATCCATGAGCAAGATTTTGATAGGATATCCTCCTCCCATGTCTTTCCCTCCATGGGGGGTCGTCGGGGTTGGCAATGCTGATCTTGGAAGGGTGCAACCAGATTGAGCTCGAACTCCTTATACCCTAACTGGGTTTGGGACATGCAAAGAAAAAAAGAGAAAGAGCAGACCCGCTTTGATACCACTGATCCAGTTTTTATGCAGGAACACAACAAAATACAGATATAGACATAAACACAGAGATGCAACAGAAATAATGCTTCATTTTATTAATAAAAGAATGACTGAAATAAGATTACAAACATAATGGAAACAAGCTAGGGCACCGGTAGCGTATCTCTGAGAAGAGATGTGGTAGGCACAGGCCTACGAGTTGTGTTACATTGAGGCTCGAAGGCCTATTACAGACAGAATGGAAATAGATGAGCTAGGGTACTGGTAGCACTTATCTCTGGGAAGAGATGTGTAGGCTACCAGCCCCTGAACTGTGTCACAATGAGGCTTGAGAGCCTATTTATTATTGAGAAACAATGTATAATTCGAAACGTCCAAAAATCTAACCCTAGGAGATGAAGCACCAAAACTGTGGGCCCCGTTTGGGTAAATTGGTGTTTCAACTTCCTGGGGACGTAACTTTGGCATCTGATCTCCGTTTTACGCACTCAATAGATTTTTATAATGATCTATCCAAGGAATAAAACTATTTCTATGAATATCAATTCCGTAACGGAATCATATTTTCCGAAAAAATGATGCCCAAAAAATGTCGTTTAGGGCCTCAAAACGGCTTTGGAAGTTCAGGACCCGAAAAATTGCTAAAAAAATAACTTGTGCTGCAAATTAAAAACTAAAAGAACTAATGGTGGGGGTTCAAATGGAATATGTGGGTGGCCAACAATGTCCACTTGGATCATGAAGGCCCCAAAACGGCTCCAGGAGTGCAGGACCTGAAAACCTGCTAAAAATAGTAAGCTGCTGGAAGTGAAAAGCAGCAAGAATTGATGTCGCGGGTCCAAATGAAATAAGTGGGTGGCCACCGATATCCACCTGGATCAAGTGCTATTAACTAGTGTTTGATTTTATTTTTTGATGTAATTAGTGCATTGTGTGCTTCAATCATTCAAAAAACAAAAAAAATTGCATCATTTCGTTTGCATTGGAAATGAAAAGGTCTTTTGCATAACTAGCGCTTGCATCTAGGAAAGAGTTTTTTGTTTCTCATTTTGATTGTATTAGATGCATTAGGGGACTTCTTTGTATGTTTTTAGTGTTTTCTTCTTTCTTAAAGATCTATATCCTTTTCTTAGTTAGCATTCATCGAATGGAAAATGGTGTTCTATTACATATAGCTTGCATTTAGGAAGTTTGAGATCAAATTTAGTAGGTCCTTGAAACTAAAACATTAATTCAATATCAACTGTAAAATTTATTCAATTAACCTAAGGAAGCATTGGAACCTAACGCAAAAATTTTTAGAGCTCTAGGCTAGTGACATGTTTCGACGTCGTTAAACCTAGTAGTTGTCGTTCGCTGCTTGGCTTTAGACAGCACTAGTACAGACTTCTACTCCCCGTACCGTCGTGTATATTAATGGAGACCCTCATAGGTTAAATATCCTTTTATCCATAGGAAGCTGAGTCTACTACCCTGTAACCATGATATACTGAGCACAACATTCAGGGAGACTACCTACACGTACGTTAAGTCCTAGGTCATTTCTCTTTCATTTGATCACCAAGGTGCATATGGCAGTTCACGGAAACTTGGTTCAACCTCTTGCTTAGATTACCTGAGTAGTCATTTCGATCTTTTCATGACCCTTTAAAAAGGGAAGAGATCATCGAGCACTTGTCCTTTCATGCTCGCTTAAAATTGAAAGTGACTAGAGTCATCTTTCGCCTGTTTCTCGACTTTGAAAACATGAAACAACAAAGTTTTGTTCAAGTGTTGTAATATTAAATACCCACGATTACACACCCATTAAAAGTTCTTTTCCTGGATTTTTTTTGTCGTTCCTTAGGGTTTGGTCTTAAAGCCTTGAATTGGTTTTTCTCTTTTTCCTTCCTATGTTTAAATATTGTCATAGTGGCGGAAGAACCAGTTTCATCGTCTTCTTCACTGGCTCCTAGTGGTAGTTATTTTCCTGACATTTCTCCACTAGGTCTACCGAGCTTGTGCAACCTATTCTCCCGAGTGTTCAACCTCTCGGTACTCGATCTCCTTTTGAAGATTCAATTTAGTTCAATTGGCCTCCTCAGGGTGCTTGGTCTAGTTTTGAGAGTGAGGAAGAATTCCCTCCTCTTACTTCGGGGTCACCTTTTATAGCTGCTGCTATACCTCCTAGTCCTCATCATCTTTTCAAAGATCTTACAGCTTCGTTGGACATGGATTCTTCGAGTCCTGTCGGCAGTGGAGAAATTCCTGTGTCCACAGGAGAATATCAGCTTTTCCCTGAAGATCTCTCACGTGTCTCTAATCAATCTTCCCCTCCGTTGGTGTCACTTCCACCCGGTTATCGAAATTTTAGTCAGATTATTTTTGGTGTTGCGTCCATAGCATCCTCTAGTACTTCGACTCCTCCAAGGAGTTTGGTCCTTCCTTCATTAGGATTGTCACTGTCAACACCTATTTTGTTGGTCGTTGTTACATTTGTCCCAATCCAACCTACCATTTGTGTGGCTTCATCTTCACCGGTTGTTATGCATCAGTCGCCAGGGTCTTTTCACACTCGCAGGTCCATCTTTCTTAATCCTACATCACCTGTTAATCCTGGCCCAGATTACAACCCCATGTTGCGGAGGCTACGCCTACTTCTAGTGTGGCTACGACTTGATCTGCCCCTATGATTCCTAGTGGCCTTACTTTTGAAGAGTATCTGTTGGCTGTTCAGTAGCAGAAATCTCAGGGTTCTCAACAGCCCCAAGCTCCTGTTAATCCTCCACATCACTATGATGTCTACAAAAACCCGATTTATTTGCCTCCTATTGATCCAAATCAGGTTGTTTATCTGCCTCCAGCTTATCCTTATCGGATCGTCCCTCATCAAGGCCAATGATACAAGGAAAACCCTCTAGTCTACAAGGACAACCCTCACAGGGACAACCTTCGATCCAACAGGGACAACCTTATGGTCCACAAGGACAACCTTTATAGGGTCAACCTTATGTCCAGCAACCCTACGGTCCTTCCAGTCAACCTCAGTATCAGTATCAACCAAGAGCATCTTATGTTCCTTGGGGGGAAAATGTGTCCACCACAGGGACAACCTTTTGTGCAACAACAACATCCTTATGTCTAGCAAGGCCAAAACTTTGTGCAACAAGGAAAGCCCTACAGCTCTGCTCCGGGTCAACCTGGTCCATCGCAACCATCGAGCCAACCTCTTCCACAAGGGAAACCCAGTGGCTCTCAGTATCCAGGCCAACCTGCTTAGTAGGGACAGCCTGCCTAGCCTTAGCAGCTGATTCAACAAGCTCAACAGCCGGTTCAACCTGTTCAACCAGCCCAACAGCTGGTTCAACCTATTCAACTAGCTCAGCAGCCTGTTCAACCTGCTCAGCAGGGTCCATCTGCTCAACCTCAAGGCACTACTTACCCTCCTCTAGTTTAATATCAAGCGGTATATAGCGCGTCCCAAGGTTTCACTTATTAGCCTAAAAATAAATCCTAGATGGTGTATAATCCACCTCAAGGCAATGCTTACATTCCACAACATAATCCATACGTTGTTCAGCAAGGACCTCAATGGTATGCTCAAAATCAGTATCCTGGTCCTCAACCCCAGTATGGACAGAACTATCAGGCTTATAAACCCTATGGTAAGAATCCTCTAGGAAAAAACATATAGGGGCCTAATTTCTCCCAGACAGGGTGGAATGTTAACACTGGTCCTTATAAAAGGCCTCCGATGCCTTTTAATCCTCAATTACCATTTCTCGCTACATTGGAAATACCAGATGTGTCAAAGCTTATGAACGATCTGATTATTCATAACCCGTATTAGCCTCCTGTTCCAACTAAGATTCCTGGTGATTGTCCTAGGTTTGAGGGCAAGTCCGGAGAAGACCCCCAAGCGCATGTTATGACCTACCACTTGTGGTGTTCCTCTAACTCTTGGGTTGACGATTCCATCTAACTATGTCTTTTCCAACGAACTTTTACTGGTGCCGCTGCAAAGTGGTACATTGAATTATATCGTGGCATTTTTCAAGATTTCAGCTCTTTAGCCATGGCGTTTCTTACCCATTTTCAATTACTAGTTCACTATGAAACTGGGACACACCTCCTCACATCCTTGAAACAGGACCGAGCTACTCATATCTCGAATCATATTCATGAATGGAGGCACTGTCGTAGCTTGATCAAGTTTGATATTCCTGATCAACTTCTAACTGATTGGTTCACTACCTCATTTATCAATCAAATTGCTAGAAACATAGCTATGGGGGCATGTGTAACCGAAGAACATGCCATTTCTCATGCCCAGTACCTCGATCTCGTGTACTCTCAGTCTAGAACGTTGTATGATATCTTGCCTGATGTTCCTTGATTTGGAAATTCCAAAGCGCTGGCGACGCCATTTGTCGACGGTATCATTGGTTCTGTGTCTCAGACTTCTAAGAAGTCTTCTCCTTCGAATCCTGGGAAGCAAAAGTCTAATCCTTCCAATGATACTACTTCTCAGTCTACCCTGAATCCTGGTAAAACCGTGGAAGTAAACACCGTTCAGGCCAATCCAACGAATAAGACTTCCAAGGGAAAAAAGAAGGGTAAAGGTAAGGCCAAAGCCGATACCCCGAAACCAGATTCATCTAAATCTCATGTTGATGGTGGTTCACAACATAAGCCGAAGTACCCTTGTTTTATTTGTGACAAAGAGCACTACACTAAGGACTGTCCTTGACGGGCTAAAGTAAGTAGATTGCTCAAAGGCACCCAAGGAACTACGATTGTTATCAAAGAACCTTTTCCATCATAGTAGACCTAGATGGTAGATCAACCTCAACTCTCTGCCCCATTTGGCTCTAAGGTTTTCATGATGAACGGTTCTGCATCCATTTCTATTGCTACTCAGTCGAAATATTATACCAGATCGCGTCAGGCAGCGGGGAAGAAGATCGTTGATGGTCCTCCTCCTCTACTTGCTTCTGGCCCTCTTCAGATTGAAAGGCCCAGTACTGATCCCATTGTACAACCACCTTCCAAAGGTGTACTCCACAAGTCTTCTTACAATCCCAACACCCGTGTTGCTCAATAGTACAATATTGTTGAGGATCTAGCGCAGGCACCATTTGCAATGTCTACATTAGAAGTACTTCAGAGCTGTCCGTCTCAATGGAGGCTTTGCTATCTACGATCGATGGGGTTGATCCTACTGATACTCGCCTTCTCGCTTTAGACTTAGAGAATTTCATCCCATGACTCCGCACCAAATTTCACTCATCAGACAAGTTGGTATTAATGGTCTAAATATCCATTGGGCAGTTGTGGAAGAGGGTGTGTCTACGTGCGTCATGTCATCTGTCTACTGGAAATCCATTGGTTCTCCAGCTCTGAATTCATCACCAAATGCCCTTGAAGCATTTGATGGAAGAGAATCAAAACCTCTTATTGTTCTCGCTAGTTTTCCAATTACATTAGAAGGGAAGACTGTCAATGTCGAGGTTGAAGTAGTTGATGCCAAGCTCAATTAAAATCTTCTCTTCGGTCACAGTTGGACTCACGCCATGCTATGCGTTCCATCCACTCTCTTTCGTGTCCTGAAATTCCCACATGAAGGAAAGATTTTTACTGTTGATCAATTGTCTTTTTTCACTTCTTCTTCCAACAACAACGTTCCATATGTGGATCAGATTCCTACCCCCTATGAGAGCGTAGGGCCGGGTCTCTTCAAAGATCTTGCCCTCATGGGTATTTTTCCTCTTCCTCCACCTCATATTGTTCAGATTAATATGATCTCTCGGTCTGAGGACCCATGGATCATCCCTTCGCTGGAACAAACCGATTCTTTTGGAGATTCGATGTCGTTGAGTCAGATCGAGATTGACTATTGTGAACTCATTTTGGCTTCAGAGCCTCCATCTTTTGATCATGCTCCTTTGAGCATGTATCTCGACACTTATTCTCAATCCCCTTGGCTCGACGATTCGGATTCGCCAGATCCCTTGAAAGACATATATACCTCCGATGAAGCCATCGTGGAAGCTATGTCTCTTGAGGATCTTTCGTGGGATGATAGTCATCATCGTTCCTTGTTCATGCCTGGTCTCGGGGCCATGTCTACGTGTCTTGAGAGGTTTGCAACTCAGGTTCCTTCTCCTTCGCTTCAAACACCTATTCTAACACATGAAGTTTTTTCAGAGGGTAACTTGAGTAACACTACGCAAACGATGCCTATCGACATTTCTATGAAACCAGGAATCGTCAAGAACATCCATATCGTGGTCACCTGTTCTTCTGATGAAGTCCAGGTTTATACTAGAATTTTTCGCGAGTTTCGCGACGTCTTTGCATGGTCCTACGAAAAAATGTCCGGCATTGATCCTAGTAAACTGGTGCATGAGATTCCTACCTACCCTGGTTCGAAGCCTATTCGTCAGTGCCTTCATCCCATGCACCCTAAAAAGGTTTCCGCCATTAAGGGTGAAGTTGAAAAACTTCTCAATCCCAGTTTTATCTATCTAATTCCCTTGATAGAATGGGTGTCCAACATTGTCCTTGTAGATAAGAAACAGGGTACCATTCGGGTCTATATTGATTATCATGGCATAAACTGGGCCTTTCCTAAGGATAATTATCCTACTCCCTTTATCAATCAAATCATTGATGACTGCACTGGGAGTGAGATCTTTCCCCTCATCGATGGCTTTTCTGGCTATAAATAGATTAACATTCTCTTGACCAATCAACATAAGACTGCCTTCATCTATCCCTGGGGTACTTTCGCATATAAGAAGCTCTCTTTTGGCCTGAAAAATTTGGGACCACGTTTCAGCGAGCAACGTCATATGCTTTTCACGATATTAAGCACATCGTTCAGCCTTATCTAGATGATCTTCCAACTCATTCAGCTAAGCGTCAGGACCACCTTGACCATCTTCGTCAGATATTTCTTCGCTGTCGATGCTATAACATCCAGTTAAATCTGCATAAGTGTGTCTTCTGCGTTGATTCCGGCAGACTCTTGGGGTTTATCATTTCCAAAGACGGGATTCGCCTCAATCCGCTCAAAGTTGAGGCTATCATCAATCTCCCCTCTCCATCCTCATTACATCAGCTGTAGAGTCTACAGGAGAAGGCTATTTTCTTACGCTGTTTTATACCTAACTATGCCGAAGTGTCTAAAGGATTCACGTGATTACTAAAGCAGGGGATCCTGTTCCTTTAGGTTGAGATCGCCCAGAAGTCTTTTGATGCTCTGAAGATGTTGCTGGTCAATGCTCCTCTGTTGCGTCCTCCGAACTATAATCATGATTTTTCCCTCTATTTACCCGCTACTTTCAGCACAATTTCCATAGTTTTGGTTCAAGAAAATGATGACGGTGACGAGCATGTTATTTAATACCTCTCTCGTAACCTTCTCAATACCGAAACGCGTTGTGCTCATCTCAAGAAGTTAGTGTTAGTTGCGGTTCAAGTAGTTCAATGTTTTCGTCATTACATCCTGTTGCGTACTGTGACTGTGATTTCAGACTGCAACCCTATGAATTATATATTGTCTCGACAATTGTTGGGGGGTAAGTACTCGGAGTAGATTTTCATCCTCCAAGAGTTCGATTTGGAGTTTACTACTGCCAAGTCGAAGAAATCACTAGTCTTTTCCATTCTGATCTATTCCCTCCCCTCCTACTCCACTCTGTCTGGTTTTGAGGAAAGCATTCTGAATGATTCACTTTTTTTGATTAGCACCCTCGATCCTTAGTATGGTGATATCATCGTATATCTTTTGACTTCTACTTTCAGATCTAAGTTGATGAAGGATGCTCGTCGACGCATCCGCCATCAATCACAACCTTATCGCATAGTCAGAGATACACTGTACCGCATCAGAGTAGATTCCATTCTCCACCGGTGTTTGACTCTCGAGGAGGCTGAGAAAGCCCTGAATGATTATCACAGTGGCGCCTATGGTGTTCACATGTCTGGTTATGCCACTGCACAAAATATTCTTCGTGCTGGGTATTTATGGCCTTCCATCTTCAAAGATTACATTGTTGTTGTTCGAAAATGTCATGAATGCCAGATCTATCAGAGCAAGATGTGCACGCTGCCTTCACATCTCCACCCTGTCATTATCGTTGGTCCCTTTTCAAAGTGGGGCATCAATTTTATGACATGTAACACTCACTCGACTGGGGGACATCCCTATATCATTATAGCCATTGACTACTTCACCAAATGGGCCGAAGCAATGCCTACACTTGTCACCGATGGTAAGACAGCAGCCTAGTTCATATTCAATCACATCATTTCTAGGTTTGGTGTCCCTTAAGCCATCGTTGCCAATCATGGTTTCCATTTTCGGCATTATATGGTGGCAGAGTTGACTTTCAGGTTGGTTTTGCGTCACGACAGCTCAACGATGTACTACCCTCAGGCCAATGGTTAGGTTGAAGCTGTGAACAAATTTCTTGTCACCATTCTTCAACGTACGATTAAGATGCACAAATCAAACTGGCATCTCATGTTATTTTCGGCTCTCTGGGCATACCGAACCTCGGTTAAGGATGCGACTAGATTCACTCTATTTCAGCTTCTTTATGGTCGGGAAGCTAACCTTTTGATTGAGTGTGAAATACCTTTGCTCAAGTTGGTTGTTGAATTGCTACTTAACACTTCGCCAGAAGAAGAGCGTCTTCTTTACTTAGAAAGGTTGGATGAAACTCGCCGCTTGGCTGGTTTGGTCATCGAGGCACAAAAAAGCGGTTCAAAGCTTATTTTGACCAGTCGGTTTCCCCTCGCTCCTTTGTTGAAGGAGACCTCGTCCTTCTGTACGACCAAGCTCATGATAAGCTGGGGGTAGGAAAATTTCAACCCATGTGGCATGGGCCCTACATTGTTAAACGTGTCTTGCAGAATGGGGCCTATGAGCTAATTTATTATGAAGGTCATCCTCTGGGTCATCCCAGAAATGGGTTGTATCTCAAAAAATATTATGCATGTGTCATTCGTGCATGTTTTATGTACTAAGTGTTCTTTTCATTCTTGTACATTTTTGGCTTGGTGTGCTTTGCGAGCGTTTTCCTACTTATTAGGTCTTTTCTTATTATATAGATGTCTATTACCCTTATGTCGATTTCTCGGATGGTGCTTCTCGCAGTACCCGAAACTTGTCTTTGGCAGCCTAGGTGATTTATGATCCTGCTGGTTAGTTGATAGATCTACAAGGTATTTTTCTAGGATGAACTACAAACAATGTTGCTGAGTATAGTGCTATCATTGAAATATTAACCGAGGTGATTACCCTCAACATTCGTGCATTGGTTGTAAATTTGGACTCACAACATGTTGTTCTTCTACTTAATGGACATTATTCAGTTAGAAACCCTTAGATTTTAAGGTTGTATTTACGTGTTCGTTTGCTGGAATTTTTTTTTTATTATATCACATATCAACATATTCCTAGGCGAATGAATGCATTAACTGATACAGTGGCTAACATTGTATTAGATAGACATTTGCATAATTTGTAAACTCATCATCACGTGGAAAAGATCCATATAGGAAAATAGATATATATATATATATATATATATATATATATATATATATATATATATATATATATATCAAATGTTTGCATCAGTGTGCATCATAAGTACAGAATATGTGTGTTTCTGTTACATCCTGAGACATCATGTCTCTCAAAAATATGTAGAAGTAAATCTTAGGTTTCTGATCAGCATGATGATCATGATAGCATGTCACTACCTGTACGAGCCGCCTCAGCAAGGGGTGAACTTTGTTTGACACCCCTACAGTGTGTCTCTGATAGGCACTAGGAACATCGTCGAATCACGCATAGTCGAGGACTCCATGAGATATCCCCTCTAGGTTGCGCACTATTTCCTCCTCCTCGCCTCGCTCAACGTGAGGGGAAATATCAAAGTTGTGAGGGACTCGCCTCGCTATTGGAGACATGCCTGCAAGTCTTTCTGGTCCAACATCTGCATAACACATGGATTTAATGTCAGAGCATACATCACAAAAAAAAATCATAATACTCATAAAAATAAAAATGATTCTTACCAAGTGCTTCATCCCAATCCTCTCCTTCCGAGAGTGGGAGGTCTGGATCACCAGTGAAATCTGTGCTAGAGTAGGGCCAGTCCTCCACGAAATCAGCTGTCGGTGGAGCCAATCAAAGAACTCCGGTCTCTAAGACATATGTTGGCCACCCCCCAACCTTGGCATCAGTGCTACCCAACGGGCCATCCATGACTCCCGTGCTGGTGGTGTTGGGACTATCACTTCATGTGGCTGGAAACTTGGTAGTCCTTCCAAGAAGAATGATACCAAGATGGATCCATATCCAAACTACTTTAGTTTGGCCTTCTTGCATTTCGTCAGTTGACGTTTCATATTGATTGTCACTACCTCTGCCCAGTTGTAGAGGGTCGGTGTTAGACAGTCTACTGCAAGAAGGAGTTGTGTTTTTGTTGCTTCGTGTGGTGCTTGCGATCCCGTAGCTCACGTGATGGTGTGTAGCACTAATTTTAGTGCCAAGTACGGGATAGTTTGGATATCCACTGTCCTACTTCCTGATCCTTTCCGTGCCCCTTGACATACCCTGTCAGTCACCATGGTCATGTTCTCCATGGTGGGTCGGGTGCCGGTTAGGACTAGTGTTGCCCCCCTCCATGACAGTCCTATTATGAAATAAATGTCTGAGACATCGATTTCAAGTTCTTGATCTCAAAGAATGAATTTTTCCTAATCCTCATCCTAGATACCGATCAAGTATTGTAGCAGCTCCGGTTGAGCTTTGAGGCACGGTGTCATGAAGAATTTTTCCAGTCCACAATCTCTGAGATCTTCCATGCATCTCTCATTGTCCATGGCAAGCTCGTCTTCTTCACTATGTTCCCATTCTTTCCATTCGATAACCATTTTGTTGCTTTACACCTACAAACATGTTCATATGAACTTTATTAGCTGGATTGAAAGCTTAGAATATGTGGAAATTAGGCTTGCTTACTTGCATTGTGAGCTTTAAAAGGTTTGTGTGGTTGGCACGATTTTTTGGGAAACAGTCGCGCCAATGGGCGCGCCCCAGTTCAGAAACTAGGCAATTGGCGCGAGTCCGTGCCCGATACTCACGCCAACCGCCGTGCCCTAATTTTTACAAATTCCCCCATATAATTCCAAATTTGGGGTTGCATGTAATGAAAGAGGAATTAAAATGTAGCAAAGTATCTCGACTCTTACCTGGAACTGAAGGATTCAAGATTGATTTGCTGGATCGCCTGCAATCGTCGGCGCAAAATCACAGTCTAAAATGGGTAACTATTGCTCCACAAGAGGTAAAAGTGAAAAGTAATTATTTTTTATCATTTTTGGCATTTTATAACTTTTCAGAACCCTAATTAGGTTTTAAGACATGTTTTTCGATTATTACATTATGTTCTTTGGAGAAATGGGTTTTACATTTATTTCTTGTGCAACTATAGGTCTTTAATGAGATAGCGATGAAGTAATGAGTTGTATTTTATACTTTTTTCGGACTCAGTAAAAACATGAAAAAGTCACTACTGAAGTCATATTTCAGCTCTTTTCTGACTCTCTAAAACTAAGAATATTGCCAAGACTCTTGTCATTTTGAACTCGTTAAATGGCTGCGAAACGATATCTACCCAGTATACGTTTATCCCTTTTTCGGGCTGGGATAGATTATTTATGAAAAAGGAATACCTTAGCCTATCACGACTAAGAGGCTCTCCCAGATATTTTTTTTCTACCTTTTTGGATCTGAAAGACTATTTACGAAAAGGGACATGCTGGAGTTTTCTTTTCTTCCTCTTTTTAAACTCTCTTAACATGAAAAGATGCCGAGTTTTTCCTTTGTCAGACTTGTTAAACTCTAATGACATCGGACATCGTCACCATGACGTTCATCGAGTTCCTCCTTCCTAGGGCTCGTAAAATGTACTAGGATGGATTTTTCTGAAGCACAAACTTACATTGCAATCATATGCTATCCCCTTCAAGCTTGTTTTCCAAAAATAATTGGGGTACTCACTAGAAATGGTGGGGGAAAATTGAACCAGTTTTTAGTTTTTTCGGCATTATGTCACTTTTGAACATGATAATCATCTGCGTTTGTGTCGGGTTGGGGACATCTCATTTCGTCATTTTTTCATCAGTGGGTTTGGGTAATCTATTTTGACCTCTCATCTGCTCTTTTCCACATCATCATGACTTCAGATCCCTTGATGTCAAATACTGCCAATTCTAGAGTTGTGTCACTGATATGTTCAAGAGAAGTTTGCCTCTGCAGTTTTCAACCTTCCTCTGATCCTCTGTTGGTCCTGATTCATTATCATCATGTTCCCCTGTCTCGTGTCGATGATGTGGGAAACATTATGGGCCTCCTTCGACCGGATCACTTCCTGTCGACTTCAGATATTTATCTAGGAAGCTGATCTAGAGACTCCCTTCCGGTACCTTGGAGCTTTCATACCTCAATGGAAAATTCTTCACATTCGACGACAGGTCCACATCATTGGCCTTCGATCGAGTGATTCTTTGGGTGTTCGACACCAAATCACTGTTCACATTTCATGGATTGTACCTGTTGTACCTTGAGATCCATTGTCATTATTGGTGGTTTCTCTCATGCCTGTTAATTTCTTTCATCATTGGCTGGTAATCAAGTGACTTTCTTGCATGTTCAACTTTAGCTCACATATTTGCATGCTTGAATTTGTACTTGTTCGGGTCGAGATGGAGCGCAAGAGCCTGGTTTTTTTCTGATAAGATACAAGCTACAAGATATTATGGTTTATCATGACTTTATTACATGACTCATTTGATTGGATGGTTGTGACCATATCTGAGTCTATTTTTTAATCCTTACTGCTGGATGGATGCGCCCATGCCACATGTTCATGTATCAGAGATATCAGTTGTATTTGTAATTGTAGGTCTTCTGATAGCAGTGTTTGGTTCAAACGTGTTCTCGTAAATAATTTCACCCCTTCCTCTCTCTCGAACCTCATGCTTTAGGGGGCATCTGTTACACAAAATTTTTTCACTGTCCCTGCAATCCCCATCCCGCACATTGGAGGATCATTTCTGTGACCAAAACAAAGTTTCATGCCTTACAAAGACCATCATTACATCCCTTGCCATGAGGACAACACCCCTTCTATTGAAAATTTCTTGAACAGGCCATCAGAAACACCTATTTTTTCCTTGGTGCTAGTAGATTTTTATGCCCTCGCGCCAATGAGGAAGATTAACACTGGGCCCCGTACCCATTGGCACTCTGTCCTAGTTAGCTACCCGCGCCAACCTGTTTATGGAATTTTTTTAAAAATAGAGGTGAAGTTTCCATCATAACAACTTCGTGGGCGAGTCATCTGGAGTGGTTCGACTGAATAACCACAACCTTCCTCCTTTGGCCTCTTGTTTCCACCGTTTGGGGAAACCTCCCAAGGGATAAGGCCTCCCTTCCACTATTGTAGGGATCCTAACCTCCTCCTCTCCCTCTATAAATAAATCCATCTTCCATTGATGAGCTAGCTGAACATATCATAGTTGAAAGGATAGCTGAAATGCTGAAGAGATTCCTGTACATACTGTTAGAGAGATAGAAAAAAAGAAACCCCTTGTTGAGAGAGTTGAGGCTTGTGTCCTCATCCTGTCTGAATTCCCTGACGATCCATCAAGATGCGCTTCGACTGAACCCCGCTAAAGGAGGCTGCGACATCAAGGCTCTGGTTGCAACTCTTTCTTCTATCAATACATATACATGACTATTGTCTAGTTCCCATATTTTGTTATGTGTTTTATTTGATGCAATATGCTTAACCCTCCTTGAATGGTTAGTTGATTATGAATGAAATCATTGTTTCGTATGCTGCTCTTGTTTGCTGATCTTCGTGCAGGTATCTGAGCACTGTAGCAGAAGGATTGTGACCCGTCGAAGCAGAGATCGAAAGGCCATCACCACCATAGCCACGACAGCGTTGGACTCCAGGTAGGTCTATCTACCCTGTCCTATTCATTCATTAATTAAGGAACCTACACTATAGATTTTCCCTTTGTTGCTAGACCCACTCTAGGGCTAGAGGGATCGTCTCTATCCATAGAGAGGATTTACCTTACCAACAATTTTTCAAAATATGGATGAAAATCACCAACATTTAAAAAACGTTATCCACATTTAATACATGAGAAAATTGAAAGTGTAAAAAATAAGCCCTATAAAAAAAGGGGTTGATGCTACATCAACACTTTTCAAAATAAACATGAAAATCACTAAAATTTGAAAAAAAATGTTCATACTTGATATATATAAAATATTAAAGTGTCCAAAACATGCTAAAAAGAAAGGTGTATTATGAATCAACACTTTTCAAAATCGGATGATTTTTTTCTACCTCAAAAAAACGGGTACTCGACCTACAGTTCTCGTTTTATAGTTTACATTATTTTGTAATGTTTTAATTTTCGAATATATTTTAGAAATTTTCATAAATGATTAGTTAAAAGAATGTATCTATATTTCAATATTTCCCACAAACATTTTCTTTAAAATTATGTAATATAATATTTCCATATTTTATTAAGTCTTTGGACATTATCTTCACTTATATGCCTCTAGGATATGTAGATCAACGTTGCACGAAGCAGGGATGAAGCGGGGACGTTTTTTGGAAGTGGGGACGCGGAAGCATCATTTCCAAAAAATCTAGGAAGCGAAGCGTCTCGGAAGCGTCTACTATATATATATATTTTATTTTTATTTTTTTGCATTTATATTAAAAAAATATCCAAAATACCAAATTAATTGTAGAAGATATGGAAGCATGCATATTTGTACATAAATCAAGATAGATATGACATCCATTGTACATTAATGATTAATTATTTGAGCATCAACCATTTAGTTGCATCAACCATCAATAATCGAGATTCTTCTCCTCTTGTCTAGCCTTTGCCTCTACCTCGATTATCTAGGGACATTAGTCAAAATTGCCCAATTTTGATCAAACCCTAATGCAAGCCTTAAAATATGGTAGAAAGAACTTAACATGCTTGATCGATTATTTTGACTTGATTGAAATGTAATTTTTTTGCTAACGACATGACAAAGGAGTTCAACAATTAACACCACCAACACTAGGGTACATATAGGGCTTGGTGCTCTTGATTAAATGCTAATCACATACCCTCATAAATGATATAATCTAATGACATGCCACCATACCATTGATCTTGAATTCCTGAAAACTGTTAAGTCTGCTGAATTTTGAATAGGATATGAAATTCTATTTTCTCCATATGAAGTCCTATCAGGCTGGAACCACTCTCAAACATCTTGAGTCATTTCATGGTAATGTTAAAAATTTAAGTAAAAGTGACATTCTAAAAGTGACATTACCATGAGGGAGCATCTAAGAAACATCTAAGGAGGTAAAAGAGAGCTTATATTTTTTTCATCCTATCCCTAACTCAGCACTAACTCGCCTACTAACCCAACCAAAGACAAAAATTAAAAATAAAAATAAAAAAAATCGCTTTTCTGACCTACATTAGTCAGATCTGTATGGCATTGTACGGAACCGCTAGCGATCCGTACAAATCTGTACAGGAATCACGACGCTTCCGTATGGCAATCCACCGTATGATCCGCGGATCCGTTGTACGGAAACGCGGATCCAGACGTACGGATCTGGATTTCCAAGAATCACAATTTTTTTTGCGAACCGCATTTCTGAAATTCGGATCCGCGGTTCGGGGTGCGGATCCTGTACGAATCCGTACGGGACGTGTTTCGGGGCTTGGAGCCGGGGAGAGGGGGGGGACATTTCCTGCAACATTGTAGATAGTAATCGTGAGAAATAACAAATTTCCTCCACTAAACTTTATTTTTTGAATCACATCATGAAATTGTTCTTGGGGAAGGTTGATCCACAACTTTGTTGAATAAAATAGACATTATTAACTCTTCATAAGTTGCACTTTGGGATTTTTCAACTGACTGCACGATAATTTCATTTCAAAAATGTTTGTAGAAATGCTACTAATCTCATTTTTCATGTCATAACCAATTCTTTAAAAAAAACATACAATATAGATTTAAAATAAAAAATCATAATCCTGGAATCAAATTATAAATCCCACCTCTTTAAACAAAAGTATTTTTTAACAACTTGTAATGCAAAACCAAAGCAATGTTTTCTCTTTCACAAGGGAAGATGCTAAATTGCACCTATAAAGACCAAATTTGGTGAAGCTATTAGCTTATGCCTTCGACATAGTAGGGACTATAACAATCGTTCAACATTGACCCAATATTAATTTGAGTTGACCAACCATGTATTCAATGTTTTAACCAAGGTTTTAAAAAAAATATTCTCTCAAATAAAATTATCTCGAAAGTTTCAATTTGGACCTCTTATTGCTAGCGAGAATGTATGAATTTTGTAATTATTTTCATTAAACTCAAGATAACCAAAAATAAATTGAGTTTAAAAAATTTATGAACTTGAAATAATGCTAAATTTCAAGTTAGCATTAGTAAAAAACATTTAATGTGACATTTGTTTTGTATATACAACATTATGTTGTTGCCTATCGTGTCGCCTCAACACCTACCTCACCACCTACAACCTCAAAACCTACCTCCTCCACATGTCTTCCCATCAGTTCATGTGGTATCTTTCCTCTACAGCTGAGATGTTCATGCTAGGAGACTAGCTGGTAAATGAGACAAAGGAAATTGTAGAGTCTCATTCACTAAACTCATAACCAGGTCGTTAAATGCAACTTCCAATTTATGAACGCAACCTCCTAACTCGCTTTGTTACTTTATATCTGGAGAAGTATGACCCAAGAGAGATAAGAAAATGAATCCTCCTGGAATTATTTATTTTTCCCTCGCTCCTAAGAAATCCGCGAAGTCTCGTATGAATTGGTCGAGATAGGAATTTCCCACCACATTGCTAGATATGTAGATATGCCCGTCATTCCAGGCTCGAGAAGTTTTGTCCTCAATGTTAGCAGGAACCTGAAATTAAAAGTGATTAATACACCATATTCATAAATAGATTTCATGGCAGGAAAGTAAATGAATATACATAGTAAAGTATCCTTCACTTACTTACGAAAGGCAGTGCAGGTTGATGGAGGAATAGTAGAAATGGAGGGTTTGTCATGGGAAAAGTCCTATGTAATGTGTTCCTGTCATACTTTCTTCAAAGTAATATCTAATCACGGGAGCCTTATCCTCATCATTCGATGCTGCTATTTTTTCATCCCCGACATTCATGTCTCCTGCTAGGCATAAAGGCAACGCTCGAAACAATGTATTGAAATCATTGGACTGAAGATCACATAAGTAAACTTGGAATTCAGGGACATCCATGGAATGGAAAATCAATGCTAATTTGACATATCTAACAATGTTATCCACCACGAGAAGAGTATTAAACCTCGTTGCACATCCAAAATCTGTTATAGAGAATGTGTGTGCTACCTCACTAGCCGCTACGGCAGGTCTAACGCTGAGAGAGATTGCATGCTCCAGAAAGCGTTTACAACCCAAAATGATATTCAGTTTCACATCATTGGAATCAAACATTAATAACCTAAAATTATAGGATTTCAATGTAATATTTAACTTTGGAATAGTCGGGTTAATGGAATAACATATACATATGGAGAATAGTATGCATAACTTGAATCCCCATTCCCACAATTCATGTAGATCACTTTCTCAAGGGGTTGCCCCAACTCTATTGGATACGCATTCAAATTAATTTCCATTTCTTGATTCAACGATTATTTCATAAAACTATTAAATTTGGACCGAACTATCAACATAACTATTTGAGGATGCTCTAAAAGGTGAGAGTCAAATGCAAGGGATGCCATGGAAAGTGGGTTCAAACCATGAATATTTGTAGGATTCGCAACCTAGGCTAGGAGACCTGCTAGTAAATGAGATAGATGCAAGCACAAAGTCTCACTCACAAACATCATAACCATTCTACTAGAGCTGAGATACCCAGACCAGGAAACCTGTTGCTAAATGAGACAAAGGTGTAGAATAGGCGACATGTTGGTAAACGGGACAAACAACCTGCACAATTTGTTTATGTTCAATAGTACCAGCTACAAAGGTAACCTGCACAATTGTTAAGTATAATGTCCAAAATTTGTTTATGTTCAATTGTACTAGTTCATGTTCAATAGTACCAATTGCAAGATAACTTACACAATTTTTAAGTATCATGTCCACAATTTGTTTATGTTCAGTAGTACTAACTGCAGAGATAACTTCCACAATTGTTAAGTATTTAATTTTTTCACATTTGTAGTTGTTACCACTATGTAAATTTGTGTTTCTAGAAGCTGCTACTTTTATGTAAATCTACATTTCTAAAAATAGAAAAAAATTGAATCTTTCATGAAAGGGTTACTTACCTAAATGGCAGAGTTACTTGCCTAACCAGATGGTAGAAACATCCTATCCCATGGCAGACAAAACAAAATATTGTAAACTTGGCATAGAAAATACAGACAAAAAAGGTGAATTGAAAGCTTGCAAATTTACAAAATAAAATTTACTCACAAACAAAGAACAATTAAAGAGGTAGTTGATGTACACATTGAGATAATTCAATGGCAAGGGTTGGAACATGCTACCTGTAACAAACATGATTTTTCCCGCACTTCAAGGAGGGTGAAACTACCTAGAATACACATGAGATCCCACAAACGCTAACTAGTCACTTGCTAACCGGCCACCTCAGTGATAATGGATTATTGTATGAAATAACCCATACTATTCTAAGCCTCATAACTTAAATGAAATCTTGGGTTGAGTGCAAGGTACTACTCTCTCTTGTAGAAAATCTCTAACACAAGTATAATACCATGTAGAAATTATACCAATGGACTCAATCCGATCATGCAATGTAGTAAAGCAAGATATTGAATCCTTCTAAAATATTTTCGGAATATAAACATGATTACTCAATCACATGCAAGTAAGAGAAAGAAGTAAATAATTGCACAACAACATATATTCCTGGGGAAAGAAACTGCTCAAAACCCCTCCATATTTATTTTATAATCAACCAAGGAATCATGAAACAATACAATGTATTTCTGATCACCACAAACTCATACAATCTAACAATTTCTTCACATTGTTCTAGGAAAAATTGGACAAAAACATAGCCAATTATCAGCCTAACCTCAACCTACGCTGCTTACGCAATCCCTAGAGAATTAAACCCCCATTAAATAGGAAATTCAACCTTCCTTGATTGTGCAATTCATCATGGGCTTCCTATGGTTTTATAGCTGCACCTGGGCAGTTTGCCTAAAATACAACTGATAGTTTACTAGCCTTGAACATTTGTCTCAACTAGTTCTCCACTAGAATTAGCATGCATGTAGATATTAATAGTGAAGCATCAGTTACTTGGTATATCACTACTGGTTAATTAAATCTATTTTAATTCACTTGATCTTCCACTAGCTCATCAAACATTTAGAACTACTTAAACTGATTTTAAATCAATTAATGTGAGTTAATTGATCCCACTAACACCACACTAGTGCTACAACTACAACTAGACCCTGTAAATAAAAGAATCACTCTACATGCCTATCCTTTGACCCTCAACTCAAAATTATTGAGCTAACTAAGTCTATCACACTTAGTTAACTATTAATAGTTGTTATGAGATAAGATTACAATTAATTTTCCAATGTATTTAAAAATTGGTTGCACACCAATGTGTCACTAGGATCCATCACTATGTGACCTGTGATCCCACACCACTGTGTGTGTTATTTATGGATGCCATTTTCACTATTTCTTGTTGCAAATTTCAACACTCCCTTTCAACAAGAAAGGAATCAATCTGTCCCAATCTGGTACCTTTGGAATGTTCTTGCATGTAACACTTCCTAGTTTTGTTTGCACATAAAACTCTCCTGAAATTGAATAGCCTCCAAAAAACTGAATCTATATAATGCATATGTCATCAAAGTATTATGATTATTGCTAGCTACTGCACATGTCTACTAGAATCCCTACGTTGTTGACATCTGCAACCATCCACTCTGCATTGCTGCCAACTCTGATCTACGCTCTAGTATCCGACACCTGTCACTCCTGACAACTGACTGCATCAATCTAGCTTATCCTTCCTGCTACTATTATATTGTGGGATCCTCATACCTAGGTTCTATCCATGAGACACGCCATCTAAATGGACCCTACCCAAATTTCCTCTTAGGATAATATCTGCACATCGCCCCACTTCTCACTCAGAGGTATAGCTGTATGTACTCCCTCTGCCCATCTGGCTCGAATTCTCCCCCTCCTGGAGGTCTCTGTTTGCTTCACCTTGTAGATCCACATGGATCCAACCACTAACTTCCCCACTGGTCTTGGGACCACTTCTCATGCATTTTTTATGATAATGGAGTCATACTCCTTAACCAAGGCATCAACCCATGTTGGTTGTTGCAATGCTTCCTCAGAAGAGGATGGTTTTTTCACAATAAACTCACTCATAAGAGCCATGTATCTAGTGTACCTGTCTGGGGACCTTCTCTTCCTGCATTGTGATGTAGGTGCACCTACATGCTCTATCACATCTAGCATCAATCTTTCAGCCTATCTGGTGCGCTTCCTACCATTTGTGGTGGATGGATATGCATAACTAGTTTATGCCACTCCATGATCCTCTGCATGTGGTTGCTCCACATCCTAAGGTTCATCCTTTGGACCTAAGAGTTCACCATCTGCATGCAATTCAAGCTCCCTCTCAAGGGACAATCACTTGGCTTTCTCATACTTCCCCATGGTACATCCATTGCATGTGTCTATCTGTGCAAGAGTACCCCTTGGAAGACCTGTAGAAATCAGCTGGATGATCCTCAAAACACTGTGGTGTAGATGGCCCAATATCTTGTGCCATAACTCACATGTATCCCGGATCACCACCTTCCCTACTTTACTTCTCAATGATACACAACCATATACATCAAGTTTGTAGAGGTTATCCACACGAACCCCAATATTCTTTACCTGTGTTATGGCTTTGTGATGAAGGGACACCTTTCCTTCACTGAAAACCACACCGTATCCAAGATCCTTCAACATAGAAACTGAAACTAAATTATTTTTCAAGCGTGTTACATGCATGACATATTTTAATAAGAAATGTTTACCTGAATGTATCTGGAAAGTTACTGTACCAATCATGATAGTGCTATACCTCTTGTCATCACCCATCTCGACGTGCATCTGAAGATCCTTCTCCTCCAAGCTACTAAAGAGTTCTTTGTTTCCCGTCATGTGGAAATATGCTCCACTATCCAAGACCACATAGATCCCATCACAGTTAATGCCATGCATGAGATGAGAGAGAATTCCAACTAAAACTGTGAGGCCAAAGCTTCACCCATTGCAGCTCCTAGAGTCTTCTTGTTGTTCTTCTTCTTTTATGGACAATTTGTGGCATAGTGTCCATGATCATGACAGTGAAAAAATTTCACCTTTGACATGTCATGCTTCTTGCGTTCTTTTCTGGTCTTAGATTTGGAATGGGAATCCTTCCCCTTCCCCTTCTTTTCCTTACCATCCAAGGCACAATTTTCCTCATCATTAGTCTTGGATGAGGATCCATCCCTGGTATTCCACCGAAACTCTTCTTGTACCAAATCCGATCATAGTCACTCTAATCTGGTAAATTCTCCCTCCCATTCACAGAGTCTTGGTAACTATGCTAGCTGTTGGGAAGACCTAGAAGTGCTAAGCTCACCAAGTCATATCAACAACAATAATCCCAACACTTCCAAGCTCATCTTGACATTGAGTGAACTTGGTCCAGTATTTCTGGATTGTGTCGCCCTTCTCCATTTTGATTTTCCTAAGCTTGTCCTTGAGTTCAAGGACTTCCATATAACATATGGAGTTGCCTTTCCATGGAGACTCGAGACAATATGATCTAAAACTCCCTCTAACAAGATCCTCCTTGCCTTTGCTACCTTCTTCTTCCATGCATGAAAAATTTGCACATCTGCTGCCGCGGGCTTGGGAATATCATTATCTATGAATTCCTTGAACCCATTGTCCTCCAACAATGCTTCCATTATTTCCTTCCATGAAATATAATTTGAACTTCCCTCGAGTGCATATTCAAGTCTCAAGCCATTGAAATACATCTTGATCAACTTATAGCTCCAAAGAAAGTACCTGAAAATTTGAATATTGTTAAAAAAAAACTCAATTTATTCTCCACTATTGTGATCCCTGGCACTCTGATACCATGTAGAAAATCTCGAACACAACTAAAATACCATGTAGAAATTATAAGAATGGACTCAATCCGATCATGCAATGTACTAAAGAAAGATACTGAATCCTTCTACAATATCTATGAAATATAAACATGATTGCTCAATCACATGCAAGTAAGAGAAAGAAGTAAATCATTACACAACACCAGATATTCCTGGGGAAAGTGACTGCTCAAAACTCCTCCATATTTATTGTATAATAAACCAAGGAATCATGAAACAATACAATGTATTTGTGATCACCACAACCTCATACACTTTATCAATTGCTTCACATTGATCTAGGCAAAATTGGACAAACACATAGCCAATTATCAACCTACCCTTAGCCTACCTTACTTACGCAATCCATAGAGAATTAAACCCCTATTAAATAGGAAATTCAACCTTCCTTGATAGTGCAATTCATCATGGGCTTCATGTGGTTTTATAACTACACCTAGGCAATTTTCCTAAAATACAAATGATAGTTTACTAGCCTTGAACCTTTGTCTCAACTGGGTCTCCACCAGAATTATCATGCATGCAACTATTAATAGTGAATCATCAGTTACTTGGTAGATCACTACTAGTGAATTAAATATATTTTGATTCACTTGATCTTCCACTCGCTCATCAAACAGTTAGGACTAGTTAAACTGATTTTAACTCAATTAATGTGAGTTAACTGATCCCACTCACACCACACTAGTGCTACAACTGCAACTGGACCCTCTAAATAATAGAATCACTCTACATGCCTATCTTTTGACCCTCAACTCGTAATTCTCGAGCTAACTACATCTATCACACTTAGATAGCTATTACAAATTGTTATGAGATAATATTACAATTAATTTTCCAATTTATTTAAAAATTGGTTGCACACTAATGTGTCGCTAAGATCCATCACTTTGTGACCTGTGATCCCACACTAGTGTGTGTGTTTTTTCTGGATGCCAATTTCACTGTTTCTTGTTGCAAATTTTAACAACTCTAAGGTTTTTTTGGAAACTTAACCATTGAAGGAACAATAAAAAATATAGCTAGTTTCTCTCTATGGCCACTGGTCCGATTGTATAAACAGATAACTTAGCGTCCAATTTTTGGGTTCGAGTCCTAGATACTCTCTCTTAGGTCTAAAATGCAACTCATTGAATGAAGTCAAGCTCATCAAATGTTACAGCACATCATTAGACTCTGTTTTCTAACATTTTTGACTTGTCTTCCTTGTATATCCATGGATATATGGGTAGAAGATGAATGTAAATGATTGCAACATCAAGACAAATGGATTTTGTTATCACTCAGAAAAATGAAGCATCATTTGACAAAGTCATATATGTTCATGTCTCAAAGGTAGGGTTGTAGGGTTCATTTTTCATTACTTGGTCAAGGGAAATTTTTATTTTTTCTTATTAAGCTTACCCTAAGGTCTAAACCCACTCACTTTCAAATCCCCTCTTGTCACATCACTCATAATTTTCTGAAAATTTTCATTTCCCAATGTTTTAGTACCGAAATGGTCGTTTTAGCCAAGAAACCACAGTTTCGTAGCGAAATACATTGAGAAATTTCACTTTTCGCTACGAAACCACTGATACTTTCATAGCGAAAATACCCAGAAATACATTAAGAATGCTATGAAAGTGAGGTTTCTTGTTTGTCATGTCAAATTAGCTATTAGTGTCATAAAATCATTTGAAAAGGATAAATTAGATACCATTCGAGTCAGTTACGGTAAAGATCAAGGTACATGGTCAGGGCTGAAGTCATCATCACCATTTTAGGCATGTATGAGTCATCATTGTGTTATGAGTGGGCATCAAACTTCAAAATCTTTCCAAATTAAGTCATTTCTCATTCTTCATTCCTTCTTTGCATGATATTGAGCTCTAGAGAGCATTTCATTAAGTGAAAGTTGTGGCTGGTATTTTCAAAAGTTGCAGATATCAGTGATCAAGTGAGGCAGAGAATTATCAAGCGAGGTAGAAAACTATCAAGCGAAGCAGAAAACTATAAAGCGAGGCTAAGAAGACACTAAAGAAACTATGGCTAAAAAAAATTAAAACAAGTAAGGGTGGCCAATGTCTAAGATATGAGCCATCATAGATGAATCTGATCAATGAAGACCCAACAGCTATAAGAGTCTTCAGAAGGACATAATTTTTACAGTTTTGTGAAAGAATACAAGGCTGCCATGAACAAGTTTCCAAATATTTTTCTCTAAATTTTAGTGGAATAGCTACTAAAGTGGGGATGCTGAATCTTACCATCACAACAGAGGTCATTGCAGCAACAAAAAGGATTCCAAGGGGACAAGAGAAGTGGTTCAAAGGGTTCAAATTCAAGATGGAGGAGTGCAAAGAGTTTATCAAGCCAAAAAATAGTGAAATGGACCTTACAAATGCCATTCCAAGGAGCTGCATGAAGGATAACTACTCAAAGTTGTTGCTTATCATCCAGAAATATTTCACTTGTGAAGGGAGATACCATAAAGTCTATTATTACCATTTCAAGCTTCTCCTACACTTTGCTGGTAAGATATCTCTTGATCTGTCGTTCTATTTACATAGAAGTTTAGCAAAAATGACAGATAAGGTCCAAGCAAAATATGAAGGAAATGAAACTTCATTGTTTCATCATGGTTTAATAAAATTGCTAGTTTTAGATGAGCTCCAAAGACTAGGCAGAGTCTGGTCTTCTTTCTTATTTGTTAGTGGTTTTGAATTGGATACCCTTACTCTATAACAACTCCTAAACCTAGGGGTATCCCAACACCTTTAGTGGAAAAACCAAGTGAACTAGCAAGAGTAGAGAAAAGTGAACCAGTCATGATGGAAACAGAGGAATTGCAGAGTTTTGATACACCCAATGTCCCACCTGCAAAACAAAAATCAAAAGTGATCAAACCTGCAAAACAAAAACAAGCTGTGAGTAAACAAGGAAGCAAAAGGATTACAAGGAGCCAAACAGTGGTTGTATAAGGCAGAACAATAGATAAAGGAAATTTAGAAGACATACTACATGCCATTGATATTGAAGAGACTCCTATAGTCCAAGCTGAGGATATAGAGAAAGGTGGACATAAACTTAAGAAAGCTAAATCTGCAAAGAAGCTACAGTTTGAAGGTGAAGATGCAGGTTTTATGTTCCAGGAAATAAATCCCATGACAAGGCATGCTAGAAAACTTTTAGAGAGTAGAAAAGAAGTTCATCCAGCTACTAATACTGTCAAGCCACCACAAGACATTATTGATCTTTCATCTCCTACAGAAAAAGATACAATTAGCAAGCTAAAGAAAGGAAAAGAAAAAGTAATTGAAAAAACAGAATTTGAACTCCTTGAAGAACAGTTAATGTTAGCTAACCATGAAATTGCAGATATGAAGAAGGAAGCAAGGAAACACAATGTCCAAAAGGCTCAATTTTAAAAGATGAAATATGTTTGGGAAGAGCAGGTTGACAGTGTTTCTAAGACCCTAGATAATACACAACAGTTAATACAATGGACCATGCCATTGAAGAAAGAGGTGAAACATATCAGGAGAATGAAAATGCACTTAAAATCTACCAACAAGAAGCTTAAGGATCAGGTTAAAGACCTCCAAGAATAGCTAGATCTAATCCATGAGGAGCTGAAGAAGAAAGGTATAAAAATGACAGTAGTTGACGAGCCAATAGCTCAACTCATCATCAATGAGGAAGAAACACCTCTAGACTCCTAGTTTGAGCTGGTTTATGTTTTTGAAGGTAAATGGCATGTTGGACACAAATTTTTTACGGTTGGAAGAAACATTTTTGGAGCTAGAAAAAAATCTGGAAATAACACACTTTTCAGCAGTTTCGTAGTGTTTCCTAGGCTTGAAGCTAGGAAAATGCTACGAAACCACTGTAGCTTTCTTTTTTCCTTTTGAACCATTTTTGGAAGCTTCCAAGAGGAGGAAATAACATGGAGGATATTTCAAGACATGAAGAATACAATGTAGAAGGAAAGAATAAAAAAAGTAGATGGCAAAGGGAAATTTTGTAACGCTATGAAAGTACACTATGCAACTGTCATACTTTCGTAGCATGTTATTTTGAAGCTTTGTGAGCAGGTTTTTGTGCAGTTTTGGACAAATGGATACTTTCAAAGGGTCAAAGGACTATGTTAGCAACTATACAATACTTGAAGACTAGGAGATGAAGACAACTCATCAGCCAAACCATGCACTGAAGATAAGGACCAGTTTTCCTAAAAAGCAAGGTTTGTTTCCAAATTTAGAGGAGACTAATTAAGATCTCATGTAGTGATGAGTTCCATCACACCCTATTCAAACATGTGAAGGAAGAGTTGTCAAAGATGTAACTGATATTAGGAGATAAAGTAGTTGATGTAATAATGAACAGTTTGAGTCCTATTAGGAAAAGGACTATCAAATAGAATAACTGTCATTTTCTCATTAAAGTAGATGTTTTCTTGTTATGCAAGGTGTCATTAGGAAAATTTCAATGAATCTAGTCAAGAGGCAGATCATCTCATAATGTAACAAGTCTATTAAAGGGCAGATATTCAAATTTGTAAAGGGTTGGAGACTTTTGGCAATAATGCAGCTTTATGTAAATTGATTGTTTTTAGTAATAACGAGAACTTTTACTTGACCAACCTGAGATTCTCATGGAGTTTTTAGTGCTTACTTGATCTATATTTTCTATGTGTACCATTTTCAGTGGCTTTCATCTTTAATAATCAGAATTCATTCATGTAATGCTCTAAATTCCTTTATAGATGAATTGATTGTGTTATTTCATATTTTCATGTGTGCTTTACCTCTGCTAAAAAATATTACCTGCCTCAGCTTCCATGTCAAGTGAACTTACTACTGAATCACAGAATTTTTTGACTCTGTAGGCCCAATGATTGCAGACTTATACTCTTTTCAACCTATACACATCACAAGCAAGCTGTTTTCGAAGTAGAGTTAGCCATCTAGATTCATCTTTATTAAATATCATTAACCCCTTTGAGAGAGCTCTCTCAGACTGAAGAGGCTAAACTTCAGTTACAAGTTGGTCTGAAACAGTTACATGAAGTTGTCTGATTAGCAGCCTATTAGGTGCAATTTTGTGATAACAGATTGCATCAATGTTAGTGCATTAATTACATGCCACGTGTAAGTAAAAGTTACACTGTTTTTAAGAATTATGTTTTTAAAATGATAAAATAAATTTTAATTTAACCTCGTCAATATCATGTGAATGGATCTTTAGTTAATTAAATATTTTAAAAATCGTTATTATCATTAGTTGATTAAATTATTTATGTTAACAATGATTTTTCTTTATATACTTACCGCTTACTTTGATGAATTGTCCCTTGCTTTTGTAAAGATTAAATATTGGAACCAGTTCATTGCATAGGATCAAAGGGGTTGCATTTTTCAAGTGTTGCAACTACACTAGAGGATCCAAAAGAGCCTTTGGTGGATGGGTATCTTAATTTCTATGACTGCACTGCAGAAATTTCGTAAAATCCAGATAACGTGATGTAGACTTAGCATAGAAAATACAGACCAAAAAAATGAATTAAAAGCTTGCAATTTACAAAACACTCTCATCACTAGACACAATAACAATGTTGGATATGAAAGGAACAAACCATCAATCCTCTCACAAAACAACTCTGCAACATACTCTCTCATCAACAACAATACATGGTAACGAAACCTTGGTAGAAATACATTATGTCAAAATATGATTAAGAAATACACACCAAAAAAATCACTATGTCAGTCATGCACTTCTCTTCTGTAGAACATAATCCCCCTAAATATGCATTGGGGGAGAAAAAAACTCAATGATTTTTGTACAATAACTTTTACTGTTGCCATTTCCTTACCAAAAAGCAAAAAGGCCATAAACTGGACCAATGAACCAAATACCAAATGATGTACATGAAATAAAAGGATTTATCATGAATGAAAATGCAATATCAACAACCTATACATAGCTACAATTAGACTCTAGACTCTCTCTCCTATGGATTCTTGACACCAAGACAATTCTATCATCATCCAAACGAAGAGAACAACATTGTTACAGGGCTATAATACTGAAAACACATGTTCTTACATGGAAGATTCATAAGAATCGTTATAATGCATGGTGAAGTTAAGAATCTCAATAACTCAACTTATACAATATGTTCTCAAACTCAAAACCTCATGTCAAATCACATATGAAAAATCCTATTCACCAACACTTTCTCAACAATGAGAAATATGTGACAACAAAATTAAATGGTTTAATAAAATACAAGGCATGAATATAAATTTATCTGGAAAAAAAATTCATACAAGAACATTAGTCCTTCAACATCAAGTACATGACAATGTTTTGACTCTGATCAGAGGCTCATTATTTTAGCTCAAAAATGAAAGTGTTCATAATTGAATGAAACCAGAATGACAGTGATCAAACTGTCGCAAGGAATCCAATGCAACTCGTTTCGTTGAAAACCGAGTTCGGATGAAGGAGTTATGCTCTGCTGATTGCCGTTCATAATAGGAAATTTTTTGTTAAACAAATTGCAGAACAGGTATAGGTTGATGACATGGAAACCCAATCAACATTAATGGAATATTCAGAGAATATTCTATATTTTTTTCAGCCAGTGACACTGTGATAAGTGTCATCTCCAGATTCGCCAATGTTGCTTAGGGAACTTGAATTTTTCTCCTATTTCCTAAGTTTGGAATTATTACTATGGTGGATTATTTATTGGTGGAATTTACAGGCCAATGGGTGAGGGCCACATGGCACAGCCCAGAGCCAAATAAATCTAGTAGAAAATATTCAATTGGTGGCATGTATATGCATCACCATATAATACTGTACTTCAAAACTTTAACAAACCATATAATTAGTCACTGCATTCAACCATCTCATATCAAAAGTTTAGGAGCGGAGGAAATAAGGCAACAACAAAATGATTTGCAATTTGTGATTGTGTGGTAAGTGACGTGGTGATAAGGTGGGTCCTATCAATCGCATTGGGGGTTCTTAGGAGTAGGAAACATAAAGCGTTAACAAGGTGGCAGAATTGTGATGTGATATATCGCATCGGGTTATCGCAATAGCAAGATGGAGTGGGATACATAGAATGATTTATAGCGGGGTTGTGATCTGCAATCTACGATAAGTGACTGTAGTGCAATATGTGATATGTGATCTGCAATAAGTAACTGCACTGTGATCTATGATCTGTGATAAGTGATTGCGCTGCGATATGGGATAAGTGACTGTGATGCGATCTGCGGAGATTTAAATGTGTTAAGTCATATACTAATACAAGATTTATGGATAAGTGCGGGTTAGTGCTAAACGCGTTTAAACCCACTTAACACATAATTATCTTAGAATTAATCACGTGATTAACTTGGCGGCACCTTTTGCAGACCTGCCAGATTCGGCGGACTTCCACATTTAGTGGAGAAAAACTAGGGAAATTTGGTTTTTCCATAACTGAGGCAATATTTGACCAAATTGGGTGCAGGAAGAATCATTCTAGACAGATTTGGATGTTTAGGAGCCATTGGAACAGGCCACAGAGGCATAAGAGGTCATCTACACAGGTTTTTTTTGACATGAATAAACCATCTAATCAATCACTGCATTCAACCATCTCGCATCGGAAGTTTAGGAGTGGAGGACATAAAGCAACAACAAAATGATTTGCGATTTGCGATTGCGTGGTAAGTGATGTGGAAATAAGTTGGGTCCTACCAATTAGATCGGGGTTTTTAGGAGCAGGCAACATAAAGCATTAACAAGGTGGCGGAATTGTGATGCAATATATTGCATCGGGGTATTGCAATCGCAAGACGGAGAAGGAAACATAGAATGATTTATAGCGGGGCTGCAATCTGTGATAAGTGACTGCGCTGCAATCTACGATCTGCGATAAGTGACTACACTAAGATCTGCAATCTGCAATAAGTGACTGTGATGCGATCTGCGGAGATTTAAATGCGTTAAGTGATATATTAATACAAGATTTGTGGATAAGTGCAGGTTAGAACTAAACATGTTTAACCCCACTTAACACATAATTATCTCAGCATTAATCACGCGATTAATTGGCGGCGCCTTCGTTGGACGTGCCAGATTCGACGGACTTCCACATTTAGTGGAGAAAAACTAGGGAAAATTTATTTTTCCATAACTGAGGCAATATTCAACCAAATTGGGTGCAAGAAGAGTCATTCTAGACAGATTTGTTGAGATTCAACAAGATGATGATCCTAGTGAAAATTAAGCACCTACACTAGGTGGGGCCCACAAGATATTTTTAGGTGTATGTCTATTTTTAGAATGGATGAGAAAATTCTATTTATAGTGGAAGTCTATTTATAGATGTTGAGAAAATCATATTTATAGATGATGTTATATTTTTAGATGTATGTGTGAAGTCTATTTATAGATTGCATGTCTATTTATAGATGCATGTCGACTATTATTATCCCTTAATAATAGTTGGACAAAAAATATTAATCTATTCTCATGGAGCACTTGAAATCAATTAATTGAAGTGGCAAACTAGTTAGCTGAAGGAATTTCGAGTTCAAAGGTTGGTTGATGGCACATGCACGTGGACTTAGTTGTAATTGAGTGATTCGAAGTTGTAACATAGTTGGATGTGTAGTTATGTGAATTGTAAAGTAGTTTAACTTAGTTAAGTGAGTTAAACTCGGTTGTGCTAGTTGTAACTGAAGATAAACTAGTGAGAGATCAGTGAATTAGATATTAAATTAATTCACTGGAGTGATCTCACATGCAACTGAATATTTACTACTATTAATCATATGCATGTCAGATCAAGTGGAGATCCAGTTGAGAGGTAGGTGAAAGGGACAATTGACTTTTAGTTGTACTATATTGGGTTGCACTCTTGCAAGCCAAACACACATTGGATATGCTCATGAGGATTGTGTAGTCAAGGATGGAATGATTGCATCAAATTTGTTTTTGTAATCAACTTGGATTGCGCAATGGAGGCAGGTTGTTGTGAGGTATAAAATTGGCTAAGGCATTTGCCAAATTTATGCATGAAAGTGTGAGACGATTGTATATTGTACTGAGAGCTCTTGGAGTAGAGTTTTGTATGAGATTATTACATGATCCATGATATATACATAATATATGATAGTGGGGGTTTTAGATTTAAGCTTTCTTGGTAAACATCTGTGTTATGTGTGAATGATCTTTCTTCATGTGTTTGCAATTGGCGATTGTGTTTTAAATTTCTGCAAAGATTTTTGTAGAAGTGATTATGTATTTAATAGTGGGATATAATTGTTAGATTAGGAGAATCTAGGGAATACATAATTGTATTAAAATTTCTACAAGATTTGGATGTTTAGGAGCCATTAGAACAGACTGCAGAGGCATAAGAGGTCATCTAGACAGGTTTTTGTTACCGTGATTTTTTTGAAGCCGTGGGCCACCAGGAGGGAAGGGGATGCACAGAGCATCTGGTAACCAAAGTGAGTAAACAAAGAGTCATTTATGATATATTTAAATGTTTTAAACTCATTGGAACATGTTCCAAAAGAATTTTATGCATGTAAACAACATTTTGAGCAAATTTGAGCTAATATAGAGGCCCAAGCTATGGAGCTGGACCAAGGAGATGTAGCCCAAGAGGGGTGAACTCCTTCATCAAAACTCTATTTTATTGTATCACTTTGTGTGTTTTTTTGTCATTTATGTTGTTGTTGTTAAATACTTTAAATTCATTCTTTATGATTTCAAAAACACTCATAAAATTCAATTTTAATTCCTCTTTTGACACACATAAGAAACAAGGGAACCCGCACATCAAGCATAAGATCAATGAATAATTAACATTCAATTTCAAATCAAGTTGGTATTGAAGCCTGGTTGAAAGGCAAGGTTATTTTCTTTATATTTGTTTGAAGATTTGTGAAAGTTAATGGTTGCAATTTTGTGATGCTAACAAGGTTAAAGTTGCAGAAAGGTGAAGGGAAATTGTTGGTTGCAAGTCCTGAGATTAGGACCAGAATAAGGAGAGTTGAAAGAGCATAATCCTCACCCAAAATTCCACTCATAGTTGCACTTGAAGAACCTCAAATTTTTTCCTCAAGAATCTGAGATTGAAGAGGTGAAATTTGTACAAGAATTTGAGTTGATTGACAAGGTACAAGCAACAAGAGTTGAGCTTGAATCCTTAACCATTATGTCAGGTGTTGGAGAGACTCATGGACATTCAAAAGAGGAGGATGTCAAGAGATACTTCAAGGACATTCAGAGAATGGTTAAAATCATGTTTGATGCATTCACTGCAGAAAGAGTAGGAGAAGGTTCTAGGCTTTCGTATGGAGAAGGATCTTCATATGGTAAGAAGGATGGAGAGAGGAGTTCAAAGGGAAGTGAAAGAAACCTACCTCCATCTCCACCATATTCATAATCCTCATCATCCCCATCTGCATCATCTTCCACTTCCACCACAAAGACCACTCACACTCACTCAAAAGCCACAAAAGGAAAACTGCCATTACTTAAATTGTACATTAAGGCTGAACTTCCTATGTACAATGGCGAGGTAAATGAAGATAGGATTGAAAATTGGATACATCAATTGGAGGTGTATTGCAAAATTCAAAACCTTGATTAGGACGACATAAATATGCAGTTGGCTTCATTAAGGCTAGAAGGAGTTGAACTAGTTTGGTGGGAAGCAAAGACACAAGAGGAAATACGAATCCATGGTAAGATGTCCATTTCTTGGGTTGATTTCATGTATTCGATTAAAAGACATTTTTATCCATTAGCCTACATGAAAAAATCTATTATGAGTTGGAAAAATTTTAAGCAGCTCAAGGGTCAAACAGTTCAAGAGTATACCCAGGAGTTTAGAAAGAGAGCTTTGTTGTTAGGAGTAAACTTGGATTCCCAAGACACACTCTTGAAATACATTTGGGTTTTACATTCCTATTTGAAGCATATTATCCTTATGTTTAACCCAAACAATTTAGATGAAGTTTGTGTACAAGCCACATACTTAGAGGCAAGTGGAAAGAAATGCATAGATGAGAGAGGTGAAATTGAAGGTAAAGGGAAAGGAAAGTTTTATGGAAAAGTAAAAAGGAATAGCTTTGTAAAAAGAGAGAAGGAAAAAATCACATGCAAAAACTGTTCAAAGACTAGCCATGATGAAGACCACTGTTGGCAACTTCATCCGGAATTGAAATCAAATAGGCTAAAAGCCAAAGAGAAGGGGAAAACTGTTGCTACAACTGAACAAGACTTACAGTCAGACTCAGGAGATGAGACAAAAATTATAGCCATGGGTTTGAAAGGTAAACATATTGAAATCACTAGTTATTCAAAATTTTCAAATGATACTCATGATGAAGATACAAGAATATAACTTTTCCATATTAGAGTTGTCTCTAAACATACCAATATTGATACACTTTTTGATAGTGGGTCACAAGCTAACTTGATTTCCGAAGATTTGGTTAAGCAGCTAGGCCTTGAAACTATTAGACATATAAGACCATATTATTTGGGTTGGATTTGCAAGAATTCAAACTTGTAGGTTACAAGGAAGTGCTTACTAAGAGTCACCATTAACTCAAACTTTCTTGATGAAGTTGAGCATGATGTGGTGCCACTTGAGATATCAGGTATTGTATTGGGAAGTTCTTATCTGTATGATATGAAAGTTTTATTTCATCACCATGTGAAAAAGCACCACTTTTTTAAGGATGGTATTGAGTACATAGTTAGAGCACATAAGAAGAAGACATGTTTGTCTCTTGTGCATGTAAGTGAAATGAAGAGGATAGTGAATGCAAGTCAGAACTTGACATTGTTGATGATCAAACAAAGAGATGTATTGAATCACACTTTTTAAAAATATTCTTATGCTTGTAATGGGTTGTTTTAGGATGTTAACAGGTTGCCTTCGAAAAAAGGTGAAAAACATTTGTAGCAGTCAACTTTGATGTTGAGCGGTGTTGGAAACAAGATGTTGGTGCAAGAGGGTGAAAAGGTTAAAGATAAAGTGACAAGAATCTTGGAAAAGAAGTCATGGGTTCCACAAATGCTAGTTCATGGTTTCCAAAAGGTACATGGCAATGTCGAAGATACTTGGTCAAGATTCGACGCAAGTACAAGGCAAAAACAACTAAAAATCTCCATGGTGATAGTGTGCAAGGTGAGAAAATTTTTAAGTTTCCTTTGATTGTTGACCAAGGTAGGAACAATATGGTTTCTACAAAAATAGATTGTTGTTCTGTAAATTCATAAATATTGCAACATGACGGTGTCAATGAAATCAAGAGAAGGTTGCAAGAATCAAGGAAAATTTTGAATTTTTATGAAAATCTCCAAATGATGAAATTGGGAAAATTTCAATGGATAGAGACTGGAAGGGTGAGGGAACAATACCCTCATCCACATAATGATTAATCATAGAGCTTTTGGAGTCGAAAAGGCTTATAGTGGGGAGGAATGATCAGAGGCTCAGTATTTTAGCTCAAAAATGAAATTGGTCAGAATTAAATGAAACTAGAATGACAACGATCGACCCATCGCAAGGAATCCAATGCAACTCGTTTTGTTGAAAACGGAGTTTGGATGAAGGAGTTATGCTCTATTGATCTTCATTTAGAACAGGCAAATTTTTATTAAAAAAACTGCATAATAGGTATAGACTGATGACATGGCAGCCTAGTCAGCATTCATGGAATCTTCAAGGAATATTCTCTAGTTTTTCAGCCAGTGACACTATGACAAGTGTGATCTTCAGATTTGCCAATGTTGCTTGGGGAAGTTGAATTTTTCTCCTATTTCCTAAGTTTGGAATTATTACTATGGTGGATTATTTTATTGGTGGAATTTATAGGCCAATGGGGAAGGGCCACATGGCGCAACCAAAGGCCAAAGAAATCTGGCAGATAATATTAAGTTGGTGGTGTGTATATGCGTAATCATCTAATCATATACTTCAAAACTTTAGTAAACCATCTAATCAATCACTACATTCAACCATCTCGCATCAGAAGTTAGGAGCGGAGGACATAAGGAAACAACAAAATGATTTTCAGTTTGCGATTTCACAGTAAGTTATGTGGCGATAAGTTGGGTCCTACCAATCGCATCGGGGGTTTTTAGGAGCAGACAACATAAAGTGTTAACAAGGTGGCGGAATTGCGATGCAATATATTACATAAGGGTATCGAAATCGCAAGATGGAGAAGGAAACATAAAATGATTTATAGTGGGGTTACAATATGCGATAAGTGACTCTGTTGCGATCTACGATAATTGACTACACTGTGATTTGCAATATGTGATAAGTGACTGCGATGCGATCTGCGGAGATTTAAATGCGTTAAGTCATATATAAATACAATATTTGTGGATAAGTGTGGGTTAGCGATAAACGCGTTTAACCCCATTTAACACATACTTATCTCAGCATTAATTATGCAATTAACTTGGCGGCACCTTTGGCAGACCCGCCAGATTCGGCGAACTTCCACATTTAGTGGAGTTAACTGGCGGACTTCCAGATTTAGTGGAGAAAAACTAGGGAAAATTGTTTTTGCCATAACTGAAGCAATATTCAACAAAATTGGGTGAAGGAAGAGTCATTATAAACAAATTTGGATGTTTAGGAGCCATTGGAATAGGTTTCAGAGGCATAAGAGGTCATCTACATAGGTTTTTGTTGCTGTGAATATTTTTGCCAGGGTCACTAGGAGGGAAGGTCATACCCAAAGCATCTGGTAACCAAATTGAGTACACAAATAATCGTTTATGATATATTTCAATGCTTTAAACTAAATGGAATAGGTTCCAAAATCATTTGATGCATGTAAATAACATTTTGAGCAAATTTGAGCTAATAAAGAGGCCCAAGCTATGGAGCTAGACCAAGGAGATGTAGCCCAGGAGGGGTGAACTCGTTCATCAAAACTTTGTTTTATTTTATCAGTTTGTGTGGTTTGCTATCATTTATGTTGTTGTTGTTCAACACTTTAAATTTATGCTTTATGATTTCAAAAAAACTCATAAAATTCAATTTTAATTCCCGTTTTGACACACATAAGCAACAAGGGAACCTGCACATCAAGCATAAGATCAATGAATAAGTTTTATATTTGAAAATGAAATTAGCATAACAATAACTAACATTCAATTTCATATCAGACTCCCAATTTCATTCACTCCTTTTTTACTTATATTCATATATAAAACACACACACACACACACACACATATATATAAACTACTAAAACACTCCTCAATATGTGCTTAATTGTTCCCTACCATCACAAATATGTGAGCACACAAGGAAACTTCTCAATTTCTACTCAAGCACTGCCATTGCATAAGAATTTTTACATTAATCTTTGCTTATAGATACCCAACATCATCCCAATAACACTCTGCCTCCTAAAATTAGAAATATTTGTACATTCACAATATCAAACACCGAATTCCACTACCATATGCATTCTTCGGCCATAATTCCATCACACCTCTACTACAAAATGTGCATGTTATATGCACTATGCCACTAAATTCACTCAATCTAATGTCTCCTTGCACATGCAATCATGGTTCTGCGTTCACAGTATTATAAAACTTAGCTTATCCAAGTTTACCCAAGTAGAAACCATACAATTCACATGCAATCTTGTCCTAGGATGCTCATTAAGTTGGACATATGTATAGATCCTTGAAAAAATTGTCAAGGAACAAAACTTCTGTACATTATTCTGAAACTAATACAGATGGAAACTCTATGGTGCATACAAAATAGTGAGTCATCAACATATATTATTGGAATGACAGTAGATACAATTTGATTATGTATTCAAACATATCTAGATTTGATGTGTCTATTAATTATTGTGTGGTGCCCATATATCTAAGAAACAATGAGAAATTATATGGTGCAATCAAAATAACTTCTAGAGATTAGTGGTACGTATAAACAGGCAAAACCTTTAACCATTAAAATATAACGTGCATATGCAACTTGCTATTAAAACTCCATGTGTATTGGCTCTCATCCTCTATAGGGGATGCATACTAGTACTAAACACTCTTTAACAAAAAAAATTGTCATTTTTTAATACCAAACACACTTCCTTTCATGCACACTTTGCCTCTTACCAGCACATCGATCTCTACACATAATTATACAACAACTACATAAATAATTTATTGGATTAATGTTGGGAATTTCACATCATAAATCACAGGAAACTACTCTTGTTACTGCTTTGTCCATGAAAAAAACACTCCCTCTGTTATTCAAACCCTTCCACTAACTCATCACACTAAATATTTCATTGATCTCACACCATCGCATGTCCATAATGTGTGTTCCCATATTTCATACACTCAGGAACCAAAAATTACCGCACACCAATGTAACTCATTAATCATAATGCCAATCCACTACTATGATCACAAAGAAGGTTAATGCATTCATACCATCATTTACTGCAGGTATATATCCACTAACATTTACCATAGAGACTGGATCAACCACACAAGCCACTAAATCAACATCCAATTTGTTTAATGTGTTCACATCTCTTCTTGGAACCATTGTGAACCTTCAGACCATATCAAGGAATTTCTCAAACAACAAATACATAATGATTTAATGCGTTCACATCTCCTTTATTTTGGAACATTAGGATCATGACCATTGTGAACCCTGAGACCAAATCCATTCAACCACTATAGACCCAAAAAAATGACCAAATTGATGAATTAAATCCAATAATCATAAGACCAAATTAGTATTGATTAATCATATTCATGTTGTGTGGGCCACTCCATTACATCCAACACCATAACAATGGATCTAGTCAATTACTAAGGAAACCACCATTACGTTCATATCATTCTAGATCAGAATTGATTCATGACTAACATAACAATTATTTGTGATAATTTGATCCACTAGTATCAACATCACAATACATATGATTTGATTAATCATCAACCCTTTCTCATCTATTGCACACTGCCAAACTATAACTCTGAGTGGACTTATATCACATATCACTATGGGCAAAATTGATGCTATACACATTCAAACAAATGATAGAATCAACCCAATTAAATTTTAAAAGGTCAATTTTGACTTAAAAATTATTACAAAGATCCCCATCTAATTCCTCCTACTCCTCAAATCATATGTGCACAAGAGTACAACCATATTAGATTTCTCATTTGGTTTCAACTTACAACCATTACATCACTCCTTTGCACATATATATTTATTAACTCTCTCTTTGTAGTAGTAATTTATGGCATACTCGTTCCACCACTAACCAATTTTCTCTTCTACACAGGTAGCCAATTGGATCAAATCTGGGTGACCAAGTCCATGCATTAAACATAAAATAATATGTCAGAAGGACTAGATTAAGTCGGTAAGATCAAATTGGTGGAGGAGTGACTAGATCGCTCCATAGATTATGAATTTATTTCAACATCAAAACATAAAATTTACATTGAGACAGTAAAATGATAATATAATCTTCATTTTCTCATAGAAGCTCCCCCTAAACTCATGTTCCTTTTGATACATGCTCCCCCTGAGACTGATATAGTTTCAATTTCCCTTTGAAGCCTCTTGATGGTTCTTCTTTCTCCAAACCATAATTTGTTTCTTTCTAGTTTGAGGATATTATTCGACATTCCTTTTTTATCTGCTATGCATAAATTTCTCCTTCTGACTGGATCACACAATGGAACTGGGCATTTTGCAATCATTGGCCATGTGTATAATATTATCAAAATAAAATATCTTATGTGCACAAGAAATAAAGGAAAAGGGCTCAAATATTTTGTTGATCTGCCTTCTAATCTTCTTCATCTTTGCATCAACCTTATAATCCTCAGCCTTATTCCCAAAAACATGGCACGAGTAAGAATAGACATAAAACAAACAATTATACTTAACGACTGATGGGAGTGATATTTTTTGATTGATTTCTTGAGAATGCTCCTTGTTTTGTTTCTTGTTTTTTAAGAATATTTAATCTTTCTACTGCTACAATCAATTGAAATTTGTCAAAGTTTTTGACAACCAAAACATCTAACATTTCTTACACTTTTTCTTGACACAATCATTGACCCATGGTTTTGATGTTGGTTCCCTTTCTTGTTGCAACAAGCTTGTACTTTAGGCTTTTTGGTTGTTGCTTCACTAGCTCCCTTTGAGTTGGATCTACTCCTTTTTAACCCTTCTCTTGTCGAAACCACATCAGCCTTTAATTTTTCACAATGGTTGATCTGATCTTTGAGCTAGCTAGCAATCTCGTCTTTAGTTCTCCTTTCTTCCTCCAACTTGGTTTTTAGGTCCACAATTTTTTTCTTGAAATCATACAGGCTCTCTCTTCAAGTATTTGGAGTTTTTTTTCATATCTTTGTTTTATGTTGAGAGTTTTTCTATTTTTTATAATGTTGAACTAATTTTAGCTTTATCTTCAACCAATCTCTCATTTTCTCTGTCACTTCTCTACATTTCTTCTCTATGTAGTCCATGTAACCTATCCCAAATCTCTCTTGCAGTCTTGAGATCCATTATTTTCGCAGTGTCCAAATCTTGAGGATTATCTTACATTACACATATGGCTTGTGTATCCCATAGTTGATCTTGTTTTGAAGGGGGTTTATCGCCATAACCATTTATAACCACTTTCCAAACTTCAAAGCCTTGAGCAGATATTTTTTACTTTACCTTCTCTTTCCACATTTTAAAATTTGGGGAATTGAGCAATGGAGTAGCTTGATAACCCATGATTCACCCATATCCACCCTCTAGTGATTAAGTTGCAACAAAATGCACCAACTATGATACCACTTGTTGGAAATCTTATCACTACTGATAGGGGGAGTGAATCAATAGTAATCCAAGGTAACAATTAGTAATCCAAGATAACTCAATAGATCTAAATATGTAAACTCAACGTAATAATAACACATAAACACCATAACATATATCAAGAAAATTATGCACAATGAGACACAAATAATTATGGCAGAAACCATCAAGGGGATAAAAACCAACCTAATGTTGTTGCATTGTTATAAATCTTCTAGTCAAACAGATGGATTACATATATTAGTCGACCACTACCAGCTATGAGACATGGCAACTACTTCAGTTTGGTCACCACTAGCTAGAGGGCCCCAAACTCCTATCAATTGTTTGTTGGCCACTACTAGTAAGAAGCCATACTCCCATCTTGGCAAACCACCCCTTTCCAGAGGCCTGAACCTCCTCAACCTCTATGCATACCTTGTTTCAAAATTTTCAGATTGTACCCAATATGATCTGCTTAACATACAGACAACATCAACATCTCAAGTCTGCAACTCAATCTCTAACACTCTTTTATCAAGGCTATAGGTATATAAGAGGCATCATTATGCATTTTAGCTCTACATCCTCCAACACTAGCATAATACATTTATAATTTTATTCTTATCCTAATAAACCAAACCAAAACATCAAATTACCTTCCATACCACATAATGACCATATAAAATAAAATAAATTAACCATTAAGCACCCATACCAAATACCACATGAAAAATCCATGGTAATTTCCCATGGGTTTTCCTTTCTGCTCTCAACACTCAAAATTTCATAGCCAAACTCCTACAACCAATTAAACACACACATAACCAAACAACTGCAGCTAATCAAACACATGCTACAAGGTTGACATGAATGTCAATCAAACAACATTTCTTCCAACATAAGCTAGAAGTGGTGAAGGACTACATAGTCCAAAGAACAAAAGGGAATGTAGAGGGAGAAGAAAGAAAAAGGCCTTTGCTTAGGAGAGAACAGGGTTGAAAAAAACACTTCCAAAATACTGTCAAATCATATTAGATGAATAGATTCATGTCAGGAAAAGAAATAGGATGGTAAAGATGGAACACCACCCTATCACATGGACCATCAAGAAGGAGAAAGCAGAATCACCACTAGAATTTAGAGCAAAACTAAGAAACCTAGAATGATATTGAAGAAAGAAAATAAAAAAGAAAAATATATTACATTAATTAGGGTTCCAGATCTTGATTATATTAATGATATATTATTAAAATACTTAAATTTTATAAGAGGTTGTCCTAGTAATTGACAAACAAAATGGATAATTTTTTTTGTGAATTCAAACCCTAAAAATACAACGTTGAAAATATGAAAGGAACTTAATTGTTGAAATTATTTATACTAAAATTTAAATGCTAATTGTAATTCAACAAAAGCACGTCATATTAGAATGACCTAATCATACAATATATACTATAAATATATATATATATTGTTAATTTACTTCTAAGATGTCACTGAGTTGATTGGTGTGAAATTGAGTTCTTATGAATTTTTATTTTCAACACTCTTTGACGAAAATATTAAAAATGGATTTGTATGAGAAAATAACATAAACATCTATATTTTCACATATTGACTGAAATTTAAATTATGCAATATTAAAAATGAAATTTAGATTAAAGAATATTGAAATTATATGTTTTAGGTAGAAAACCTTACGCGTCATAAAATAAAATTCCAAAGAAAAACCTATCACAAGGCCTAATAAATGATGGGTGGAGCTACTTATCCATTCGTTTTTGTCTTTACGTATTATATTCAACATGCTTTCTTTCTTACGAGGTTCTCTCTTTCCCGCACTAACGTTCCCTTGCATTCAAATACTGAAATGTCAACGCCGGGAGTTCTGTGCCTTTCCTTAGTACTAAGCGTTACTCAATGCGGACCTTTTATTGCAGCGCTAGCTGGAAGCTAGCAAAAGAATTTCGCTATGAAACAAAAAGTTTTGAGCTGCTAACAGATACCGAAAACCCTTGGGGTAAACGAAAACTATAACGATATTTCATACCAAATTCCATTCCGAAAGGCAACAAGCAACATGTATGAAAATGGTGTCTTTTGAATAATCTTTACTTCAAGATTATACAATGAAAAAGCTATTGTATTAACGATAAAAATAATTTTTTTATACATATATATAGTTTAGGTACGAGATAATTGTGTCTCTATAATTTATTAACTTATTAACGATAAAAACAAAATCTAAAACTAATTACATAATGTACAATAACAATTTTGAAAGATTAGTTAACATTCACTCCTTAATCTTGAAAGACATCTCACATGCCAAGTAACATTATGAACTTTTTGAATCACTAATAAGTCTACACATTCACGATCCAGTGAAGTTCATGGCGTTGGTGATGCCCTAACCTAGGTCAAGCCATCTCTACCCCTTATTCAGCTTTCTGAGCCCCCTACATCGCTCTGCAGCCTCTGCCGTTGCCGGCCCTACATGGGCTCCCCCCGAGGCCCCTCGTCGGAGCCGACTGGTGGTCCTTTCAAGCTCATCGTTCAGGGATTTGGTTGCCAGTTGCTTGCCCAAGAACGATGCCTCCTTCTTCACTCACCTGACGCACAACTCCGCTTTCGCCTGTCCTGATCTCACTATTGCGACCTCTGACAATCAATAGAACAAAGGTAAAGAGGCTGTAGGCCTCTCAGAGAACCACGTTGCAAACACTTCTGCTCCTAGAACCATGGTCACAACAGAGGACGTTTCCATCAAGGAAACTAGTGTGCCAGGGGCACCTAAGCAAACAAATGCATGCCACCCAAAAGTTAAGAGGACACCAGAAGTAATCATCCAAGATCCGGACATTGCGGTCTACAAAAAATACATGCAGGAGCATGCCATAATATGCAAATTTTATGGGAATTTGGCCAACAGAAAGAGCCCTCAAAGGCTGGATCCAAGAAAAATGGAAACCAAAAGGAGAAATGAACCTGCAACTAGGCTCCAAAGGCTTCTTCACAGTAGTTTTCAGTCTCTTAGAAGATCGAGATAGAATCTTTGAAGGAGGCCCTTATTTCTTCAACATGACAAGCCCCTACATGAGCTTCTGGAAGGAAAACTTCACACTTGAAAAAGAGGATTTCACAAAAGTTCTAGTCTGGGTTAGGCTGTATTCCCTACCCACGGATTACTAGGTGCCCTGCATCCTCAAATCCATCGTAGACGAACTAGGAGAATACATCCAAATGTCTGAGGGAACCAGAAATGGGCATTACATCTCCTATGCAAGAATCTATGTTTACATTGATGTCTCAGGGGAACTACCGGAAGCCATAAGGCTCAACTACAGCGATGACATCTGGACGCAAAACATTGATTATGATCATATACCTTTCAGATGCTGAAAGTGCCATGAGCATGGACACCTCTTTCGGGAATGCCCTCAAAACAAGGTAACAACAACAGAGGAACATACCAACTAGAAAAAGGAAAAACAAGGATACACCAAAATCGAAAATAAAAACAAACAGAGTAAAAGAGAAAACACAAAGAAAGATCAAACCAAGGTCTCCCAACATAATAGATTTGAAGTTCTGAACTCCACACAGGAGGAACCAATCAATCAAAGCAATATGGAAGAACAAGAACCACATCAAGAACATTTCTCAGAAAACAACCATCAGAACGTTGAAGCCCTAGAACACAATATGAATGAAAATAAACAGAATTAGGATGATATAGAGATGGAGCAGGCACAAGAAACACCCACCCTGGAGGAACACACGATAAAAGAGGTTCTGGAGGGTGTCGACCTCGAAAAAATTGCAAAAGAATGGAAAAAAATGGAATAGATGCCATCCCATAGGACCAGATCCAAAAAATTGAAGAGGCATTCCTGTTACAAGAGGGCATGAATCAAACCTCAGAACAAAACCCCATGGGTATAGAAGCAGTCAAAGGCATTCTAGCTAATCTAAATGCAGGACAATACTTCTCGAAAGGACCTAATAAAAAACACGGTCGGAAACCAACTAGTCAACTCTTGTGAGAGCCAGGGGCTCGTCTCATCAATGAAGGAAAGGTAAGAGCCACAACCCTACTCCCCAAAATTTCTCAATGATTTCCATTTCTTGGAATATAAGGGGACTAAATAGTCCAGGGAAAAAAATGATTCTGAAAAATAGAATAGCATCTAACAAACCGAATATTATGTTGCTCCAAGAAACAAAGAGTGACCGAGAAAGCATGGAAATGATCAAGAAACCCTACTTCAAAAACTATAGCCATGCTACAATCTCAACCAGAGTCTCAACGGGTGGCATAACCACTCTTTGGAAGAAATCCCTATTCAAGCTCACTGACTCAACTGCCACCAGACATACCCTAACAACTGTCCTGGAAATCATAGGATCTAGAGATTGCTTATGTGTTACCAATGTTTATGCTCCCCATAAAGTGGTTGAAAGACTCGAACTGTTAAGTAGTCTTAGCAGAATCCAAAAAAAATTCAACCACCCTTACAAAATTATTACAGGGGACTTCAATACGTTGGTCAACTTGAAGTAAAAGCGAGGGGCCCTCAGGAAGTTGGACAAAGACTCAGAGGCTTTCAAAACAACCATAGACGATCTAAGCCTCATAGATATCTCGACCAAAAATGGATCATTCACCTGCAATAACAAGCGAGGTGGTGACAGGCAGATAGCCTTAAAGTTGAACTACTTTCTCCTTTCAGAGGATATCTATCACACCTCCTGGGAAACAAAATCCAAAATTCTTCCTCAGGTGGGCTCGGATCATTGGCCCATCTCCCTGTCTATCCAGATCTCAGCTGGACCCAAAAACAAGCCCTTCGGATTTGAAGCTTTCTGGCTTCATCACCCAGAAATCCTAGAAAAAATGAAAGAATAGTGGGAGACCCCTCAACCCAACCACGGAAACAAAATGTATAGATTCGAGCAAAAACTGAAGTTCATCAAGGCAGAGATAAGGACCTGGAACAAAAAAACCTTTGGGAACATCATCACGGAGAAGAAACTACTGGATCTAAAACAAGAAGCCCTACAACAACAAATCATTAATAAAGGCCTCAACGAGCAGAGAAAACAGGAGGAAATATTACTCCAGAACACATGGCAGGAAAAGGCAACCCAAGAGGAAAAACTTTGGCAACATAAATCTTGCATCAACTAGTTGAAATGCGGGGAGAAAAACATAGCTTTCTTCCATCACTCTGTGATCCAACGCTGGAAAAACAACATAATCCTTAGCCTCAAGACCAGACAGGGAGCTACAATAAACACCCATGCGGAGCTGGAAGAGGAACTCAATCATTACTTTGGCTCACTCCTCGCTGAGACCAACCACAACAAGTCTGAAAATTAAAAAAAAAGATAACAGATTACATTCCAACCCTTCTAACTGGGGAACAAAATCAAATGCTGCTCAGAAAATTCACATTACAAGAGGTAGAGGAGGTGGTAATGTCCATGCCCAATGGAAAATCACCTAGCCTAGATGGCTTCACGGCTGACTTCTTCAAAGCTTGTTGGCCAATGTTGAAAATGGAGGTCCATGAATTAGTGGAGGAACCTTGCATTCAAAAATCAATCCTAAAAGCTCTGAATGCCTACTCCCTCACCTTGATTCCGAAATCAGAAGATGCAGAGTCCCCCGACAAGTTCAAGCCTATTTCTCTCTGCAATGTTATCTACAAAATCATATCCAAGATCTTAGAAAATCATATCAAAACTATCCTACCCCTCCTCATCTCTCAGCATCAAAAATGTTATGTAGAAGGAAGACAAATCCTAGATAGTATCTGTGGAGCTATAAAAAGGGTCTCTTTCACCTCTAATTACCTCACATTAATATGTCAATCCGGGAGCGTTTTGATATTACAAAGAGTGACTCAATCCGAGGCTATCATTTGTCAGAGTAATGCTAGTAGTACAGTGCTTAAGAAATACAAGAGTAAACCCGAGGTTCAGTATCAGTCTCTCTCAGGAGATCATCCACTCTCTCAAAGTTAAGAAGAAATCGGGTGTGCTTATACAACTGGACATGTCCAAAGCCTTCGATAAAATTAGTTGGGAATACACAAGGAAAGTGTTGGAGGCTTTTGGCTTCAACGAGGGTTGCATAAAATGGATCATGGCTATGGTTTCTGGAGCTTTTTTCTCCATTCTTCTCAATGGCTCTCCCTCCCAAATAATCAGCCCCATCCGAGGTATAAAGAAAGGTAACCCCCTATCTCCCTTTCTCTTTGTCATCCTGGCTGAAGGAATAAGCCACTCCATTTCAGTTGCCTCCTCCCAAAACTCAATCTAGGGAATCAAGCTTTATCCTTCCACTCCCCCATCTACTCATCAAAAATTCGTAGATGACACCCTGCTCATGGGCACTCCCTCGGTCAAAGAAGCCTTGGCCTTTAAATCCATCCTGACTAACTTCTCTAATGCCTCGGGCACTACAATCAATGCAGACAAATCCAATATGTTCTTCCTCAATACCTCCCTTCCCATCCAACAAAATATAGCTAGAATTCTGGAATTCAAACTCAGCTCCTTCCCCTCCAAATACCTGGGCATCCCCCTCACAGACAAAGCTCAAGTCAAATCCAACCAGGAAAACCTTACTACCAGGCTAGAAAAAAATTAGCCAACTGGACCTTCCGAACCCTTAACTTTTTTGGTCATCTTGTGCTTGTCAAATAAATCCTGCAAGCCATTCCTCTCTACTAATACTTAGCCTTGGCCGCCCCCAAAGCAATCTCTTGTCACCTTAGAAACATCCAAAGAAACTTCCTCTGGAAAGGTAAAAAGGACAACAACAAATGGGCGGTAGTGTCCTGGGACAAAGTCTACAAATCAAAGCAGGAAGAAGGTCTGGGACTCAGAGACCTAGAAAGAATAGGAAAAGCCCACGGGGCTAAAACTTGGTGGAGATGGATAGCCAATCATCATTCTTCCTGGGTTAAATTATGGAAAGAAAAATGTGCTTCCACTCATAGTCCTGATACCCTCATCCACTTAAGTGGCACCATCAAAGGCTCCGCTTCGTGGAATCAAACTTTGGGAAACAAGGACATTATCCAAAATCATTGCTTCTCAAAAATTGACAATGGTGAAACTGCCTTATTTTGGGATGATGAATGGCAACAAAGCCCCAAACTAAATCAAGAATAGTATGGATAGATTAAAACCCATATGCACAACAAAAATAAACTATTGGAGAAACACTATTGGAAGAAAAGAAACAAAAATACAGGCTGGAGGGAGTGGCTTGAAGCTTCAAATTGGGATCACCATGTCTATCTGATGGCCTGGAAGAGCCTTTATGAAGAGCTCACTCAAAAATAGATACAAATTGTAGGCAAGAATGACAAACTCAAGTGGGGGAAGAACCTAGCATGCCACTTCAATATCAAGGAAGCCTACAGATATGTGACCTCCCCCAATCATATCCTCTTTGAAAGAAAATGGAAAGATTTATGGGACCGCAAGCACTAGCCAAAAATCTCCATCTTTCTTTGGTTAATCACACATAATAAAATCCTCACATGGGACAATCTAAAAAAGAAGGGCTTTATTTGGCCCTCCATATGTACACTCTGCAGAAACGCGGAGGAAACGACCAATCACCTGCTAAATTACTGTTCATTTGCCTCCAATATATGGAATTGGTGTTGGGCTGTATTAATCACTATTAAATGACTAAAAAGTACACATAAATTATCAATCCGGGGACGTATTTTTATTCCAATGACAGTTTCACTGTCTGTGCCGATACACTCAACCAGAAGCAATTCCAATTAAAAGAAATTGTTGTTGAAGTAAATGCTGGAAGTAAATCACTCATGCAAAAATAAAATGATCTACAAGACTGTACTCACACTTCAATTAATGTGCTCTAGCGCACCACACAACAATTATCCAGCTGGTATCTCTAATCTCATATGTGTAATAGCATACAAAATATTGAAATTAAAGTGGATATATTCACAGCTGAAACAACAGCAACAACACCTCTATTGATACATAAACCGAAATACAAACACATATACGCAAATACCTTAATCACTGCAATCCCTGCTAAGAAAGAGGGCCCTTCCTCCCTAGCAGGGCGCAGGTAGAGAAAGAACTTAATAGAAACTAAATTGAATAATGCATGCAACAACAATAACAAGATAATCTGTATTAATATGAGAAAAATTACAGAGCCAAAATAATGTTGTTATCCGCTAACCTTTCGACCTCTAGGGCTGAGAACTAATATAGTGGTTACATCTCAGAAAATCAAGGGATAGATCAGTCATGAGAATCTTATGATTCTCATGTTGATCGAAATAGAATACATATGGTTATAACCACTTCTTAATAAAAGTCTGACTAGAAAGTTATATATTACAATCGAAATCGCCCATAGGCTACTATCCAAAAATATAATGCTAAAAAACTTCTACAGCTATCAAAATAAAACCACAGCTGTAGCGTAACAGCTAAAGGATAGGCCAGCAATAGGAGTTGATGAGATCCAGTCAGCAATACAACTATGTCAGCAGTTCGCGAGCGGGTCTGTAATAGCAGAGTGTAACAACAGTTTGCCGGCGGGTCTGTAACAACAAAGTGTAACAACATCATGGTGTAAAAAGCTTGTTGTAACAACACACCCTTAACTGCTCCTATGTATCTCATGCTCGGGATCTTTGGTGCTACAAATGACATTTGGAAAGACAACAAAAAGACCATAGATCTTCTCCAAATGTTCATCCTCAATTAGTCATAATAATTGATGAACTCACAGAGTAATGAAAATAAGGTTAAACAACACAAGTTAGGATAGAAAGGTAGGAAAAATAGGCAAAAATAGTCACATTGGTTATAGTCATGAGGCAAAATAGGGAAAACAAATGCAGGAAAAGTGTGCAAAATTGGCACCCAACATCTCCCCCCAACTGAAACACTTGCATGTTATCATGCAAACTTATCTTGCATGGGAATATCTCTGGTGCAGGTCGGTGAGATCATAAGCGCTAGTTGTATCTTCGTCTGGAGACCTGTACCCCTGATTGGCCATCAACTGCCGTACCCAGCACTTTAACTCATACTTACTCAATTCATAATTACTCTGATAATCCTCAATTGGCAGCCATATCAAAGGAAACTTGAATATCAATCCGAGCCACAAAGCACCAAGGCATTGTACGATCTGTGCATACACTGGTATATGTGTAACAACCACCATGAAATTCTGGAATGAGAATGTGTCCCCCTTCAGTAGCTCAACCCTGCTGGATTCCCTGTGTTTCAAGCACCCTGTCAAATCTCGGCTCTTCATCATTGAGAACTGATTGAGGCAAAAGTTCACAATCATTCTTTTGTAAGTGGCAGTCGGTTCCTTTATCCCAGGAGTACTCAACATTCTCCTGAATTCTCACCTTAACTTGGCAGCCCGTCTCAGTTCTGCCCGAACCCATAATGCCATCTTATCCTCATTAGCATCCATAGATTTGATGGCCAAATGCCACTCAATCTTATTCTTCATGAAGGACACAAAAGCTCGCAATTGAAGATCCCCCACATAGGAGAATGATGTCACAACCATATTCATACTCACATGCTCACAAATGATATTGTGTAAGAATAACTCACACAACAGGCTTTGCTCATCAAAATCGGAGGCATGGAAAACATCTAAAAATGTGCGAGTGGAAGAACATAAATAGGGTCTATCCTCCATAACAACTTTCATATGTTACAGGAAGTAACATTCGCATAAAAAAATACGATAGGATGGGGAAGGCCGCTTGCAACCCAGAAAATTGAGGGTGAGATCATGAAGTTTTTTCTTGTCTATGGTAAGATCTCGAACCTGTTGCTGTAACAGCATCAACTGTTCCTCCTGTTTCTTCAGAGCTTCCTTCTTCTTATAATTCTCCCATCCTTTCTTCAACTCTTATTTCATCCATCTTTCATGTGAGGTGGCTATTTCTCTCTGATGTTCTTTCAGCGAAATCGTCCCCTCCTGAAGGGAGATTTCTTCTTGTTTCCACTTTTGTCATTCGGAAATTAACAAGATTTTCTCAGAACTCCATCTCGAGATGGGACCCAGCGTTCTTCTACATTCAATATCCACATCAATAATGGGTGTAACGGCCTCTGCTAAATGGGTTTGTTCCACCTCTGCTGCTGGTTCTTGTGTAACAACAGCTTCCTCGGTGGGTTCTTATGTGTCAACCCCTTCGTCTCCACCTAGAGTAGCCTTTGTGTCCATTGTTGTTTCTTCTACAATAGGAGTGGCCTCCATAGGTTCTTGTGGGTTGACTTCTAGGTCAATTATTATAGGAGGCTCTGCTTTAAATAATGGTTCTTGTGTAACAACAGTATCATCAACAGGTTCTTGTGTAACAGCCTCCCGCCATTCTGTTTCTATTTCCATTTGGTTGATGTTTTCTCTACAAACCTTATATCCCGCTGCTGTTAATTCTTGAAAACATGTCGTACATACAAACACCAGGATTTCCTTCCCCTTAGATAATTTTCGCTTTAATTCTTCATTTTCCTTTCTTATATTTTCGAGTTCTAAAAATAGGACATGAGTTTTGTCCTTACCTGATGAGGAGGGTTGCCTTTCTTCTTCTAATACTTCTGCTTTTGTCTGCTTTTCGGCCGTAGGAAAAGGTTCTGCAGGTATGCTAACTTTCACCCTTTGTTTTGGCCTTCTATCCCCAATTAGTTCATTAGTAGGTTCTTTCCCAATTCTAACTTTAGAAGGCCGAGTCTAGGTTTCCGCTTTTGCCTAACTTCCTCCTGAAGTCGAGGTCTGTTTCCCCCGAATTGTCCTCAGTCTCTTTCACTTGAATTCTTCCCAAGTTTTTCTGTGCTAGTCTAGGGCATCTAGCACGATTAATTTTATGAGTCCCTGATTGGTCACACATGCTTCCGGGTGTGTCACTGTCTTCATTGCTGCTGCCATATGATTGATGTTCCCTAAAAAGTAGAATGGAAGATTATTTTTTTGCTCATGCCGAAGGTGCTTAAGTAGAGGAAAGTGATAGTTGAACACTATCGTGGATCTTAACTCATAAGTGATATATTTAATTAAACCTATGGCGACATCTGCCCAAGGCTGAGGAAGCGACAACCAGTCAATTCCTCTCCCTTTCTTCTCCAGTTTTTCTTCTACTTCTAGGAAGTCTTCTTTTAAGGAGGGGTCATTTATTTTTCTGTTAAAACACCTCTGTCCCTCTACTAGAAATGTAGTTACCCATGAAATTAAATCTTCAGTCACCTCAACTTGCAGGCCCCTAACTCTGGTCTGATTGTTGTTCAAATTTTGAGCGAATTTGATTGCCACTGCCTCGTCCGAGCCTTCCAGTTTTTGGAAATACTCAATCCATCTGGCGTCTCTGAATATATGATAGGCTTCTGGAAAATTCTACGAGGCATCCATAGAATCCAGATCATGCCTGACCGCTTCTCCACCCATCTTGTTGTTTTTTTTGAATTAGCTTCTTGCTGCTCATCGCCACTGTAATATCAATGCATTTCTCACTACTTCTCAGTATCTCTGCTTATCCCAATTGACGAGTTTGCAATGACGATACAAGGTTTCAGTCGAGGAGGTTGATGGGAGGTGAGAGATTTTATGGATTATTGAATTTCGCCTCACACTATTCTTCATAAATGTCTCGTTATGTAAAGTAATGGGTTCTAGTACACTTACTCTTTTCCAACCGGATTTAGTCATCATTGGCATTTGTGTTATTAATTGGGTGCATGTGGATTTGATAGAGGTTTATGACTATGAATTTTTGCAATGATTTCAGGACATATCCCCTCCCCTAACTTAATGGTGAAGGTCGCCCACAGCTGTCACGGGAATATCATTATTTTTTCCAATAATCACCAAATAATAAATGATAACATTACCTTTTGACTGACATACCTGAGGTGACGTGGAGGAAGATTTCGAATTGGCGGTGTATTGCTTGCAGCACTCGCGTTATTGCATTTGGCTGGCAGGATTATTTCTTTTATGAGATGAAACGTAAGAAACAATTTTTGTGGCTGTCGGCTATTACATGTGTAACAGCCAAGACAACCCTTAGATTATTCTTCAAAAAAAAAAAATCAAGAGAAATTGGTACAGAAAAGAAAATTAAATGAATACCATCATCCTATAAAATAGATCAGGAAGGGAAGATGATGTTGCAGGGAGAAAAATATGGGTGTAATAGCTACCACAAGAGTGGTTTTCAACTATTACCAACTGTCTGACTGCGCCCCAGAAAGGGGTTTTCACAGTTAGATTTATTACTTTTATTTTATTTTATTTTTATTTTGTTATTTATTTATTTTATTTTATTTTTATTTTATTTTTTTAAAAAGGTGTAACAGCAGCCACAAGGGTGGTTTTCAACTGCTGCACTTATTAGAATTTCAATTTTCAGGCTGCACAGGATAATGTTCCCATGTTGTCGTAACATGAAGATCAGAGTCTGCAACAATGTTGACAAATGATTCCTTCGAGACGGGTTGATGATATATCCTTAGACGGTGCCCATTAACAGGTAATGGTGTCTTAGCACTGTCGATGGTGACCAACTGTACAATCCCATTGTCAAAGACCGTGTCTACTTCGTAAGGACCTAGCCATTTGGTGCAGAGCTTGCCTTTGAAATCTTTGAACCTTGAATCATACAAAAGAGCCAAATCTCCTTTCTGGAACTTTTTCCTCTTAATAAACCCATCATGCCATCTAGCTCTTTGCTGCTGAATGATCTCTATTTTTTGAATAGCAGCCAGCTGTTTCTCTTCCAACTCATTGAGCTGGTTCAGTCTTTGTGTCTGCGCCGTACTCAAATCTAGATCGATCTACAATGTTGTTCTTAATGTATTTATTTCAAATTCTATGGGGAATAGAGGATTCTTACCATACACCAATTCATATGGTGAGAAGCCTGTAATATTCCCCCATGTTTTCCTATAAGCGCACAATACCTCTGGAAGTTTCTTAGCCCAGTTTCTTCGGTGGCTGGCTATTGTCTTTGTTAAGATTCCCTCAATGACTTTATTGGTACTTTCCAATTGACCATTTTCTTGTGGGTGATATGGTGAAGTGGTTCTGTGATGAATTCCATACTTTTCAACCAGCTTCTTGATCAAATGAGATGTGAATTGAGGTCCCCCATTTGTCACTATCTCTCTGGGTATCTCGAAGCAAAAAAAAATATCTTCAAACAAGAAGTTTGAAACAACCTGCTCTGTTGCTCTAGTTAGTGCCTTTTCTTCAACCCATTTTGTGACATAATCGATGCAGACCAATATGTATGATTTTTTTTGTGATGAAGGATTAATTTGCCCCACAAAGTCTAGGGCCCATTTCTCAAATGGTTCTATCACTATCTGAGGCTGTAACGACATCTCATCTGATTTCAGAGGCTAGCCCATCCTTTGGCAACTATCACATCCTTTCACAAACTTCTTGGCATCCTGGAATATAGTTGGCCAGTAGTACCCTTTTGAGAGTAATTTATGTCTTGTCCTCTTTTCAGCAAAGTGTCCTCCATAAGGTTCCTCATGATAAGCCTTCAAGATCTCAAATACCGCATCTTCTCTAACACATCGTCTAATCTGAAAATCTAGCTTGGTGTGATAAAGATCGCCTTCTATACAGGAGTAGGTAGCACTCTATTGTATAATCTTCCTCCTTTCCTTGGAAGACAATTGGTGTGGGAATTTTTTTGCAGCAAGGTAATTGGTTATATTTGCAAACCATGGTGAGTGAGTAGAGATGGAAAAAATATATTAATCTAGAAAAGAATCCTCAATGGCAGTGCAGTCATCACTTATAGTTAATATAGAAAGAAAATCAACAACTACATTATCTTTTCTGGGTTGATCTAAAATAGTAATATCAAATTCTTGTAACAACAATAACCATCTTGTAACTCTATCATTAGTAACAGGTTTGTTCATTAAAAATCGAATTGCAGCATGGTTAGTGTGTACAAATACTTGGTATCCCATGATGTAGTGCTGTAATTTGTTGATAGCATGCACTACTGCTAGGAATTCCATCTCAATAAGGATGTAGTTGAGTTATGTTGGAGTTAAGTTCTTGCTGATGTAATAAATGGCGTAAGGTTTCTTCTCCTCCAGCTACCCCATAACAACACCCACAACCATGTCAGATGCGTCTATAGCAATATGAAATGACAATTCCTAGTTTGGTCCTCGTAAAACAAGTGATGCTATTACACAGTTTTTCAACTTTAAAAAGGTCTGTCCACACAAATTTTGCATCTTTCATGAGTAATGAAAATAGAGGAGATGAAATCTTTGAAAAGTTCTCTATAATCTCCTATAGTATCTTGCATGTCTCGAAAAAATACGTACCTCTTTTGGAGTCTTACGGGTCGGGATTTTCGAGATTACCACAATTTTTTGGATCTACCTTGATTCCATCTGTTGAAATGAAATGTCCCAGCAAAATTCCCTCGGTCATCATCATGTGGCATTTCTCCGTGCTCAGAGCAACATTAGTTTGTTCACAATGTTCCAGCACTTTTTCCAAGTTAGCTAATGTTGTCTCAAAGGCATCCCCGTAGGGTCTAAAATCATCCATAAATATTTCAAGGTAGTCATTCAAAAGATAAAAAAAAATACCCAATATTGCCCTCTGAAAGGTTGCTGGTGCATTACAGAGGCCAAAGGGAAGGATTTTGTATGCAAAAGTACCCCATGAGCAAGTGAAGGTTGTCTTGTCTTGGTGTTCCGTGGCAATCTGTATTTGATTATAGCCACTAAACCCATCTAGAAATGAAAATAATTTTTTTCCAAAAAGAGTATCCAAGACCTGATCAATGAATGGTAAAGGAAAATGGTCCTTTTGAGTGGCCTTGTTAAGCTCTCTATAATGAACACAAACTCTCCATTTTCCGTTATTTTTTGAAACTATGACAAGCAGAGACACCCACTGTCTATCAGAATGGAGTAGTTGAAATTAGCATTAAGGAGTTTCTACAATTGTTCTTTCACTATCTCCTTAAGTGCGGGGTTCATTCAGTGCTGCAGTTGTCTAACTGGTTTGCAGTCCTCTTTAAGGTAAATGTGGTGAGTGCATAGGCCAGGATGGATTCCTTTCATATCCGTGTAGTCCCATGCAAAAGCCTTTTTGTATTTCTGTAACAGTTGTATCAACAATTTGTTTTGTTTAGCAGTCAGGTTAGGATTGATGTTTAAACATTTCTTGGGTTGGATTTCAATGGGACTGCTGATAGTAAGCAGAGTTGTTTTCAAATGTTCAATAATTGCATCATCTACCTCGTCTTCTTCCCCCAAATCTCTAATGGAGGAAAAAGACAGTGAATTACTAATAAAACCATTAATGATATCATCCTATGTTTCATCCTTAAAGTATTGTGCTTTTCCAAGTGTGAGAAAAGGTAGGGAAATATTAGATTTGGGTGCAAATTCATCCTACCAAGGACTATTCGAAACCATATGAGGTTTTGCTGGGGGATAAAGATTCGGGTTTTGAGTGGCCTATCCATCTGATATCACTATAGATCCGGACCTACATCTGATATATGCATCTGCAGTGGCCAACCATGGTCTTCCCAAGATTAAAGGATGACCCCCCAGATTAGATTCAGTTTGTAAAATGAGAAAATCAACTAGATAATTCTAGGAAACCATAGTGATAGCCACATCTTCTATCATTCCCTCGGGCTTGACACGAGTCCTATTTTCTAATTCAAGCACTGTGGGTGTAGGTCTAAGTCCATGGAGTCCTAGGGAGATGAAGAGATCTTTAGTCATGACATTAATAGCTGCCCCTAGATCTATCAAAGTATTGGTTATAGGCTGATTGTCAATATAGACAGTCACTGTAGGGTTCCCTGGGTCATTATATTTAGTCAACGAAGGTTGATGAATCATGAGATCAAACAATTTTTCCATGACATGGATAGTAGTAGGATATTTAGGTTTCCTTCCAGGTCTTTTGTCACATAAATCCCTCAATATTTTAGCATAGATAGGTACTTCCTTAAGAGCTTGTTATAGTGGAATTCACACATACAAATTTTGCAATTTCTTGAGGAATTCGGATTCAAGTTGTGAGACCAGCCCAGTTTCAGTTAATCATTGAGGGTATGGAGGATTTTGAATGCTAACAGTTGTGTCATCTATCACAGATGCACCAGCCTTGCTTGGATTGGCTGTTGTAGGAACAACATATCCTCTTGAGCTGGCTGCTACAGCTATAACTGTAGGTGTTGTATTAGTTGTTACATGTGTAACAACTACCTCAGAATCGTCCATATCCTTCCTAGGTGATTCACACTCTTCGCTAATAATGGGAGTATGCTCATATTTGATTACTTTCCCTGATCAAAGCTAAACCTCGTTAATTCCAATAGGAGTAATAAGATAAGTCTGGAGGGTAACCAGAGCATCCATGCTCTGGGTTTCCTTATTATTTGGATTGGGGTTAGTTTCCACAGGTAATTGGGGTCGGACAAAAGGTGTAGGATTTTGAATAGAAGGCAGTTGTAACTTCTACTAATGTATTGGTATTGGAGGGGGTACTAGACCTTGGCCATTACTTCTCCAGTTCTGACCCCAAGGATTGGGTTGTGATGGAGGATATTGCATTGGTGGAGGAGACGACCACTGGTTCCATTGTGAAGGGAATTGTGTTGAGGAAGGAGTAGGATACTGCCATGGATATTTCTGACTATTATAAACATTAGGATTTTAAAACTGACCTCCTTAGCACTCTCTCTGCCCAGATCACTACGATACAAGTCAAGAAAGCACAAGCATAAGCTAAAGAAGACTTAGCAAGGTTCTGTCCCCGATGCAGAAGAAACATTTGGAAAGAGAATGTGGACGGAATAGTGTCAGCCTGTGCCACATCTATGAGTTGGCACATTCTACAAATCAGTGTCCCCAATTTCCCAGACTGAAGGCAGTACTTCAAGAATCAAGCGAGGATGTTCAATTTTCTTATTTAATCGGATCAAAGAGACCATGGAAACCATGACCTACAGGTATGCCTTCAAATTTTTCCTCTTTTTATCCATAAGTTCCTGATCTTTGCTCTGGTTACTCCTCCACTCGTGGAATTCTGTATCCGGACTGAAGGATCCCGAACTAAAACTTTCCCTTTGATCGATCCTCTTGAGCTACGTAGGAAAAGCTTCATTATTTCATCAAGCGGTTCTTGCGATATGTCTCCTTTTCCCAATAGTTTCAGATGCTCTAGACAATCATCTCTTATACCTCTTAAAAATATTTGACTTAGAATCTTCGGGTCTAAGTTAGTAAACTTAGACCTTTTTAAATTGTAGTGAAATGAATCCATATAGTCTTCCAGACTTTCCTCCTCCTTCTGTGAAATTATGAAAATATCGTCCTTCAAATCCCTGGTTCGACAGTAATCCTGGTACTTAAAGAGGAAGGTCTCCCTCATGTCATTCCAGGTTCGAATTGTGTCAGCACCCAGTCTCATGAACCATCTTAATGCTGCTCCTTTTAGAGTAGCAGGGAATAATTTCAGCTTTTGGTCATTTGAAGTGTAGTCATAACCTTTACACAACACATCAAATTCAAACAGAAAGGTACTAGGGTCTTCAACAACCATCCCTTGAAATGATGGTAGGGATGATAAAGGAATATTTTTCGTAGGGGCCTCATCCCATGTTACTACTATTTTGAATTCAAAATTAACAGAGCTATCTGTCATGACATTCTTGTCCCCCATGGATGATTGTTCCTGATGGGATGAACTGCCCTCGGAGTGTACTGGAGATTAACAAATAAAAGGATCAGGTTGTTCCAGGACAAAATATTTAACAACACTACCAACATCCAAATGACGATCAATTAAATGCTGTTCCTCAGGTCCTTGATGCTCCCTATTGGTCTCTCTGTGTCCTTCAATTCTCAGATCCTGGCCACTGATTCTCGATTGCTAATTCGAATTTGGAGTCTTGATATCAGGAGTGGATATTTTGTTTGAAGGGTGGTGAGGTCTAGACATGGAAGACACTGATGGCCCCGACTTTGATATGGTAGATGATTTATGTGGTCCTGTCTTCCTATTATCTCTATATGATGTAGACTGTTCATTTTCTTCCCTTGAGATAAGATCTCCAAAGAATGTACTTCTTCCCAAATCTACACTCTTCTTTTCCTTCTTACAACTCATCTTTCTCATAGTCAGTAGAGTGGGGGGTGTTTGTAGATGTTGATATCATCCTACCGTCACACATGGGCCCTATGTGTATCAATTCATCCTATAAGTGCTTCAATTTCTACAACAGTGAGCCTGCTCAAGTTCGTTAGAGCGATGTGCAGGTTCTTACCTCTCGTCTTACCGCCCAATGACTATATAGCTGAAGACAATGTTGTAGCCGCTACAACAACACCCAAAATTTTGGGTATATTTAAAATTTCGGGTTCCCCCTCTGCTCGCCTAGGCGTTAAAGTATTTCACCTGACCTGCAGTCAACAACATCCCGCCGACCTATCCCCAACCCCTCACGAGTTGTCTCATCACCATGACTTGATGTTGTCGCTGCAATCACGCCATATGTGGGAGGGATCATCTAGCGTACGCTCGAACATTCTTACCGCAGTAATGAGATTGCCATGCATATGTTTGAACGAAAACCTTTTATGTATTGACGAGTAAAAGCCCTCCTGTTGTAGGTCATTAAGCATATTGTTTGAATACTTCTCTTAAGTTCATTAGTTTCATGTGTTTTATCTATATTGAAGAGTAATTATGATGTCGTAATGTTCCACACAGGTCGACCCCACGGGTGAAAAACTCCTCAGTCGTGTCACGACATCAAGGGTAATAAATTGGGCTCAACGATGAGGCCAAAGTTGCGGAACAGGGGAGGATCAGGAGCAAGTGACCAGTACTGCTATAAGGAGGATAGTGGAATACATGTTGATCAGAAAAAACCTTCCATGTCACTGATGCAAAAGCTTACGTCACTAGTGTGCGCCAGTTGCTTTAAAGCGCTACGTCTGGAAATGTCTAGATCCTGCACCATACCATCTAAATGCCGATGGGCGCACGCAAAGAAACATATTTCGCCACTTCGATCGATCTAGCCTAAAGTATCGCCCGGTGAACAAAGCGGACTCAGAAGATCTCCCTAGATAATGAGAAGCTCATATGGTATGGCAAACCGACGGTAGAGTTTCAAATATGACAACATGCCTTTGAGAAGCAACATCTGTTAATTCTGAGATACATACCTTGGCATTATTTAGGCTGCAAGGAATACATGTGGAGGAACGAAAGGGCCTTAAAACCCTACTCTCCTTTGCTCTTTCATATCCATAAAGTTTGTCTATGTGGGACCATAAGGGATGGAGAACTTCAATCTAAACCTAAAAGGTGATGTTTAAACGCATGCACCCCTTGGTAGCCAGGCGCATTGATGCATATGCAAATAGTCTCTAGAACTACAAGATAGAAAGGGTCAATGTTGAAAGAGCCATCAATATGGTGTGAACAAATAACTAGTCTACCATATGAAGCTGCATTGTTCTAAGATAATAATTTCTCGGGAAGGGTATGCTTTCACTATAAAATAGGAGGAATATAACTGGAGACTTCTCATCGACCTTACATTTCAATGCAAATCCCGATTTTTCAAAGCAAGAAGCGTTCATATTATAAGATAGCGACCTGGGCATGAAAATTTTAGCCATTGGCGCTAACGATCTAAGGAAACACAAAGTATAAACGTTAGGTGATTGAATTGAGGCACGCAAAGGATAAAGACATATGGTTTCAAAACCATAGGACAGTTACAAATGGACGCACACATTTTGAAGCTGCAGTTTTGATTCACGTGGGCAGTCAACCTTACATTCGAAAGATGGTGAGACATGCGTGGACTCGTTGCACAAATTTAAATGTTCGATGGCACGTTATTAAAATATTGACGGCACGTTTCAACTGATGATAAAACATTGGAACAGATACATTATGTAACAGTCAAAGAGTTACGTTCAAAGCATGGAGCCAAAGACTTATGTATGGATGCAATTTTTCCATGCCGAAGTCTATGTGTTGGGGGAATGTATAATGGTCAGGTTTTATTTTAAAGCGTGGAGCGGAGTGAAAAGGTTCGACGGTAAATGTTTGAGCAGACGTATATTATGTAGCGGTCAAATATCACGATAAACGGTGGAACAGAGTTGCATGCACATATTGCATGGAGCCCATATGGACGATGCACGCAGTTTTAAACTGTGATGAAGCATATGGGGGAGGTATATACATGTGGTGGTCAACTTTATGTTGAATCACAACACAAAAATACGTAGACACATGGCAAATGGGAGAAAAGCATTACAGCTAGCACCAAAGACTCCTATATCGAAATTTTTAATTGGTGAGACAAATATATGAGGTCGTCAAATCTACAACGCGGACCATAACTATGTGAAAACACATTACAAGTTGGTTTAAATGTTCTTGGCGGGTTTTAAACCTATGGATAAATGCTTGGAGGAGTCAAAGGCTATGTTTAAACAGAAAGAAAAATGCTTTAACAAACCTGCAGCGGCAACGTGATCACCATGGTGCGAGTTTTCCACGTTGCTATCTCAAAATCTACGCGGCAACATCACAAAAGAACCGCGCTTTTCGAGTAAGTGTGTAAAGATACTAATACTGCAAAGGAAATTGAATATATCATGCGTTACAACTAAAGCCAGCGCTATAAAAGCAGGCTGCGTCTGACACTAAAGGAGTTATTTCAAAGGAGCAGATAAAAGTCGATTTCTGCAGCCCCGGCGGCGATATTCCGGGAGAGAATCGCTCTTTGAACCTGCTACGCTGGTCACATTTAGTAACATTCCATTATCACTGGAGCAGTGTTTCAGTGGAGGTGGCAGTTTTTGCCATTTCCCAACGTGAATTGAGCTGCGACAGCATGGAAAGTGGCATGCAGTCCCATCCTAAATGCATGCACACGAATTCAGCTGTATTGGTTTTGTTATTGCAGTAGGATGCAGATCTGCCAGGGAAGAGCGAAACGTTCCATCTAACCAACGCAGGAATGGATGTGGAGTATTGTTTCCAGAGTGACAAACCCCTCCATTACAGTAGATGTTCTATTACAAGATAAAAGATCCGTTTTCAAAATTATATCAAAGTTGCTGACACAAGGAGGCCTGGGGTTCGGTGTTAAATCATTATGCTCCTATCCCAGCCTGTTAGACGTTTTCTGAGCCAGCCATGTCCACCAGCACCAACCTCCCTCCAACTGATGGCTCATATACCATAATCATGCAATGGATGCGAGATCTCCTCTCGTTGTAATCGGTACTCTTCATAGCACGGTTTTTTTTTTTCCACCACTTGTATTTTCCGAACAACGCCCTCCGCTTTCTTCCCACTTACTGAACATGCATTTTTCTCTCATGCCTTCTCGGTTACTTGAATTCTTATTCCACCACTCTGCTGAGCATGCCTCATGCGTCCAATTACTTCCACTGGGTGTTCTTCTTCCTTCCATGGAATTCGCCCCCCCATTGTTGCTGTTGCTCATGCTTCTAAGGACGTGAAATGAATAACTCAAATCTCAATGTGTGCCCAGCAGACCGACGTTATTAGATTTCCTTTGGAAGACTGGTTTTGCTAATATCGTGTGAATATAGCATGGAAATGGTGCTTGCCTGCTTATAACCTGACTTGCCACCACGAAGACAGATGATGTTCAGAGTGCGCTCCTTCCTACAACTACATCACATGATCGAGCAGCTCCTCCATACGTAAACACCACTCTCGTTGAATGAAAGCAAGATGCAATGCAGCAGAAGACGTTGCAGAGAACCTTGTGCGTAGGAAAGATTATAATCCTGAAAGAGAAAGAGCACGGAGAAAACTTACCCTAGCCATTCTCTCCGACGATTCAGCAGTTGACCACACAGGGGGTCTAAGTTATTATTTTCATTCTTACAGTTGATTAAAATGCCCTTAGTATTATTATTATTCCATCATGAAGATATGTGACCCGTGTTATTTTATTGCAAGAAGAACCACTCTGTTTACACATAAGAGCCAAAGTTTTCCCCAGCAAACAAGGGGACATTTTCAAAACAAGTAGATGCTGGAGAAACTCCAAAGAACTCACTGATCTGCCCGAGGTCGTAGGTCGTAGGTCGCAGATCTGGCGAGGTCGCAGGTCGCATGCCTACCGAGGTTGCGAGGTCGCATCAGGTCGCATTTTCATATTTTCCACGATCTGCGACCCCGCGACCTAGCGACCTAGTCGCAAGGTCGCAAGGTCGCATGTGCATCTGTTTTTTGCCTTTGCGACCTCGCGACCCAGCGACCTAGTCGCAAGGTCGCAAGGTCACACCTCTTCGGTTTTTCGCCTTTTGCGACCCCGTGACCCAGTGACCTAGTCGCAAGGTCGCAAGGTCGCATGTGCATTTGTTTTCACGATCTGCGACCCTGCGAACCAGTGACCTAGTCGCAAGGTTGCAAGGTCGCATGTGCGGCTGTTTTCACGATCCGCGACCCCGCGACCCACCGACCTAGTCGCAAGGTCACAAGGTTGCATGTGCGGCTGTTTTCACAATCCGCGACCCCGCGACCCAGCGACCTAGTCGCAAGGTCGCAAGGTCGCATCTTGGCCATTATCTTACAACCTGCGACCCCGCGACCCAGTCAGGTCGCAGGTCGCAACAACAGCCCAGGTCGCAGGTCGCAGAAAAGACTGGGTCGCAAGGCAGCCCGACGGTCCAGAAGATGAAAAGTCAAGGAAGTCCAAAGGGCAGGTTTCATATTATAAATACTCCTTCGGGAGCTTGTAATGGGGGGGCTTTTTCTTTTGGAAACTCAAGAGATACATGGAATTGTATTGAAAGATTATACTCTTGTGCATATGAATAAAGATACTTGTTAAAACACCCTATGGTTATGATGTGTTTTGCTGTGCGAACACTGTGTGTATTCCTTGTACAGTTTCAGAACATCCTATGATTAATGAAGCTGCACTCTTTATGTCATCATTTATGCGTCATGGCTATTTGTGTTGTATCAATGATGTTCAATTTATCATCTGTTCTATTAATGAATGTTAATGAACTATTTTGTTAGCATTTCGTTTTATCTTTCAGAAAGTAAAGGGACATCTCGCCATAAAGAACTATTTCTTTTGTGGTTAGATTACCTTACAAGTAGTACCCCAAAGATGTGTTGCTAACGACACCTCCTTAGGCGTATATGCTTTATTTATTGCCTCGCTACGCATAGTGTTTTATTCGTGTTTAATGCATCAATCATGTATTCTTTATCATGTGAATAAGTGTGTGTCCGCAGGTTCAATCAGGTTCTTTTGAGACCGAAGGGAAGGCGTCTTAAGCGGTAGCCGGACCCACACCCCGGACGGGATCCCTACTCCAAACGGTTCAAGGTCTAATTGGGACTTTCTACCGGGGAGATCCCCTACTATTGGCCGGACATATTTTCCCATCAACAGAATTGGCGCTAGAAGGAGGGCAATCTCTGACCATATGGTTAACAAGAAGGGGGACCAGATGACAAGCTGAGCCCTGAGAGCCTGCAGTTAATCTCATATCTGTAATGGCTCATTCCCAAATCATTCTTCCGAGATGTTTGTCGGAGTTTTATGAGCCTGGATACTTCATCCCCGATAAACTTATGTATCACTTGTCCCAGTTAAAATTTGATGGTGAAAATGGGGTACCCATAACCCAGCACCTTTTAGATTTCGACGACTTTGGTGAGTGCTACGAAATTGAAAATGAAGGTTTCATTTGTTTGCTTTTCTTCCTCACTCTCGAAGGTCGCGCTAAGCAATGGTGTTGCACTTTGCCGGAATCTTCCATCCATTCATTTGAACAAATCGCCAGTGAATTACAGCAAGCTTTTCACAGGTATGATTTTCATAACGTTTTACTAAAGATAAATGACATCAGAATGGAACCTTAGGAATCTTTAGATGAGTTCTCTATTAGATTCGTTCATTATTGTTTTGAGTTCCCTGAAAAGGATGTCGATTGGAGGTTGTTAAGAGAACAGTTCGCGTATGCGATTCTCGTTTCCCTTGAACCATTTCAGTTAGAAACCCGACCTGAGCCTAGTGTTCCCTATGATAACCCGCAAGTCAACGGTTGTTCTGACTTTGAGTCTTTCACGTACCATGTCGAATCTGAACACCCTAGTGGCTCATTATCTCTTTTGGCTCATGAAACCTACCCCGAGCCCACTCGATGTCTCCCTGGACTTAGTCCTAAATCTGGTTCACATTCGGATTATGAATCTGGTTCACATTCGGATGATGGATCTGGTTCACATTCGGATTATGAATTTGGTTCACATTTGGATTATGAATCTGGTTCACATTCGGATTATGAATCTGGTTCACAGTCGGATGATGAATCTGGTTCACATTCGTATGATGAATCTGGGTCACATTCGGATTATGAATCTGGTTCACATTCGGATTATGAATCTGGTTCACATTCGGATTATGAATCTGAACACCCCAGTGGCTCATTATCTCTTTTGGCTCATGAAACCTACCCCGAGCCCACTCGATGTCTCCCTGGACTTAGTCCTAAATCTGGTTCACATTCGGATTATGAATCGACTCCTACCCCGCATAAAGTTGATTCCCCTGCAAGGCCTGCCAGATCATCGTTTTCTCTGATTGACACGGATGCGCGTGTTGAAAAGCCTCGTATGGTTAACGCCCCTGCGACTCAATCTATTCGTTCATTATTCCCCGGTTGGTTTTCTGATCCCACCACACCAGTAATTTCTTCGAGGCATTCAAAATTTCCTTATACTGGTATTGGCGACCATCATAAGCACGCAGATGGTGTTTCACAATCACAGATCAAAATCGATGAATCTTTTAGATCTAATATTTCTCACTCGGAATTTTTAGACAGCCATAGGAGCGATTATTTGACTGGGCAACCTCAAGATGTCCTCTTTATTGATCCGTCCCAGACGGTAACTCTCGGGGAGCCTGACATGCCAGGTACCCAACTCGACCACATCGATGGTTGTAGCGATCACTCCTTATCTGAAAACATATTCAATCACACCACTGAGAATTGTCACTCACATCTCTTTGCGGACCATATGGAGACACCAGCATTCGATGATTCAAGTACCCATCAGAAAGTCGAAGCGCTTCAGCTTCTGCCAACCGTTTCAGAGATAAAAATCCCCAAATACCACGCTCCTCCCAGCATAACTACGGTAAATCCATCCTACCCTGGCGAATCTAAAGAATCTGATATATCAATCTATCAATCTGTCAGCGTGCAAACATTTGACCAAATTGATACAAAGCCCACTGACATTCTGCAACCCACCACAATCCATGATCACATCTACTCGCCTGTTGATCTCGCCAAGCAGTCAAAGTTGGAAGCCCCTTGCTCAAAGGTCTAGAGTTTGTTCAAGGCGGTGAGGAATTTCAGGCTCCACTAAACATGGATTCGGATCCCCATACCCTTGACCAAACCCAGGAGCAACCCCGGACTAGGGTTTTCGAAAGTAGGGTTTCTACGCTTGGATGCGCGTGTGTCTATAATTCACCTGGCACTTGCTTATTGTTTCCATTCCATAAAACTGATGGTCCTCAACACCATGATGAGATTGCCGGTCAACTCGACCAAACATATTTGGTGGATGTGCTTGCAAACAGGAAATATCTTAAACCCCTCCCGTCAGACCTAGGATTGTGCATGAATGATTATGGGTCATTTATAAATGTGGAGTTTCAGGAACATATTGCTATGTATCAAGATGAGAGTGGGATTCAACTTGCACAATCTTCTCTGGCATGTTCTTTGGCAAGTATATATGATCTTCTTGCCATTTCTCCTGCTCCTCAGGTAAGTTTTGTTGATACTACACTTTTTTGGATACTGGCTCTGATCCTGATCATTGTTGTCATTGCAGAATGCAAATTAATGCGGTGGTTACACTGGAAAACTGATTTCACATAACCTGACCGCATCATTGGTTAAACTAGGGTTTAGGTGTAGGCTAGCTAGGACCTGTTAATAAAAAAAATTTGTTCAAAGTTTAATTAGGTTTACTTGCTAAATTTTTTCTTCACGATTTAAAAGTGTGTTTGTTGTTTTTGGCATCATCATGTTACAAGTAGTTTCCTTTCATTTCCTTTTTAGTTACTTGTTGTTGCATAAATAATCACTGCTTGTATTTTCATTTACTGTTGGTTGATCGTCCTCGCACATGGCTTGCATTGCATCTTGAGCCTCGCCTATTACATTACGTCGTACTCTCCCTTTCTCACATCATTTTTCTACCATATCACCTGCCACTTCATGAGCCCTCATTACAACCCTATCGCCTTGTAGTCTTGTTTTTCCCCGAGTGCTGAAACAGTAACCCCATTGTTTGCGTGAGGTTGCGGTGGCTATCTCAGAAGGCAACTTTCTCCTAGGACCAGTCATTGAAGTCGCATTCTCAACAAGAGGCCTATGAGTCTAAACTTATTATCTGGGGAGATACGAGCCGGTTGTTTGAGGGAGACCTAATGACTTTGAATGGCCCATGTCCGTAAGCTTAAGCCTTGTGCCCAACATGGTCTCGGACGTCCTAATGATCTGTTTTTCACGCTTTGCCTATTGTGGTGAATGGGATGTGAAGGTTTAGCATGAGGGCAAACCCAAATCAGGATATCTTTCAGTTTCTGTAACACGAGAAACAACCTCTATTGCTCGTAAAATAAGACGGGATCCCTCATCCGCCCATGAAAAATAAGTGCCATGAGCACATGAAAATAAGTGCCACGAGCACGTGAAAATAAGTGCTGTAAGCACATGAAACAAATAAGGGTAAAAGATCGAGAAAGGCTTCCTGCGTAGAGAGGTAATGCAACGACTCTGCCGGGGTACTAACCAGGCTCGCTGGCAACGGAGCAACGTTTGTGATTTCTTGAAGTGACTCCGCCGGGGTACTGTCCAGGCCTGCTGGAAGTGGAGCAACACCAGAAACTTACTTTAAAAAATCCTGAAAATAATAAACCCAGTGCCTTGCTCTTCACATCATCAACAAGCTACTAGCGTCTGTGAGCTTTCTCTTTGATGTGTTTCTGATTAGCGGGATTTAGTTGAGGCACAAGGATTAGGCATACCTGTAAAGGGCCAAAGTAATATAAAGGGTACCCATGGAACTTGTTCAATATTCCCTTGCATCATTATCCGGACTCAGACTATTGTGGTGATATTGACAGAGATGCTGGATTCTACCAGTGGTTTGCCATTTGTTGTAGCCGCTACAACAACACCCAAAATTTTGGGTATATTTAAAATTTCGGGTTCCCCCTCTACTCACCTAGGTGTTAAAGTATTTCACCTGACCTACAGTCAACGACATCCTGCCGACCTATCCCCAACCCCTCACAAGTTGTCTCATCACCATGACTTGATGCTGTCGTTGCAATCATGCCATATGTGGGAGGGATCATCTAGCGTACGCTCGAACATTCTTACCGCAGTAATGAGATTTCCATGCATATGTTTGAACGAAAACCTTTTATGTATTGACGAGTAAAAGCCCTCCTGCTGTAGGTCATTAAGCATATTGTTTGAATACTTCTGTTAAGCTCGTTAGTTTCATGTGTTTTATCTATATTGAAGAGTAATTATGATGTCGTAATGTTCCACACAGGTCGACCCCATGGGTGACAAACTCCTCAGTCGTGTCACGACATCAAGGGTAATAAATTGGGCTCAACGACGAGGCCAAAGTTGCGGAACAGGGGAGGATCAGGAGCAAGTGACCAGTACTGCTATAAAAAGGATAGTGGAATACATGTTGATCAGAAACAACCTTCCATGTCACTGATGCAAAAGCTTACGTCACTAGTGTGCGCCAGTTGCTTTAAAGCGCTCCATCTGGAAATGTCTAGATCCTGCACCATACCATCTAAATGCCGATGGGCGCACGCAAAGAAACATATTTCGCCACTTCGATCGATCTAGCCTAAAGTATCACCCGGTGAACAAAGCGGACTCAGAAGATCTCCCTAGATAATGAGAAGCTCATATGGTATGGCAAACCGACGGCAAAGTTTCAAATATGACAAAACGCCTTTGAGAAGCAACATCTGTTAATTCTGAGATACATACCTTGGCATTATTTAGGCTGCAAGGAATACATGTGGAGGAACGAAAGGGCCTTAAAACCCTACTCTCCTTTTCTCTTTCATATCCATAAAGTTTGTCTATGTGGGACCATAAGGGATGGAGAACTTCAATCTAAACCTAAAAGGTGATGTTTAAACGCATGCACCCCTTGGTAGCCAGGCGCATTGATGCATATGCAAATAGTCTCTAGAACTACAAGATAGAAAGGGTCAATGTTGAAAGAGCCATCAATATGGTGTGAACAAATAACTAGTCTACCATATGAAGCTGCATTGTTCTAAGAGAATAATTTCTCGGGAAGGGTATGCTTTCACTATAAAATAGGAGGAATATAACTGGAGACTTCTCATCGACCTTACATTTCAATGCAAATCCCGATTTTTCAAAGCAAGAAGCGTTCATATTATAAGATAGCGTCCCGGGAATGAAAATTTTAGCCATTGGCGCTAACGATCTAAGGAAACGCAAAGTATAAACGTTAGGTGATTGAATTGAGGCACGAAAAGGATAAAGACATATGGTTTCAAAACCATAGGACAATTACAAATGGACGCACACATTTTGAAGCTGCAGTTTTGATCCACGTGGGCAGTCAACCTTACAGTCGAAAGATGGTGAGACATGCGTGGACTCGTTGCACAAATTTAAATGTTTGATGGCACGTTATTAAAATATTGACGACACATTTCAACTAACGATAAAACATTGGAACAGATACATTATGTAACAGTCAAAGAGTTACGTTCAAAGCATGGAGCCAAAGACTTATGTATGGACACAATTTTTCCATGCTGAAGTCTATGTGTTGGGGGAATGTATAATGGTCAGGTTTTATTTTAAAGCATGGAGCGGAGTGAAAAGGTTCGATGGTAAATGTTTGAGCAGACGTATATTATGTAGCGGTCAAATATCACGATAAACGGTGGAACAGAGTTGCATGCACACGTTGCATGGAGCCCATATGGACGATGCGCGCAGTTTTAAACTGTGATGAAGCATATGGGGGAGGTATATACATGTGGCGGTCAACTTTACGTTGAATCACAACACAAAACTACATAGACACATGGAAAATAGGCGAAAAGCATTACAGCTAGCACCAAAGACTCCTATACCGAAATTTTTAATTGGTGAGACAAATATATGAGGTCGTCAAATCTACAACGCGGACCATAACTATGTGAAAACACATTACAAGTTTGTTTAAATGTTCTTGGTGGGTTTTAAACCTATGGATAAACATTTGGAGGAGTCAAAAGCTGTGTTTAAACAGAAAGAAAAATACTTTAACAAACCTGCAGCGGCAACGTGATCACCATGGTGCGAGTTTTCCACGTTGCTATCTCAAAATCTACGCAGCAACATCACAAAAGAACCGCGCTTTTCGAGTAAGTGTGTAAAGATACCAATACTGCAAAGGAAAGCGAATATATCGTGTGTTACAACTAAAGCCAACGCTATAAAAGCAGGCTGCGTCTGACACTGAAGGAGTTATTTCAAAGGAGCAGATAAAAGTCGATTTCTGCAGCCCCGGCGGTGATATTCCGGGAGAGAATCGCTCTTTGAACCTGCTGCGCTGGTCACATTTAGTAACATTCCATTATCACTGGATCAGTGTTTTGGTGGAGGCGGCAGTGTTTGCCATTTCCCAACGTGAATTGAGCTGCGATAGCGTAGAAAGTGGCATGCAGTCCCATCCTAAATGCATGCACACGAATTCAGCTGTATTGGTTTTGTTATTGCAGTAGGATGCAGATCCGCCAGGGAAGAGTGAAACGTTCCATCGAACCAACGCAGGAATGGATGTGGAGTATTGTTTCCAGAGCGACAAACCCCTCCATTACAGTATATGTTCTATTACAGGATAAAAGCTCCGTTTTCAAAATTATATCAAAGTTGCTGACTCAAGGAGGCCTGGCGTTCGGTGTTAAATCTTTATGCTCCTATCCCAGCCTGTTCGAAGTTTTCTGAGCTAGCCATGTCCACCGGCACCAACCTCCCTCCAACTGATGGCTCATCTACCATAATAATGCAATGGATGTGAGATCTCCTCTCGTTGTAATCGGTACTCTTCATAGCAAGTTTTTTTTTTTTTTCCACCACTTGTATTTTCCGAATAACGCCCTCCGCTTTCTTCCCACTTACTGAACATGCATTTTTCTCTCATGCCTTCTTGGTTACTTGAATTCTTATTCCGCCACTCTGCTGAGCATGCCTCATGCATCCAATTACTTCCACTGGGTGTTCTTCTTCCTTCCATGGAATTTTCCCCCCCATTGTTGCTGTTGCTCATGCTTCTGAGGACGTGAAATGAATAACTGAAATCTCAATGCGTGCCTAGAAGATTGACGTTATTACATTTCCTTTGGAAGACTGGTTTTGCTAATATCGTGTGAATATAGCATGGAAATGGTGCTTTCCTGCTTATAACCTGACTTGCCACCATGAAGACAGAAGCTGTTCAGAGTGCGATCCTTCCTACAACTACATCACATGATCGAGCAGCTCCTCCATACGTAAACACCACTCTCGTTGAATGAAAGCAAGATGCAATGCAGCAGAATACGTTGCAGAGAACCTTGTGCGTAGGAAAGATTATAATCCTGACAGAGAAAGAGCACGGAGAAAACTTACCCTAGCCATTCTCTCCGACGATTCAGTAGTTGACCACACAGGGGGTCTAAGTTATTATTTTCATTCTTACAGTTGATTAAAATGCCCTTAGTATTATTATTAATCCATCATGAAGATATGTGACCCGTGTTATTTTATTGCAGGAAGAACCACTCTGTTTACACATAAGAGCCAAAGTTTTCCCCAGCAAACAAGGGGACATTTTCAAAACAAGTAGATGCTGGCGAAACTCCGAAGAACTCATTGATCTGCCCGAGGTCACAGGTCGCATGCCTACCGAGGTTGCGAGGTCGCATCAGGTCGCATTTTCATATTTTCCACGATCCACGACCCCGCGACCTAGCGACCTAGTCGCAAGGTCGCAAGGTCGCATGTGCATCTGTTTTTTTCCTTTGCGGCCCCGCGACCCAGCGACCTAGTCGCAAGGTCGCAAGGTCGCACCTCTTCAGTTTTCCGCCTTTTGTGACCCTGCGACCCAGCGACCTAGTCGCAAGGTCGCAAGGTCGCATGTGCATTTGTTTTCACGATCTGCGACCCTGCGACCCTGCGACCTAGTCGCAAGGTCGCAAGGTCGCATGTGTGGCTGTTTTCATGATCCGCGACCCCGCAACCCAGCGACCTAGTCGCAATGTCGCAAGGTCGCATGTGCGGCTATTTTCACGATCCGCGACCCCGCGACCTAGCGACCTAGTCGCAAGGTCGCAAGGTCGCATCTTGGCCATTCTCTTACAACTTGCGACCCCGCGACCCAGTCAGGTCGCAGGTCGCAACAACAGCCCAGGTCACCGGTCACAGAAAAGACTGGGTCGCGAGGCAGCCCGACGGTCCAGAAGATGAAAAGTCAAGGAAGCCCAAAGGGCAGGTTTCATATTATAAATACTCCTTCGGGAGCTTGTAATGGGGGGGTTTTGCTTTTCGAAACTCAAGAGATACATGGCATTGTATTGAAAGATTATACTCTTGTGCATATGAATACAGATAATTGTTAAAACACCCTATGGTTATGATGTGTTTTGCTGTGCGAACAATGTGTGTATTCCTTGTACAGTTTCAGAACATCCTATGATTAATGAAGCTGCACTTTTTATGTCATCATTTATGCGTCATGGCTATCTGTGTTGTATCAATGATGTTCAATTTATCATCTGTTCTATTAATGAATGTTAATGAACTATTTTTTTAGCATTTCGTTTTATCTTTCAGAAAGTAAAGGGACATCTCCCCATAAAGAACTATTTCTTTTGTGGTCATATTACCTTACAAGCAGTACCCCAAAGATGTGTTGCTAACGACACCTCCTTAGGCGTATATGCTTTATTTATTGCCTCGCTACGCATAGTGTTTTATTCATGTTTAATGCATCAATCATGTATTTTGTATCATGTGAATAAGTGTGTGTTCGCAGGTTCAATCAGGTTCTTTTGAGACCGAAGGAAGGCGTCTTAAGCGATAGCCGGAACCACACCTCGGACGGGATCCCTACTCCAAACGGTTCAAGGTCTAATTGGGACTTTCTAACGGGGAGATCCCCTACTGTTGGCCGGACATATTTTCCCGTCAACAGACACCCTAAAAAAACACCCAAAAATTCAACTTCTAAGTGTCCCAGCAAGACATTGGTGAGCTCACTCAAGTTCGTTAGAGCGATGCGCAGGTTCTTACCTCTCGTCTTACCGCCTAGCAATTGTGTCATTGGAGACGCTCTAGAAAATGAAATTATCAGAAATTCACTCTCCTAAGTGTCCCAGCAAGACATTGGTGAGCCCACTCAAGTTCGTTAGAGCACTGCGCAGGTTCTTACCTTTCATCTTACTGCCCGGCAACTATGTCGCTAGAGACACTCTAAAAACACATGGAAATTGCACTTCTAAGAAACAACTCTGATTGATTGGATCGTCACTTCCATCCTCGGCAACGGTGCCAAAATGTTGGGCTGTATTAATCACTATTGAATGAATAAACAATACACATAAATTATTAATCCAGGGACTTCTTTTTATTCCAATGACAGTTGCACTGTCTGTGCCGATACACTCAACCAGAAGAAATTCCAATTAAAAGAAATTGTTGCTAAAGTAAATGCTGGAAGTAAATCACTCATGCAGAAATAAAATGATCTACAAGACTATACTCACACTTCAATTAATATGATCTAGCGCGCCACACAAAAATTATTTAGCTGGTATCTCTAATCTCATATGTGTAACATCATACAAAATATTGAAATTGAAGCGGATATATTCACAGCTGAAATAGTAGCAACATCACCTCTACTGATACATAAACCAAAATACAAACACATATACACAACTACCTTAATCATTGTAATCCCTACTGAGAAGGAGGGCCCTTCCTCCCTAGCAGGGCACAGGTAGAGAAAGAACTTAATGGAAACTAAATTGAATAACACGTGTAACAACAATAACAGGATGATCTGTATTAATATGCGTAAAATTACAGAGCCAAAATAATGTTGTCCTCCGCTAACCTTTCGACCTCTAGGGCCGAGAACTATATAGCGGTTACATCTCAGAAAATCAAGGGATAGATTAGTCATGAGAATATTATGATTCTCATGCTGATAGAAATAGAATACACATGGTTATAACCACTTCTTAATAAAATTCTGACTAGAAAATTATAGATTACAATCAAAACCACCCATAGGATGTTATCCAAAAATATAATGCTAAACAACTTCTACAGCTATCGTAATAAAATCACAGATGTAGCATAATGACTAAAGCATAGGTTAGCAACAGGAGTTGACGAGATCCAGTCAGCGGTACAACTGTGTCAGCAGTTTTCCAACATGTTTGTAACAGCAGAGTGTAACAGCAGTTTGCCGGCAGGTCTATAATAGCAAAGTGTAACAGCATCATGTTGTAAAAATATTGCTGTAACAACACACCCTTAACTGCTCCTGTGTACCTCGTGCTTGGGATCTTTGGTGCTACAAATGACATCTGGAAAGACAATACAAAGACCATATATCTTCTCCAAACATTCATCCTCAATTAGTCATAAAAAGGCATGATATATCATAATAATTGATGAACTAGCAGAGTAATGAAAATAAGGTGAAAAAACACAAGTTAGGATAGAAAGGTAGGAAAAAGAGGCAAAGATAGTCCCATTGGTTATAATCATAAGGAAAAATAAGGAAAAAAAATGTAGGAAAAGTGTGCAAAAGTGGCACCCGGCAATTGGGCCTCCCTTGTCTTCAGAGCTATTGATAGGGACCCCTCCTCCATTCTCCTAACCATTGAACTAAGGCAATCTTCCTATTCATCACACCCATAGATCAACCACGATTGGATCCTTCTACCAGGTATAATATGTTGGTCCCTATGGAAAGAAAGGAATGCTAGAATTTTCAAAGACCTATAGAGGTCAGAAGAATAAATCATATCCTCCATCAAGCAAATCCTCCATGAATCGGTTGGCCTCTTGTAATATTTCAATCCTTCCAATCCTTCTTAGGAGGACCTAAGCATTCTACAAATGTTGGACATTTCTCTCCCTGCCACACCCCAAATATCCCATAACCCCCCTATAGTACATATCTCTCATGGCTACCTCTAGAGGCTAGCTTCATTAAGTTAAATTATGATGGCACTACCAAGGGCAACCATGGTAACTGGAGCTTCATGGGAGATTTTAGAAATCACACCAGGAAAATCATATGGCTCTATGACAGAAACTTAGGCCATTAAACAAAAAATGCAGTGAAACTTCAAGCACTGGAACATGGTTTAGCGATTTCAAGGGAACAAAACTTCTGGCCGCTAATCATGGAAGGAGATTCAATGCTCGCCAACCATGTGTGTCGAAAACTCCAACAAGTCTAAAGCGCGGCAAAAGTTTCGGATAGTTGGCATCTCAACAAGATCCTTCATTGGATATAAATCCACATCAACCATGCCAAGGAATTCTCCTTCCAAGCAGTCTGACCCAGAGCGAACTAGTTGGCGGATCGATTAGCCAATGTTGGGGTGGAAGGAAATATTCACCTCCTTTCCCAAGCATGGGATGATTTTGGGCAATCCACGGTTAAATCTAAATGCGCCATCATTATGAGGATTAAGCGATCGCACTGGTACAAATTGGATCGAACGTCAGTGGATCCTCCCTCAAATGACTCATGATCCCATCATCATTCATCATCCTTCGCATCAGAGGAGGTACCTCAGCCTCCATGTCCTATGCAGTTCGCTGCCCTTGGTGCCTATCCACCACCATGCAACCATGTCTCCTTAAGTACCCTCTCACCAGAGTGTGCCTTCTCATTTCCCCCCCCCCTGTCGCTTTCTAATCATCCTACCCTGCCCGTGGCCTATGTATACCTAGCCTCCAGCCTCTCTGTCATATTCCCCTATACGATTTCTCCTAGGTGCCTTCCCTACCCCTTCTTGATAATGTTCGGCCCTATTTCTCTACCTGGCAGCAATCTTCCCTCCACTCCCAATCTTCTCAGGTCCATTTGCTTCTTTCCCTACAACACTCGGCCCCCCAAACCTCCCAGCATCATGCCTCCTCGCAGCTCTGTTGCTCCTGCCCTAGGAAGAAGAGGTCACGGTCGTGGCTCATGCTGGTCCTCCCCTAATAGACCTCCAACAACAAGAGCAGCTAATTCAGCGCGCAATGTCGCCGTTATGTATGAGAACCTTAACACGTAGGATTCCAAGGCTCACATCCTCAAGCTGGAAGACAGAGCTAGGAATGTTCAACAATGGGTTTTCACGGAAGAGGTTGACGTCGACATCAATTGGATCTCGGATCCAGGGTTGACCAAGGTGAGAGAAAACATCTTCATCAAAGCCATTGAGCTCCATTGGAAAACAAATACTATGCTGCTTATGGCTCTGCAAGAGTAGCTAGACAGAAAAAATGTTGTGAAAAATAAAATCGATGCCCTCATGGAAAAGTTCCTGATTTATGTGGGTGAGATTCATCACCATTGATTTGTGGACAAGAATTCTCCTCACTACATGATGCTCAAGCATAAAACAAAAAATCTACATGGGATACTTGAAATCAAAGGGGAGGTGGCAGGGCCCTCCATGTCTCTAAAATCCCAACATGTCATTTGCGAAGGTAGCACCCTGAAGCGCCCCATCAGCCTCGACGACAACCTAGATGAAGACACTGCCTAGTGTCTTTCTCAAGCCTTTGCAGTTTCTAGGATCCCTTTTTCTTATGAATGGTTTTCTCCTAATCCACTCGAAACACCTTTTTGTACAGTTTCTCCGCATGCTTTACTCTCCTCTATGTGCGAAGCCAAAATGAATTTTTTTGTTCTGGGCTTTGCTCCCACCTTTTTCTAAGATATGTCACCCTCTCAGCAAATTCCAATGTAAATTTACTCTTAATAGGGACAACTTTTCTAATCAGTTCTTGGCTCCGGGTGTTGAGCTTCTGCACTCACTCGACGACTTACTATGCAATCTTTTTTCCAAATGTTAATAGAAATTTTTAATTTACAAAACAAAAAAATATTATGATCTTTTCCAACTTTTCATGTCTGAGTGCCTTAGTAAACATGTCTGTGATCACTCTAAAGTATGAAAATGTGTCAGATGAATAACTTTGGCCTATACATAACCTCGAATCAAGTGTTATTTGGTATCAATATGCTTGCTTAGATCATAAAAATTGGGGTTTTTGGCCAACTGAATTACATAATATTTTTCAGTAACTAGTGGATTTGAAGCCTTTTGTTTCTCCTGCAAGTATTCAAGTATTTTGCAAATTGCAAAGCCAATTGATTCTTTTGTAGCTTGAGTTGCGGCAACATATTCGACGAATCAACAAGAACAAATTGGTTAAGTGATCTCCAATTGATGGCTACTGATCCAATATTCATCAAATAACCAGAAGTAGAGACCTTGTTCTCCTTATCTCCATCGAAATCAAAATATGAGTAGTAGGTGAGATGGAAATATGAAATCTTGGAATATTTGATGCTATATGTTCGAGTGTCTTTCAAATACTTGAGCACTCGCTTTTCTTCATTCCAATGAACTTCACATGGTTGATGCATGAACTTGGAAAGTATCCCTACAACAAAATCTATGTCAAGTCGAGTAGTAGTTAGAAAATTCAAACTTTCAACAAGTTTCTTGTGCTTTGTTGGATTTTTAAATGTACTTCCTTCAATGGAAGTAAGCTTCACATTTTTCTACATTGGAGTAGCAAAAAGATTAGAATCATGCATCCCATATTTGTCCAATAGTTCTCCAATATACTTATTTTGAGAAATAAAAATATATTTGGGTATCTAATCAAATTCAATCCCTAAAATAATGCAATAAACCCAAATATATTATGTTGAAAACTTTTAATAATTTTCTTTTAACGAACACAATATAATTATCATTATTTCCCATGGTCATCAAGTCATCTACAAATACAACTGAATTTTGAATATTATTAACAAAAAGAGTTGGATCATCCAAATCAAATAACTTATAATTCAACTTGAGAAGGTGTTCAGCCAATTTTTCATACCAAGTGCAAGATGTTTGTTTCATTCCATTCAAATCTTTCACCAACTGATATACCTTTTTCTCTTTTCCTTTGATGGAAAAACCTTTTGGCTGAAACATATAAACACCCTCCTTTAAATTTCCATTCAAAATTTATTTTTTTCATCCATATGGTGTATCTTCCAGCTATTTTGAGCTGCAAGAGAAAATATAGTTCTAATTGTTAAGAATTTGGAGGGGCGGTGATTAATTAAAATTCTCTCCTTGATAATTACTTGTGATCTTACTTCTTTTACTTATGTCTTCTCTTCTTAGCTTATTTATTCTTTCATCATGTCAATTACCAAAAACACAAGAAACAAAAACTTAGGCTCTTTGAACCAGGGAAAAACTTCTCCCTCTTGGAAAGGAAAACCCACAAGAAATTTTTCTTATAGACTTTCAGATGACAAGTACCATAACCATGACACAGACCCTAGAATTTTATATGCCTTCAAGACCTTGTCACTTCATCTTCAATGACTCTATTATCACTAGAAAATCAGACAAGCAAAGGACATCATGAAATGTCAAGCAGAAGGATTTACATGGTGGAAAAACATTACAGAATCTGGAAAATTTAACTTTCTCTAAGGTCAAAAGGAAAAATTATTAAATTGCGCAAAGAAAACATTGGCACAATGCACATCACACACCCTTTTCTTCGATAACAGTGCAATTCTTCGTGTCTATCCCTCAATAAGCTGCGCGGTCCTGGGTATGGCAGAAGGTCACCATCTGGGTGTTGAACCCTTAGTTAAACTGAGAGGGGGGGTGAATCAGTTTAACACATTCACGGAATTTAAAAACTTTCCTTTAAACTTGTTTACACCTTCATTTCAAGATCAAATTAATATTTGAGCAATCTTAATATGTGAGCAGCAAGTATTAAGCAGATTAGATACTATAAAAACAAACTTAACGTGTGAGCAGCAAGTATTAAATAGACTAGATACACCATATCAACACATAAACATCATGCACATGGACAACAGATATAAGTGGAAAAATGTAAGGGAGAAAACCACATATTGTTATTGTTGTGATGCAAAGGCAAGCTCCAACTCCCTCTCACCACTGATTTTATGTAGGCTCCTGTTGAAGCCCCGAAAATCGGGTCTACAACAAGGGGGATACCCACCCAGTCCGGACCTTGGTTAGCAGCTCCTTTTCCGTTTGGTGTAGTGGGTCCGACTGGGGATAATGGGACCAGTTTCCCAATATGTGTGTGTGTGTTGAGAATAGATATTTTCCTTTCTAAAAAGGTTCCTAAGTGAAATTCTTTTATTCTATTTCTAATCTAATCATATGCAAATTGTATTCTAATTAAAACAGAAATATCTAATTCTAAACTAATCCCGGGATAAAATCTTGTTTATGCGATCTAAAATGATTTCGAATAACAATCGATAATAAAGATCATTCAAATGTTATAAGAAAATAATTCAATAAAAATAAACCACTTCATATAAAAAGTTAGATGAAACAGTTGTGGAAAACATATCGCATAATAAGCTATTCATACATTAAGCGTAAATAAATAGATATCACCGTACAAAAGTTCCAAATGATAACTTAAGCATTCAAGCATCAATATATAAATAACTGAACATAAATATCACTTTTAACATAGAAGCATAATAGTTAAGAGATAAAAGTACCATTTATAACTGGTTCTACTCATGAGCTAGAAGCAATAATGATTTATCTCTTCTTAATCTAACATCTACTAAGAGTACAGAAATGCAACATTAGTAGCAGATATTAGACACAGATATCAATAAATCTCGTTCCATTCATTCATCGAAACCTCCTCCGAGGGTGCAGAAGTGCATGTTCTGAGGATAAGTTTTTGACAAATTTCAGGACCCTTCTCTAAATGCATGAGAAGGGTTTAAATACTACTAACTAAATCTAATTATAGTTTATTACAAAATTTTTAGGATTTGGTTTAAATGACCGTCCTTTTTCTAGGCAAAAATAAAGAAAAACTAACACTAAATCTAAAACTAAAATTAACAACTAACTACTTATGAATTTGGTCTTTGAATTTGCAAGCATCCAGCATTGAGTTGAGAAGAGGGGGCTAGCCGACTTCAGATTTTAATTGTCCTGAAAAAACGGAGTCGACAAGTGTTGGCGCGATCTTCTCAGCAGAATTAATGATGCAATTAAGAGTACTGCATTGACTGTGTGGTTTTACTAGACACGTCCAGTAAGAATCCTAGTTTAACTTTGTCAATCCTTGAATTTATTTTGCCTTCTCTTCAGCTTTCTGTTTCCACTCTGTTTTCAATTGATGTGCTTGTGGTAGGTATCCCGGAATGGTTTCTGAAATTAAATTAACCTTGTGCAAATTTTCATCTACACAATCAGTAATGTGGCTCGCTGCTGTAGATACTTCCTCTGCTGCTTTTTCTGCCTCTCTGATCTGTGCATCCCATTTATTGAAGAGAATTTATTTATGGCTGTCATTGATAATTGGTGCTCCTACTATTTTTCCTTCCTCTGTCTTTTTCCATGCCAAATAATTAGTAACTCTTTCATTAGTTAAATCATAATCATGTCGTAATTCTACGACATGATTAGTGATTTTATCACTTTTTTGACAAAAATAGTTCCACTGTGAAATATTTTGGCATAATATATCTTGTTGTTGCAGTAGTTGATTATTCAAATAAATAGACTCTAAGATAAACTCTGTAAGCTTGGGGTCGTCTTTATGCGTTTCTTGCATAATCTGTATTTGTTTCTCTTTTTCGGCCAAGCTTTTCTGATACCCGATCTGCATTTGCTAAAACTCTTGCTGTAACTTTTCAAATCGTATCTGTGCTTCACTGTTGGCATGTGCTTGTTGCAATTGTTGTTTCAGAACTTGTATTTGGTCCTCTTTTTCATTTAATAACAGCCGTACCTCAGATGCTTTGTCAATAGTTGTGGAGGCATAAGCTCCTGTAATTTGAGATAATTTAGTAAGGTTTTCAGTTGGATCCGTAGTAGGATCTTTCCATAAAACATCCAATTGTTTTGCATCAGTAGAGAGCGCACTATATAATTTCCTCTTCTTTCTTTGCTTCCTTACTACTCCTTTATGTTGCGGGCTATAAAATATATCCAGAGGAGGAATTTCCTCAATTTTAAGTACAAGCTCGGCAGAGGGAGTAATGGGTATATGTTCTGTTTCTGTGACATTGCCACTTATTTCTGTAACCAAACCTTTTGCTGTCTGTACAGGAGTTTGTATGTTCTGTCCTTCAACATTAATAAAATCATTAAATGTTTCCCATTCTTTATCTAACTGAGTGCTGATGGATGGTTGTTGTACATTAAGAAATGGAAGATTCAACTGTGGAATAGTTGAAGTCTGTTGTTGTGAGATCTCTTTTGATTGAGCTGTATCCTTCACCGAGCCTTCACTTTTATCCTGATCAGATTTTTTAGAATGTTCAGAAATTTCTTTGTCAGACTTTGACTTAGACCTTTCTAAATCTGAGCTGCAACTGAGACTGACACTAGGAGTTGGTTCCCTTGCGGGTTCCAAGCGCAAATTATCCACAGGAATAGTGGTTAATCTTCTTTCTCTGTACATTTTGAATTCTTGAAATTCTTCTGGGGAAAACCGTGTTTGAGCTAAAGGAAAAATTTCTTTAAATGAACATTTTTCTTGAAACATATCATCAGAAAGATCTTCTTCTCTAGAAAATACTCTTACTTTGACTGCAGTGGTGAAATTCTTGGCGACGTCATAAGGGTCGAATAGCCTTTTCGGAAACTTAAACAATTGTAAACATGTAATATTGTTTACTTCCTTAAATGCATGACAAACATCAAATAATGAAAAAGCCCTGCAGGAAACAGGAAATTGTGGCCAAATGGCCTTCTTTTTATCTTTTAATTCTTTTGTCAAACCTCCCTCTCCACAGGTTTGGTATGCAATTTCCCGAGCTATAAGTTTGTCCGGAACATACAAGGGTAGAACATGAGGAGAATAAAAGCTTCCAAAAACCCTCACATAAGTAAATAACTCTTCTCCAAACCATCTTGCGACAGGGAGAATGTCTACTTCTGCTTTAGGGGAGAACCTTGGAGCATACTTATTATACAACACTCTGTACAGAGGCAACATTATGCCATGGAAAATTTTGTAAAAATGAGGAACGAACTTTGATTCCCACAACTCTTTGTGATAGACATGAATGGGCAAGGGATCATGAATTTTCCATTTCCAACCCATTAAAGGGAACTTATAAACAAAGCATATTGAATCCATAATATAAGAAGATAGATAAAAAGGAGGATAAATCCTCTGAGACACAGTCCGTTTAGACCGGTAATTGAAAATAGCCGTGGCTAAATTATCAGACAGTATTTTAGCCCAGTCTACAATGGTGGCGTTAACAACAACATTTAATAAGGGAAGCCATTCAGGTAAAAACTTATTAATGTCAGGCTTTCCAAAAAGCCTACATAACATAGCAGCAGCAAAACAATATGGAGAAGTGAGTGAACCGGTACTGTACATACCGTGTTTATCTTTCTTCAGTGGTTTATCTCTTTTGGACCATTCTTTGGTGCATTCCTCCAAGTTTGCATTTTCTTTGGCAAATTTCTCCATAAATTGTTTGTTGTAATTTGCCTGAGGTTCCGGTAAATGATACATTAGCCTCAAATATTCTGGAGTAAATGACCCGATGAGCTCTTGATCTAGAGTTTTAAACTGTCTGTCCGTAATATTAGTGCTATCCAGCACCCATTTGACCATGTCTGTATACGGAAGAATTCTAGGTCTTGCTGCTATCCGGTGCAAAAACGAACAAGCCAGCTCTGTAAGAGATGCTTCAGAAGAATTACTTGAGCCCGAAGTAGCCGCAACATCCATTACTCTTGGGTTTTCTTCTTCAAGCAAATTAAACATACCCTCCCAAGTGGTGATGCCAGTGTCTTTGTTGCAAGCAGTGTCTGCATACAAGGATTCCATCTCTTTATTTTCAGAACTCGGAGCTTTCTCTTTCTTTCCCATAATGCTTTGAATATTGCTTTGTATAGTCTCCTATTCTTCGCGCCTGCAGTTTTACGAATTAAGTGAGAATAATGATATGAGAAAGGTGACGGGATAGTTTTAAATGCTGAAGGCGTATGGAATATATTATTTTAACATGAAATAACCTTTCAATCAAAACAAAATCCCTTTTCATTAATAATTGACAATCCATCCATTAACTTTACATTAAGGCGCATAACGGGTCTCGATTTACTCAAAGATTTTCTTCGTACAACGAGCTTCAAGAATCTGCGATTTGCTTTGCAATATCGCAAAATCGCAATATCGCGGATCACAACTTTCGCAAATCGAAATCATCGCAAATCGCAACTTTCGTAAATCGCAATCAGTAACATCGCGAAATCGTAATATCGCGACATCGCAATATCGTGAAATCGCAATATTACAAATCGAAACTTTCGTAAATATCAATCAGTAACATCGCAAAATCGTAATATCATGACATCGCAATATCATGAAATCGCAATATCACAAAATACAACATATGAAAAATATCCGTTAATATATTTTCTGTGATATGCAATTTGCGATAAATATTTTTCTGCATAGTTTTTTGGATCGCGTGCGATGGATGTGATATTCAAAGAAAGGTTTTATTCTAATCTATCATAAACTTAAGTTTATTTAAATATTTTCCAAAGAAATTTCTTTAAGTTAATGATAGTAGGTTTTATTGAAAATGAAAATAAACACCAATAAATTTTTGGATTTTTAAACTAAGGGTCTCCACTTATTTAGTATTATTACTAATACTAAATAAGAAGGGGGGTTGTTGCTGGCCACAAAAATTGGCGATTCACCTGGAAGAACCAGTTATCTCTGCTTTTGAATTTTCTAAACTTTTCAAAACAGAAAATTTTCCAGAAAATCAAACTTTATTATAAAAAGACAAAGTACATTATGCTTTAATCTAAGAATGATATTTCATTTCTTCTATGATCAACTTTGACTATTCACTTCCTCAAGCTAGTCCTTGTATCTACATCAGTCATTACTTGGTTTAAAAAAATAAAACAAAAGACTTCTCTGTAAATCAGTTTTAAATATGCTCATTTTTCGTAGGTAGAGCCACTGCTGCCAGCAAGCGTTTTTAGCCTCGACAGGGTTACCTGTTACCCAGCAATGATCCTGTGTCCCACTTAGAGAAGTATACAATTTTCAAAGAGAAATCCATATTCACACTTATTGCTTTTATTTTCTTTTTTATCCTTAAAGAACAATGTCTTGGTTTGATAGCCAATTTACGACAGTGCCATTCACTTGATTTATAACTTTGCTGAACAAGCTGGCTCATGATGAGACCCCTTGCCTTTCGATTGCAATAATCTTGAGTCATTGCCCTATTGTGGTATGCAGTATTGGCAAAGTCAGCAAGCTATAATATCTATGATCATGATAAGTCGGCTCGTGATGAGACCTCTTACTCTTTAAGTTAAAAGTGTATCATTGGATTATTTTCTGAACTTTGTAATTTTTCTAGGTGGGGAGGAAGTCATTGTTTCCTTAAGATAGCTCTGGACGACAATAATAGAGTTTTTTGGAAAGAAATTTTCTACAAAGAAACTTCGTTTTGTTATTGATACCTTTTATTGGACTGATATAAAACAATCTTTCACCCAAAGTTGCTTTTCATCAAAATTTTCAAAGTTGAAACTAAAATCATTTCTAGATTTAAAAATTTTAATTGTATCTTTGAATAATAATGATCAATATTCTAAAAAGACTTCTATTTATATAAGTGAAGAAATAAAATCTTAAAAAGAGAACTTGTATCTTTTTCATGAATTCCAAATGTAACCATTAACAACTGGTTTTATTATGAACAACAAAGAAAACTAATCTATAAAATAGAAGAATGATCTCCTATGGAAAATATTTTTTAAGGATCTGTCCATTAACAGGTAAAGATTCTCTTTTCCCTGTTAAATCCTGTAATATAAAAGTTGATGGACCTATGATCTCTGCAATTTGGAAAGGACCAAGCCACATTCGTTGAAATTTTGTATGTTTTCCTTTTTCCTCATGAGCCTTGTCCCATTTTAGAACTAAATCTCATATCTGAAAGTCTTTTCTGGTTATCATGTTTGAATCAAAAGAAGCTTTAACTAATGCTTGATGATGAGCATGAGTTACTTTGGCTTTTTCTCGTTGTTCTTCTAACTTAATTATTTCCATCTGCCTTAATTGTAAAGAAGAAGTTGGTTCTTCATCAATATATTGGACTAAGGCTAAAGAAGGGATTGTTAGATGAGTTGGAAGAACTACTTCTCTCCCATAAACTAAATTAAAGGGAGAAGTGCCAATAGAAGCCTTCTGCGTTATTCGATCTGCCCATAAAGCATATATTAAATATTTATGCCAATTTTTATGATTTTGATCAATGGTTCGCTTAATGATTCTGATTAAATTTTTATTTGTGGATTCAGCTAACCCATTTCCCTGTGGATAATAATTGGCAGAATATTTAAGTTTGAAACCTCTCTTGAGTGCAAATTCAGTCATAGCATTACCAGAAAAATATGATGCATTATCTAACATTAAAGCAGAAGGTAAACCAAACCTGGTGATTATGAACTGATCTATAAACTCGATGATATGCTCAGCATTAGCAGTCTTGAGAGGGACTGCTTCTACCCATTTCGTAAAATAATCAGTTGCTGTAATGATATACCTATGTTGTTTAGAAGAGTGAGGAACAATCTCACCTATTATGTCCTATCCCCATTGATCAAAAGGCTGCTCAATGTTGACTGGTTGTAATGGTAATGATGGTTTCTTTTGTCTTCCAGCTGCAGTTTGACAAATTTGACATTTCTTTGCATAGTTATGTGAATCTTTAAATAGTGTGGGCCAGTAATAGCCTGCACGGAGGATCTTATGTGCAGTATCATCTCCAGCGTAATGTCCACCTGATGGCCCATCATGAAGTTCCTGCAAGACTTTTTCAGCTTCATATTTCTCCAGACATCTAAGAAGAACAAAATCATAATTCATCTTAAAAAGAAAATCACTCACAAGCTGATATTGTTTAGCCTTCAATCTTAAAGCTCTTTTCTTGGTGTGATCAAGATTTGGAGGAGCATATCCATTCTTCAGATAAAATATGATATCAACATATAATGATTCAACATTGTTTAGGCTTACCTCATATGTTTGTATTTCCTCAGATGGTTTTTCAGAAATAAGCGATGCTCCAGCTAGTATTTTGCAAAAACCTTGACCTCTTACAATATTTGCTGGTTTGATTTCTACATCATATTCTTGTAAGGCAGTAACCCAATTGGCTCTTTTCTTACCCACATCTTTTTGGACTAAAAGATTTCTTACCGCTGGAAACGGTACTATGATTTTTGTATGGGTTTTGAGTAGAAAGGGTCTGAAATATTTAATTGATTTGAAAACAGCATAAGCTTGTTTCTCCACATCTGAATAATTCAATTCAGCTCCCTGTAAATTCGAACTGAAAAAGGAAATTGGAGCTTCTGCTTTGTCTTGATTTTCTTGAGTGAGTATCACAGCATATGATTTATCAGAGGCAAATGTATACAAAATAAAAGGATCAGAAAAATTTGGAGTTGCTAAAGATGGAGCATTAATAATTGCTTGTTTGATCAGATTGAATGCCTCATATTCGTCTTTGCCCCATTTGAAGTTTGAATTATTTTTAATCATTGCTTGCAAGGGAGATACAATTCTTGAAAAATCTGGCACAAATCTCTTTACAAAATTAATCTGGCCAAGAAAATATTGCATAGCTTTTTTGTTGTGAGGTAAAGATATTTCAGAAATTTCCTTGATTCTATCAGGATCAATATGAATTCCAGATTTTGATACTATGAATCAAAGAAGTTTTCCTTCGCTTAATGCAAAAAAGGACTTTTTCAGATTAAGTGAAATTCCATACCTTTGACAACGTTGGAAGATCTGCTTCAAATCTCTAAGATGATTGCTTCGTTTTTTGGAATATACAGTTATATCATCCAAGTAAATTACCACTGATTTGTTAACTAATCCTTTGAAAGCAATGTCCATGGCTCTCTGAAATGTGGCACCAGCATTAATCAGACCAAAAGGCATCTTTTGATATGCGTAAGTGCCCCATTTGGTTCTAAATGTAGTTTTCAATTGATCATCAGGATGGACTAATACTTGATTGTATCCAAAGAAACCATCTAAGAAAGACATTAATTCTGATCCTGCAACTGCCTGTAATATTTGCTCCATAGGAGGCAAAGGAAAATTATCTTTTTGGCAGGCTTTATTAAGGTTTCGAAAGTCAATGCAAATTCTAATATCTCCGTTCTTCTTTCTAATAGGAACCATATTGGAAACCCATTTAGAATGTCGAACGGGAAAAATAATTTTGGCTTTCAATAACTTATTGAGTTCAGATTTGATTTGATTTTCTAGATTGTGATGGATCTTTTTTAACATTTTTTGGACAGGTTTTTCATCATTTATCATTGGGATAGTATGTTGGATGATAGAAGTGTCATAAGTTTTGAGTTCATCATAGTTCCAAGAAAAGACACTTTTATATTGTTTCAAAAGACGAACATATGCTAATTTTTCTTCAGGAGCTAGGCCAAGGCCTAGGTTGATATTCTGTGGTTTTGGCATCAGTTCCTAGATTTACTAATTCATAATTCAACGTTGAAATTTTTAGTTTTGAATTGGTAGATCTTTTAAATCGATCTTTTAAATCATAAAGGTCTTCTAACTTGATTACTGACTTTGGCATAGCATTATTGGTGCTATCTTGGAGCAATTGTCTGTCATGTTGGTCTTCATCAATTATTTGATTAGTGTAAGATCCTTCAGATGTGAGAAAATTTACAATATCAGGATCATCATTGAAAATCCTCCAATTGGTAACGTTATCAGGAATTGAGGGTCTAAAGATTAATTCGATTGAAAATCGATCAGGACTAAAGTCTTCTGTAGGAATGAGTTTGGACGCTACATTAGCTAGGAGGTCTGAACTAGCATTCTGAATTTTGGGAATTGATGAAATATTAAATGCTATAAAATTTTCAGTCAGATCTTGGACTAAAGATTGATAATCCTTTAAATGACCTGATAAACAATGTATTGTTAGAAATATTATCATTGATGGCAAAGAAAGCAAAGAACAACAGTAGGGAATATGTACATCAGAAGGCAGAGGCAGAGGTCGAGCAGCGATGAAGCAGAAATAGGAAAATGAGACAGGCGGAAGAACACTGCTAAAGCGTAACAGTAAAATACAGAGGCAGAGTGAAACGGTCGAGCAGTGGAGGCAGAAGCAGCGAATATGGAGGCAGTGAAACGGTTGAGCAGTGGAGACAGAGGCAGTGAAGCGATCGAGCGGCAGAGGCGTTAGCACAGCAGAGGCACAGAAAATTTCGGGAATCGCTTAACCCCAAGCGGAAGGATACATAAAACAAATTCCGGGAATCGCTTAACCCCAGGCGGAAGGATACATAAAACAAATTCCGGGAATCGTATAACCCAAAGCAGCAAAGTATATATATATATATACAAATCTCATTCTGGGAATCGTTACCCACGCAGGAGTATACATACAGCGCATTACATATTCAACGCCTTATACACAAAGGTTCAAAGCATAATATTAAATGATATGGAGCGCTTTATTATCAGAACCCAAGTACCTTATATGGTGGGACCCTTCCCAATCACATCGGATTTAAGCAAGGCATTGAAACATGCAACAGAAATTTGCGATTGCGATTGAAGACCGGACCCGATGGGTGTATGAATTATGATTCAAATGTATTTGAAGTCCAGCATAATTGCATCGAATCAGTCTAATCGCCTCGGAGATTATAAGAGCATCGAAACATCACAACAGAAAATTGCGATTGCAATTAATCGCAATTAGAGCAGGAGTGGTCAATAGCATCAGAGTATTCGAAGTCGCGATTGCGATCAATTGCAATCAGAGAAATCGCAACAGTGACCAATCGCAATTGGAGTTAAAGCGGAGCATCGAGACATGCAAATGGAATTTGCGATTGCGATTAATCATATCGCATCAGAGTAATCGCAATCGTAGCTTCGGAATATTGGAATGTTGGTACATTCAAATGGAAATTTCGATTGCGATCAATCGCAATCGGAAGAAGTCAAGTATAGCATCGGAAAGCGTGGCAAGTGGGCCCGAATATATGACATTCTATTGATTATAGTGGAAGTGGCAATGTATATGTTAAAACTTTATATAAGCTCACCAAGAATTGAAATTACTATATATATATATATATATATATATATAAGGCACTGTTATAAAACATTGTGGCGATTATATTGAAATATGCCGCGTGGTTTGTGGACCCACGGGCTTCGGCTCAAGGTGGAGGGCGATTATTTATTTAAAACAATTGGGATGTATGTCTGTTCCGCTTGCGGAAATAGCCACATCAACAAGACACTTGCCACGTACAGAGCGTTGGAATTTGTCCAGAATTACAGTCAACAGTTTCATATATATATATAAAGCGCTGATATAAAAATAAAAATAAAAATGCAGCTCATAAATTTAGGAGTTACGCAGCAGCCATAAACAGAAAGGCATACAGAGGAGAGAAAGGGACCAACACAATCAAAGAAAAGACAAATACTCAGTGATCCAAAAGCCTGTATGAGTGAGCTGGAGCTCTCATTGTAATTAAATGTAATATTTTAATTGGTTTATATTGTTTGTGATGCATTGGCAAGTCTCCAAAAGAGAGCAAATATCCCACTGTAATATTAAAATAAGCACCTATAGCTATGTTTATTGAATAAGCTAATAAAAGGAATGAGAAGACAGAAGCCAAAGAGTCATGACTGTTCAATCCAAATTCTTTGTGAAATAAAAACAGTCATGTGAAGAACTCTATAAATAATATCATCTTGATATGAAAATAGAGGTTAGAGAGAGTAAATCCAGAGAAGGCATAATATAGAAGTGTGAGGCAGAGAATATTAAGAAAAGAAGTGCAGAAAGAGAAGCTACATAACAGAGTTGATATCTGAGGTAAATCAGCAAATTTTCAGTTTGATAAATTGAGGAAGTTGGAGCTTCCCTATCAAGTTGCAACTTGATAGTTGTCAGTTGTAGCTGACTGAGGTTGGAGCCTCCTGTAGGTTGGTGCCTGCAGAAAATTGAAGGGAGTTGGTGCTTCCTTGCAAGTTGTAGCTTGCAGAATTGAGGTAGGAGCCTCCTGTAGGTTGGTGCCTGCAGAAAAACAGTGGTGAGAGGGAGTTGGAGCTTGCCTTTGCATCACAACAATAATAAGATGTGGTTTTCTCCCTTTATGGGTTTCCACTTATATCTGGTGTCTCTATGTGTGCTTCTCATGTGTTGATGTGATTATTTCAATCTGCTTAATTGCTTGCTGGTCTCAACAGAAGTATGGTGTCACATTTAATTAATATTGGCTGCAAATAAGACTGTTCACATATTAAGCTGTAAATAATTTTGGTGAAAATTTTAAAAGGATTATGTATGTATTAAACTGATTCACCCTCCCCCCCCCCTCTCAGTTTAATTAAAGATTCAACATTTGGTATTAGAGCCAAGTTCCTTAGTACCAATCTAACAACTGAAAGGAGATCCTAGGTTCTCAGGATGGCTAGTAAAGAAGGATGCTCAACAAATAAAGCCCCTTTCTTCACTGGTGAAAATTATGCTTTCTGGAAAATCAGAATGAGGACATACATAATGTCTCTAGGAATAGAAGTCTGGGGTGTTGTGGAATTAGGATATGCCCCAAAGGCAACTGACACAGAGAAAGAAACAAAACAAGATTTTGTGGCTAATGCAAAAGCCATGAATGCCATCTTAAATGGATTGTGTGAAGAAGATTTTATTAAAGTAATGCACAAAGACACTACCAAAGAAATGTGGGATACTCTGGAGAACATCCATTAGGGGGACAAGAAAGTAAAGACTGCCAAACTTCAAGTCTACAGAGCCCAGTTTGAAAACTTAAAAATGGATGATGATGAAGACATTGCTAGCTTCTTTCTAAAGCTTTCAGAAATAGTAAATAACATGAAGGCTCTAGGTGAAAACATAAAAGAAGCTGTAATTGTACAAAAGATTCTAAGATCTCTTCCACCCAGATTTAATCCCAAGGTGTCTGCAATAGAAGAAACAACTAATTGGGAGACCTTGACCATGAACCAGCTACTTCGAAATCTAACAACATATGAGATGAGGCTCCCATAGAAGAAGCCAAGTACGAGGGAGGCAGCCTTCAAAACAGAAAATAAGAAAGAAGAAGAGGGAGGCATATGCTCTTGCTCAGATGAAGAGGAGGCAAAATTTGTCAAGAAATTGGATAGAGGATCAGGTAAATAGAAAGGTAAAATTCCTTTCAAATGCTTTAACTGTGGAAGAGTTGGACACTATGCTGCTAAGTGTCCTCACAAGAAAGTAAGGAATCAACCTCAAGAGCTAGAGATCAATAAATCAAAGAACTAGCAGAAAGGAAAGAAGTTCAGCAGAAAATCCTTCTATGCTCAACAAGACAGCAATACATCTGAAGGTTCAGATGAACCCTTAGGTGAAGAAGGAACCTCTGAATTCTTATTGATGGCCATAGAAGAACTTGAAGGACTCCTGCTATAAGATGAAGAAGAAGAAGGGGAAGTCGACCTTGAGGGGGAGCTAAGAAGTGCATTGGAAGAGATTGACAGACTCAAACTGAAATGCAGAAAACAAAAGGACATTCTTCTCAAGTATGTAAGAGAAGAACAAAACTCAGAAGTCCTCATACGTGAAGGTAGAGCTTGAAGAAGCCAAAAAGATAGAAGACATGTTACTTCAGCAAATCAAAGATAAAACCCAAGAACAAGAGAAGCTGGAAGAAGAAGTAGTATGCCTCAAGAAGAAACTAGAAAATTCTCAAAGAAATGTGGCTATAAACTCGTCTCAAACAACAAGCTCTAGTAAGTTGAATGAAATTCTGGTTGCTCAAAGATCCCCTATGATAAAAACTGGAATAGGCTATGATGGAGAATCAAGTAAAAGCAAAGAAAAGGTTGACAGAGAGAAAGAGATTATTTTTGTAAAAGAAAAGAAGAATGATGAAGCAGCTCAAACAATTACTACAAAAGAAGATACCTGTAATGAGAAAGATAGAGATCAGAAGAAACCACCAGTAGTCAAGAATGGAATAAATACTAAGACAATAGGGAAAGAGACATATGCCTCTGAATATATCAAACTTGGAAGTTTTCAAAGGAGGCTCTTCCCTCCTATGAAGAATGCCACCTGTTATGCTTGCCACAAGCTAGGACACATTGCTGCATATTTCCATGCAAAGAGGAGTAATTCAAACCAGCAAATGAAGCAAACATTGAGCGCCTCAAACAAATGGCCCCGGAAGAGACAACCTTACATCGGGTATGCAAATAGTTTCTATGGTTACTGCTTCTATTGTAAGGAATTTGGTCATAAAATCATTGAGTGTAGAAAGTATGAAAAAAGGTTAATGTTTAACACCTCAAGGAGGTTTATGAATCAAAGAAATTCTGTTCATACTCACAATTCTACAAAAACTATAATAAAATGTTGTATATGCAATCAAGTTGGACATATGCCTTCCAAATGTCCTCTCAGAAGATGTAGTTCATCACCTCACAAAAGATATCAAACAAAAGGGTGCCTCCAATGGATAAAGAAAATGAATAAATGTGACTTGGCTCTAACTATTCAAGATCTGAAGAGTCAATGGTATCTGGACAGTGGCTGCTCTAAACACATGACAAGAGACAAAAGCAAGTTTATAACTCTTGATGATAAGAAATCAAGCAATGTCACTTTTGGAAATGACAAATCAGGAAAGATCAAGGGAAAAGGATCAGTCAGCATAGACAATGGTAGAGGAAAGGCCCAAGATGTACTATATGTAGATGGCCTGAAAGAAAATTTACTGAGTGTCAGTCAGATGTGTGATAAAGGCTGTGAAGTTCTCTTTAGAGCACAAGATTGTGTAGTCAGGTCAAGCACAACAGGAAAGACTCTACTCAAAGGTGTTCGAACAGAGAGCAATGTGTACATAGTAAAAGAGGAGGATGAAGCCTGTCATCTTAGCAAACTGGAGGAGTCATGGTTATGGCATATGAGATTGGGACATCTCAGTTTCGACCATATCATCAGACTGAGAAAAAAGAAAGCTGTCAGAGATATGCCAAAAGTAAAAAGGCCTTCAAATACCATATGCAAATCTTGTCAGTTGGGGAAAAAAACACGCACATCCTTCAAAGCCAAGAGGAGTTATCAACAAGAAGACCACTCTAGCTTGTGCACAGTTCGCTACACATACTGCCAAGAACTAAAACACAGTGGAAGTCTACTTCATGCGATAATAGATGATTTCTCCAGAATGACATGGGTTTCTTTTCTCAAGAATAAGTCAGAAGCTCTGGACAAATTCAAAATATTTAAAGCATTAGCAGAAAATCATACAGGATGCAAGCTGAAATGCATCAAATCAGACAAAGGAGGTGAATTCACACATTATGACTTTGCAGATATATGCAATAAATGTGGCATCAAACAACAATTTACTATTGCAGGGACACCTCAGCAGAATGGAGTAGCAGAGAGACAAAACAGATCTATTCAAAAAATAGCCAGAGCCATGATGCAAGAGAATAATATTCCACAAACCTTCTGGGCAGAAGCAGTACACATAGCAGTGCATATTCTGAACAAATCCCACTTAAGGCCAAGCAGTGACAAGACTCCCTATGAACTATGGCATGGGAAACCTGCTTCAATTAAACATTTTAGAATATTTGGAAGAAAGTGTTACATAAAGAATAATGATGAAAATATTGGAAAATTTGATGCAAGAGCAGATGAAGGGATATTTCTAGGATATGCATCCAAGAGTAAAGGGTACAGGTGCTACAACAAGACTCTTCGGAAAATAGTTGAATGTATTGATGTGAGATTTGATGAAGAACTTCCAAACAATACTAGAAATACAGATTGTAGTAGTCCATCAGAAAACCATGAAGAAGAAGACCAGAATGATGATGAAACAATCAAGACAACAGAAGATGCAGAACTGAGCTCGAAATCCCCCTCAAGATACACTCAGAAGAATCGTCCTGAAGATCAGATCATAGGAGACAAGAAAGCAAGGGTCCAGACAAGAAGGCAGCTAACAGAACAAACAGAAGAGTATACATAGCCATGTTGTCACAAATAGAGCCAAAGAAATTTGAAGAAGGCAGCAAGGAAAAATCTTGGGTGAATGCTATGAATGAAGAATTGGACCAAATTGAGAAAAATAATACCTGGGAACTAGTGCCTAGACCCATTGAGTAAAATGTCATTGGCCCAAAATGGGTATTCAAAAATAAAATGAATGAAGAAGGACAGGTAATCAGGAATAAAGCCAGACTTGTCTGTAAGGGATACTCACAAATTGAAGGACTGGATTACGATGAAACATTTGCCCCTGTAGCCAGAATGGAAGCTATCAGAATGTTTCTGGCATTTGCTTGCTACCAAAACTTCAAAGTATATCAAATAGATGTAAAATCTGCATTCCTGAATGGATACTTGGAAGAAGAAGTCTACATGGAACAACTAGAAGGCTTCTCATTGACAGACAAAGAAGACTATGTGTGCAGACTGAAGAAGGCCCTATATGGAATGAAAGAAGCTCCTCGTGCTTGGTACTCAAGACTGGATAAATATTTGCAAAAACAGGGTTTTAAGAGAGGTGGAGTAGACAACAATCTATATATAAAAGTCCATGAAAATTAACTCCTGATTGTTGTAGTATATGTTGATGACATTATGTTTGGAAACACTTGAGAGAAGAACAGCAAAAGGGTTCTTTGATGAAATGAAAACGAGAGTTTGAAATGTTAGTGATTGGAAGCTGAGTTTCTACACAGTTTGCAAATTCTTGAAGAACACGGGTACATTCATCTCTCGAAAAATACTTAAAAATGCGAAAATTCAAAATGGAGAATTTGCAAACTGTGACAACTCCCATGATCACGGGATGCAAACTGTGTGCTGATGATGGATCTGCAGCTGTCGATCAAAAAATCTACAGATCCATGATAGGAAGCCTGTTGTATTTGACAGCATCAAGACCAGACATCATGCTAGCAGTAGGACTAGTCGCTATATATCAAGCAGCGCCTAAACAAAATCACCTTCTTGCAGTCAAAAGAATATTCAGATATCTACAAGGAACAACACAATATGGACTTTGGTATCCTAAAGGCCAAAGCTTCACTGTGACATACACAAAATGCGATTGGGCCAGCTATGTGGATGGCAGAAGAGTACAAGTGGAGGTGCATTCTATCTAGGAGAAAGTCTGGTGGCATGGTTAAGCAAGAAACAAACATCTATCTCCCTGTCTACAGCTGAAGCAGAATATATAGCAGCAGCAGCATGTTGTACACAAGTCATTTGGATGAAGCAGACTCTTCAAGACATGAAGGTAAACATTAATGAACCTATCTCAATCAAATGTGATAATACAAGAGCTATAAGTATATCAAAAAATCCTGTGCTTCACTCAAAAACTAAGCATATCCCAATCAAGTATCATTTTCTCCAAGAACAAGTGGCTCAGAAGATAGTAAAGCTGGAGTATGTGCCAACAAAATAAAAGACAGCTGATATATTTACCAAACCTCTTGCTAGAGAATCATTTCAATATTTGAGAGATAAATTAGGGGTAGTATCTGCAAATACTACTCTCTAATCTGAAGAGAAATCACAGTCTCAGGGGGAGAACAGAAACAAAAATATCATTCCTAAAGGAAATCAGCAAGCAAGGGAAGCATAAAACAAGTCCACAGGATCAAAGAGCTATAAGATAATATTCTCAGTATTATCAACATTCAGCATGAAAAAGGTCAGCAGCAGAGCAAAAATAACATTAACTTGCTTACACCTAAAGTAGTATATTGACCGTTGAAGCAATATATTCCTCTATATATATAATTGCATGCCTTCCTGAAGTCGGTACATGTATATCTCCAAGGCATTTTTTCTTAATATCAGTTACAAAATTGTGCGAAGGCTGTTTGCGGAGTTTTCAATCAAACATCTTGAATATGATTTTGCGGAAATTCACTCTGATAGAACAGTCAAAATATCTGAAGAATAAAGGAATAATTGTGATTACCATCTAAATAAAACTACACGGTTGATAAGTAAAACTGACCAAAACATTGAAGCGTTTGTTTTGAAATCACATTATACAAAAAGGAAAGTCATTTGGCTTCTAATATTGAAAGATATTGCCCATTCTTACAATGAGTTGTAAGCTCTAGTTTGATTCATTGTTTACAACAGCAAAAAGGACCTTTCAGTTGTTAAATGCATCAACCCTGTCTGCAATCTAACACAAATTACAAACAACAGGCACTACAGATGAAACACAGCTATAAAACATATATTGGCTCACTATATTAGACAGAGACAAAACGTATATTCAAGTTCAATAATCCTTAAAGTGTTCTCTCAACAAGTCCTATACAACAGTCTGGATCAGCAGGGTACAAAGACGGAAAATGGTGGTCTAAACACAAATCAAAGAAAGGAAATGCAATGACAGAGCCTATACGGAGAAATGAGGCGCCTTCCTTTTCCATTGATGTCAAATGGGGAGGAAGAGCAAGCAAAAGAAGAAAGGATTCTAACTGGAAAACAGAGGAAGTGTATTGCCATCAATGCCAAAGGGGGAGACTGCTGGAAATATTGTCATTGATGGAAAAGAAGTCAAAGAACAGTGAAGGCAGAGGCAGAGGTCGAGTAACTGAAGGCAAAGGCAAAGGAGGCAGCGCTGAAGCAGAGACAGGTAAAGGAAGCAACGAATACAATGGAGGTAGCAAAGAAGCAAATGAAGGTAGAGGCAGCGAATATAATAGAGGCAGAACCGTTATCAGAGGCAGAGGTTGAGCAGCAGAAGGCAGAGGTAGAGGTCGAGCAGCACTATAGCAGAAATAGGAAAAAGACAGTAGAATAGAGACAGACAAAAGAAAAAGTAAGCAGGGCAAAGGAGACAGGCGGAAGAACAGTGCTAAAATGTAACAATCAAATATGGAGGCAGTAAAACGGTCGAGCAGTGGAGACAGAGGCAGCGAATACAGAGGCAGTGAAGTGGTTGAGCGGCAGAACCATTATCACAGCAGTAAAGGTAGAGGCAGAGTCGTGGAGGCAGAGGTAGAGACGTTAGCACAGCAAAGGCATATAAAATTCCGGGAATCTCTTAACCCCAGGCGGAAGGATATATAAAAAAAATTCCGGGAATCATATCAAAGCAGCAAATTATATATATACAAATCTCATTTCGGGAATCGTTTCCCATGCAGGAGTATACATACAACGCATTACATATTCGACGCCTTATACACAAAGGTTCAAAGCATAATATTAAATGATATGGAGCGCTTTATTATCAGAACCCAAGTACCTTATATGGTGGGACCCTTCCCAATCGCATCGGATTTAACCAAGGCATCGGAACATGCAATAGAAAGTTGCGATTGCGATTGAAGACCGGACCCGATGGGTGTATGAATTATGATTCAAATGTATTTTAAGTCCAGCATAATCGCATCGGATCAGTCTAATCGCCTCGGAGATTATAAGAGCATCGAAACATCACAACAGAAAATTGCGATTGCGATTAATCGTATCGCATCGGAGTAATCGCAATCGGAAGAAGTCAAGTATAGCATCGGAAAGCGTGGCAAGTGGGCCGGGATATATGACATTCTATTGATTATAGTGGAAGTGGCGGTGTATATGTTAAAAATTTATAAGCTCGCCAAGAATTGAAATTACGATATATATATATATATATATATATATATATATATATATATATATATATATATATATATAAAAAGTGACTGTTATGAAATGTTGTGGCGATTATATTGAAATATGCCGCGTGGTCTGTGGACCCACGGGCTTCGGCTCAAGGTGGAGGGTGATTCTTTATTTAAAACAATTGGGATGTATGTCTGTTCCGCTTGCGGAACTTGCCACATCAATAAGACACTTGCTATGTACAGAGTGTTGGAATTTGTCCAGAATTACAGTCAGCAGTTTCATATATATATAAAGTGCTGATATAAAAATATAAATAAAAATGTAGCTCATAAATTCAGGAGTTACGCAGCAGCCATAGACAGAAAGGCATACAGAGGAGAGAAAGGGACCAACACAGTCAAAGAAAAGACAAATGCGCAGCGATCCAAAAGGCTGTATGAGTGAGCTGGAGCTCTTATTGTAATTAAATGTAATATTTTAATTGGTTTATATTGTTTGTGATGCATTGGAAAGTCTCCGAAAGAGAGAAAATATCCCACTGTAATATTAAAATAAGCACCTACAATTATGTTTATTGAATAAGCTAATAAAAGGAATGAGAAGACAGAAGCCAAAGAGTCATGACTGTTCACTCCAAATTCTTTGTGAAATACAAACAGCCGTGTGAATAACTCTATAAATAATATCATCTTGATATGCAAATAGAGGTTAGAGAGAGTAAATCTAGAGAAGGCAGAATATAGAAGTGTGAGGTAGAGAAGATTAAGAAAAGAAGAGCAGAAAGAGAAGCTACATAACAGAGCTGATATCTTAGGTAAATTAGCAAATTTTCAGTTCGATAAATTGAGGAAGTTGGAGCTTCCCTATCAAGTTGCAGCTTGATAGCTGTCAATTGTAGCTGACTGAGGTTGGAGCCTCCTGTAGGTTGGTGCCTACAGAAAATTGAAGGGAGTTGGTGCTTCCTTGCAAGTTGTAGCTTGCAGAATTGAGGTAGGAGCCTCCTATAAGTTGGTGCCTGCAAAAAAATAGTGGTGAGAGGGAGTTGGAGCTTGCCTTTGCATCACAACAATAATAAGATGTGGTTTTCTCCCTTTATGGGTTTCCACTTACATCTGCTGTCTCTATGTGTGATTCTTGTGTGTTGATGTGATTATTTCAATCTTCTTAATTGCTTGTTGCTCTCAACATAAGTATGGTGTCACATTAAATTAATATTGGTTGCAAATAAGATTGTTCACATATTAAGCTGTAAATAATTTTGGTGAAAATTTTAAAAGGCTTATGTATGTATTAAACTGATTCACCCCCCCCCCCTCTCAGTTTAATTAAAGATTCAACATGTATAGTATTGCGTACCTGTTTAATTACAATTTCCGAATCTCCAAAAAATTGTAGATATTTGATATCTAATCTGATTGCTTTATATAGTCCTTGGATTAAAGCTTCGTATTCTGCGCTGTTATAAGTGAAATCGAATTCAAGTCTGCAAGTTAGCATAATTTTGTTTCCCTCTAGACTAACCAAAACGCATCCTGCTCCTGCTCCTTCATTAGACTTAGAACCATCAAAAATTAATTTCAAAAATAAAGATTTATTTACAGAGGTATCTACAAAATTAATACATTTAGAACTATCTGTTTGAGAATAATTTTCTATTTGAGATAAAACAGAATGTTCTAAATAAGGTGAAGTATGAGCATTGAAATTTCCTAAGAAAGAATCAACAGAATAATTTCCAATGATATTACTATTGTATGCAATGGTTCATTCTCTCCTTCAAGTTCTGTTACTATGTATTTCTGATGTTTTTCTCGTTCAACCTTTATCTGATTTGGTTTACCATTGTAAGGAAGCCACATATGCGACCAATCAGTTGCAAAATATCCATGAAGTTTTTCTGACCAATCTCTGCTAAGAATTAAGCCATAAAATTCTGGAATATTTGCAACTAAAATATCAATGACATGACATACCTTTGGATTCGATGATAGCCTTATGGTAACTTGATTTAATTCACCAATCACTTCCACTTGCGATCGATCTAACTGAACTATGCGCACAACAGATTTTTGTGGTTGAATGTTCCGCTTTTCACATATTGATTTTGGTAGAATATTAGATGAAGCTCCAGAATCCACTAAACAATTATGCAAATTTTTATTGAAAACTTCATAAGTAAGAAGAAATGGAGGAGTATGAGATCTCGACCTTCCTCCAATTAAAGCGATATTTTCTAGATCAAATTTACTAATCGCATTAGCTGGAGGTCTTCCCATCTCGTTTGAAGCTTGAGAAATCACGGGATTGGACAAAGGTTTTTCTGGTATAGCATGTAATTCTTTCAAAAGTACCTTTTGTTGGTGTTTTAACTTGCTCAATTCATAAAAAGTGATGTTAGCCCTAGTATTCTTCATGTTTTCTATGATATTATACTCCATTTCATCTGGGACAATGAGTGTTCTTGCTGGAGTTGATGAATCTGTCTGGACTGGGCTAGTTTGAATTGCTTTAGATTTCGTTTTCTTGGGTGCAACTTTATCCTTAGTCAATGAGCTTTCACTCTTTGACGTAGAAGTGGGTTGAGGAGGATCAAGTTGATTTCTACTTCGAGTGCTAACTGGCGATGCTTCTTGATCTTCCTCATCTGGGAGTATAAAATCCCACATACCTTGTACTTCTACGACTTCTTCTTCATCGGTAGTTTCTTCAGTAGCATTTTCCTCTTCTTCTTCTTCTGATTCAACATTAGTAATAGCATTTGGTGGTTTTGGATCAGTTGAAGGGTTTCTTCTAAAAGGTTTGAAATATGTTTTAAAAAATGTTTCTACCACTTGTTTCTTAATGTCAACCATTTCGTTAGACATGGTTTTCAAATTTTTTTGCAATCCTTCTAAATCAAATGGATCTTTTGATTGTTTTTTCTTGGGTTCTTCCTTAAAGATAACTTTCTTGGATTTTCGTTCTTCTATTGCATTTTTCTTATCTAAAGCAATGATACGTTTCTCTACCGCTATTGCCTCCTTCATGTTTTCTGCTAAAGTTATTTTGTTAGCCCTATCAACGAAGATTGCTATGTTTGATGGTAAAGCAGAAATGTACCATTCACTTCGCACTTCTTCGCTAGGTTTGGAAGCAGTAGGAATTTTGTTTAACAATTTATTGAAACGTGAATTGAAATCCTTGAAAAGTTCTTTTGAGTCAGCTCTAAGATTAGATAGATCATTGATCAATGTTGTTGTAGACCTGTCATCACCAAATTTAGTCAAAAATTGATCTTGAAAGATATCCCAAGTAGTGATGGATCCAGATGGTAATGAAAAATACCATGATCTAGCTGCTCCTTGTAAGGTATAGGGAAAAAGTTGGACAACAAAATCTTCATTAGTAACTCCATTGAGATTTATGGACAACATAAAATTGTTTATATGTTCTTCTGCTAACATGCCTACTTCAGGATTAAACTTAGGCAGCCATTTTTCAGGATGGGCTGGTAATTGACTCAAGGGTGCAGGCATTAAGACTGCCCCTGGATTATTCCATGGAATTTGGGCCATCGCTGAACTACTAACAGAGGAAAGTGCAGAAGATGATATCTGTGATTGAGAATATGAGGATATTATAATTGCAGATGATTGAGAAGGTGATGTGGAAGTTCCAGTGGAGTGAGGGACAATGGTCTGAAGTGGAGGGGTGGACGATTGACTTCATGGTGAAGAGGTTGAGATGGATGATGATGATGAAAGAGTCTCACTATCGGACCCTTTAGGTGATTTCCTAGCTCTCTTCCTTGTAGGTAGAGGTAACTGAGTTGGCTGAATGCCAAGATTTTCACTCTGTAATCTGGTAAGAAGATGAGCAGGATTATATTGAGAAGTTATACTGCCTTGAGATTTATCAGATCTTTGAGGTGATATTGAAAATCGCTGAAGTTTATGAATCAAATATTCAACTTCAAGAGGTTCAATAGAAAATTCTTCTAAAAAGTCAGGGTTTGTAGCAGTGTCTATTCTTCTTATGACTTCTGGCTCTAAATTTACAATTTCTGAGTGCGATGGAGAAGTCGGGGGAGATGGTGAGGGTGTTTTACTCTCAGAATGGTATTTAGATTTAGATTTACTTGCCATTCATATTTCATGGCCCTCCTTCTAGCGCCAAATATGTTGAAGCCCCGAAAATCGGGTCTACAACAAGGGGGATACCCACCCGGTCCGGACCTTGGTTAGCAGCTCCTTTTCCGTTTGGTGTAGTGGGTCCGACTGGAGATAATGGGACCAGTTTCCCGATATGTGTGTGTGTGTTGAGAATATATATTTTCCTTTCTAAAAAGGTTCCTAAGTGAAATGCTTTTATTCTATTTCTAATCTAATCATATGCAAATTGTATTCTAATTTAAACAGAAATATCTAACTCTAACTAAACCCGGGATAAAATCTTGTTTATGCGATCTAAAATGATTTCGAATAACAATCGATAATAAAGATCATTCAAATGTTATAAGAAAAGAATTCAATAAAAATAAACCACTTCATATAAAAAGTTAGATGAAACAGTTGTGGAAAACATATCGCATAATAAGCTATTCATACATTAAGCATAAATAAATAGCTATCACCGTACAAAAGTGCCAAATGATAACTTAAGCATTCAAGCATCAATATATAAATAACTGAACATAAATATCACTTTTAACACAAAAGCAGAAATAGTTAAGAGATAAAAGTTCCCTTTATAACTGGTTCTACTCATGAGCTAGAAGCAATAATGACGTATATCTTCTTAATCCAACATCTACTAAGAGTACAGAAATGCAACATCAGTAGCAGATATTAGACACAGATATCAATAAATCTCGTTCCATTCATTCATCAAAACCTCCTCTAAGGGTGCAGAAGTGCATGTTCTGAGGATAATTTTTTGACAGATTTCAGGACCCTTCTCTAAATGCATGAGAAGGGTTTAAATACTACTAACTAAATCTAATTATAGTTTATTACAAAAATTTAGGATTTGGTTTAAATGACCGTCCTTTTCTAGGCAGAAATAAAGTAAAACTAACACTAAATCTAAAACTAAAATTAACAACTAACTACTTATGAATTTGGTCTTTGAATTTGCAAGTATCCAGCATTGATTTGAGAAGAGGGGGCTGGCCGACTTCAGATTTCAATTGTCCCGAAAAGACGGAGTCAGCAAGTGTTGGCGCAATCTTCTCAACAAAATTAATGATGCAATTAAGAGTACTGCATTGACTGTGTGGTTTTACTAGACAGGTCCAGTAAGAATCCCAGTTTAATTTTGTCAATCCTTGAATTGATTTTGCCTTCTCTTCCGCTTTCTGTTTCCATTCTGTTTGCAATTGCTGTGCTTGTGGTAGGTATCCCGAAATGGTTTCTGAAATTAAATTAACCTTGTGCAAATTATCATTTACACAATTAGTAATGTTGCTCGCCACTGTAGCTGCTTCCTCTGCTGCTTTTTCTGCCTCTCTGATTTGTGCATCCCATTTATTGAAGAGCATTTCTTTATGATTGTCATTGATAATTGGTGCTCCTACTCTTTTTCCTTCCTCTGTCTTTTGCCATGCCAAATAATTAGTAACTCTTTCATTAGTTAAATCATAATCATGTCATAATTCTACGACATGATTAGTGATTTTATCACTTTCTTGACAAAAAGAGTTCCACTGTGAAATCTTTTGGCATAATATATCTTGTTGTTGCAGCAGTTGATTATTCAAAGAAATAGACTCTGAGATAAACTCTGTAATCTTGGGGTCATCTTTATGTGTTTCTTGCATAATCTGTATTCGTTTCTCTTTTTTGGCCAAGCTTTTCTGATACCCGATCTGCATTTGCTGAAACTCTTGTTGTAACTTTTCAAATTTTAACTGTGCTTCACTGTTGACATGTGCTTGTTGCAATTATTTTTGCAGAACTTGTATTTGATCCTCTTTTTCATTTAATAATAGTCGTACCTCAGATGCTTTGTCAATAGTTGCGGAGGCATAAGCTCATGTTATCTGAGATAATTTAGTAATATTTTCAGTGGAATCCGTAGTAGGATCTTTCCATAGAACATCCAATTGTTCTGCATTAGTAGAGAGCGCAATTTCTAATGTTCCCTTCTTTCTTTGCTTCCTTATTACTGCTTTATGTTGCGGGCTATAAAATATATCCAAAGGAGGAATTTCCTCAATTTTAAGTACAAGCTCGACAGAGGGAGTAATGGGTATATGTTATGTTTCTGTGACATTGCCACTTATTTCTGTAACCAAACCTTTTGCTGTCTGTACAGGAATTTTGTATGTTCTATCCTTCAACATTAATCAAATCATTAAATGTTTCCCATTCTTTATCTAACTGAGTGCTGATGGATGGTTGCTGTACATTAAGAAGTGGAAGATTCAACTATGGAGTAGTTGAAGTCTGTTGTTGTGAGAGCTCTTTTGATTGAGCTGTATCCTTCACTAAGCCTTCACTTTTATCCTGATCAGATTTTTTGGAATGTTCATAAATTTCTTTGTCAGACTTTGACTTAGACCTTTCTGAATCTGAGCTGCCACTGAGACTGACACTAGGAGTTGGTTCCCTTGCGGGTTCCAAACGCAAATTATCCACAGGAATAGTGGTTAATCTTCTTTCTCTGTACATTTTAAATTCTTGAAATTCTTCTGGGGAAAACCGTGTTTGAGCTAAATGCAAAATTTCTTTAAATGAACAATTTTCTTGAAACATATCATCAAAAAGATCTTCTTCTCCAGAAAATACTCTTACTTTGACTGCAGTGGTGAAATTCTTGGCGACGTCATAAGGGTCGAATAACATTTTCGAAAACTTAAACAATTGTAAACATGTAATATTGTTTACTTCCTTAAACACATGACCAACATCAAATAATGAAAAAGCTCCGCAGGAAACAGGAAATTGTGGCCAAATGGCCTTCTTTTTATCTTTTAATTCTTTTGTCAAAACTCCCTCTCCACAGGTTTGGTATGCAATTTCCCAAGCTATAAATTTGTCTGGAACATACAAGGGTAGAACATGAGGAGAAGCAAGGCTTCCAAAATCCTTCACATAAGTAAATAACTCTTCTCCAAACCATCTTGCGACAGGGAGAATGTCTACTTCTGCTTTAGGGGAGAACCTTGGAGCATCGTTATTATACAACACTTTGTACAGAGGCAACATTATGCCATGGAAAATTTTGTAAAAATGAGGAACGAACTTTGATTCCCACAACTCTTTTTGATAGACATGAATGGGCAAGGGATCATGAATTGTCCATTGCCAACCCATTAAAGGGAACTTAGAAACAAAGCAGATTGAATCCATAATATAAGCAGATAGATAAAAAGGAGGATAAATCCCCTGAGACACAGTCCGTTTAGACCAGTAATTGAAAATAGCCGTGGCTAAATTATCAGACAGTATTTTAGCCCAGTCTACAATGGTGGCATTAACAGCAGAATTCAATAAGGGAAGCCATTCAGGCAAAAACTTATTAATGTCAGGCTTTCCAAAAAGCCTACATAACATAGCAGCAGCAAAACAATATGGAGAAGTGAGTGAACCGGTACTGTACATACCATGTTTATCTTTCTTTAGTGGTTCATCTCTTCTGGACCATTCTTTGGTGCATTCCGCCAAGTTTGCATTTTCTTTGGAAAATTTCTCCATAAATTGTTTGTTGTAAGTTGCCTGAGGTTCTGGTAAATGATACATTAACCTCAAATCTTCTGGAGTAAATGACCTGATGAGCTCTTGATCTGGAGTTTTAAATTGTCTGTCCGTAATATCAGTGCTATCCAGCACCCATTTGACCATGTCTGTATACGGAAGAATTCTAGGTCTTGCTGCTATCCGGTGCAAAAAAGAACAAGCCAGCTCTGTAAGAGATGCTTCAGAAGAATTACTTGAGCCTGCAGTAGCTGCAACATCCATTACTCTTGGGTTTTCTTCTTCAAGCAAATTAAACATACCCTCCCAAGTGGTGATGCCAGCGTCTTTGTTGCAAGCAGTGTCTGCGTACAAGGATGCCATCTCTTTCTTTCCAGAACTCGGAGCTTTCTCTTTATTTCCCATAATTCTTTGAATATTGCTTTGTATAGTCTCCTGTTCTTTGCGCCTGCAGTTTTACGAATTAAGTGAGAATAATGATATGAGAAAGGTGATGGGATAGTTTTAAATGCTGAAGGCGTATGAAATATATTATTTTAACATGAAATAACCTTTCAATCAAAACAAAATCCCTTTTCATTAATAATTGACAATCCATCCATTAACTTGACATTAAGGCGCATAATGGGTCTCGATTTACGGAAATATTTTCTTCGTACAACGAGCTTCAAGAATCTGCGATTTCGCGATCTGCGATTTGCTTTGCAATATCACAAAATCGCAATATCGCGGATTGCAACTTTCGCAAATCGAAATCATCGCAAATCCCAAATTTCGTAAATCACAATCAGTAACATCGTGAAATCGTAATATCGCGACATCGCAATATCGTGAAATCACAATATCGCAAAATATAACATATGAAAAATATCCGTTAATATATTTTTTGCGATATGCGATTTGCGATAAATATTTTTCTGCATAGTTTTTTGGATCGTGTGCGATGGATGTGATATTCAAAGAAAGGTTTTATTCTAATCTATCATAAACTTAAGTTTATTTAAAGATTTTCCAAAGAAATTTCTTTAAGTTAATGATAGTAGGTTTTATTGAAAATGAAAATAAACACCAATAAATTTTTGGATTTTTAAACTAAGGGTCCCCACTTATTTAATATTATTACTAATACTAAATAAGAAGGGGGGTTGTTGCTGGCCACAACATCTCCAACTTACAGGAGGCTCCTACCTCAATTATGCAAGCTACAACTTGTAAGGAAGCTCCAACTCCCATATATTTTCTGCAGGCTACAACCTACAAGAGGCTCCTACCTCAGCTACAAATGACATCTATCAAGCTATAACTTGATATGGAAGCACCAACTTCCTCTATTTTTTGCAGGCTACAACCTACAGGAGGCTCCTACCTCAGTCAGCTACAACTTGATATGGAAGCACCAACTTCCTCACAATTCAATGAAAAACACATGTTGATTTACCTGGATATCAGATCTGTTCTGTTCCTTCATCACTGTTGTCCACTAGCCTTCATATTTGCCTTATATCATCTCTGGATCTTCACAGCTTCTCTATCTGCTCCTCCTTCTTCTTACCCTCTCTACCTCATTTCTCCATTCTCTAACCTCTTATGCATATCAATGTGATATCATTTATAGAGTTCTCCTCATGACTGTTTGCATTCCACAGGGAATTCGAAGTGAACAGCCATGACTCTTTGACTTTTGCCTTCTCATTTTTTTGCCTAGCATATTCAGAAAAATATTACAATCTGTATACATTTCAATATTACAGTGGGATATTTCTTTTCCTTTGCATTACAAACAATATAAAATCAATTAAAACAATTACATTTTCAGTTACAATAAGAATTTCAATTCAACCCTTTCAGTTCTTGGTTCACTGTGTGCTTGTCTTTTCTGTTGTTGTCACTGTCCCTTTCAGTTTCTGCATACTCTCCTGTTTACTGTAATTGTGTATCTGCTGTTGTCATGTAACTGTTCTGCATTCCTCTGTTTTCCATGCATGTAAAATGTATTTCCCAAATTATGTTCTAAATTTGGCAGCTTTATCACTTGTTGAAGCTTTTCCATCAAAGGTTAAAGTCTCTGTTATATCTCAATAATGCAATTTCATTTAATTGGAAATGCTCAAATTGGAAAACTTAGTTTCGGAAGCCCACCTTTAATACAATTTGAAGTGGACGCGCAATATTTTAAATCTCTGATTTAAGACCTTATAAATAAACTCCTTTCAATCTTCATATATCAGAAGCTTTTGCTCAGAACCTATGGTTAGGACCATAATCAAAACCCCTCTTATAATATGTCGAATTAATATTCGAATATTCTGAATAAACCATTATATAAGTCTCGGCATATACCCAGTTTTATAACTTAAACCACAATGGTCAACATGCCACATCATATTCCATACAAAGGTCTGACTTTGGTTAAACATAAACCAACACCATAATATAACGTTTTAATTCCAGTACTGATCTCATAGTTGGACCCACAGCTTTTGTCATCTTTATTCGTATTAAACTTGACTTTGAATAAAAACCAAAGTGCCAGTCATCAAACTATGTATGCGCCCTTTACTAAATATTCTTATTGTACATGGTTCGGTAATATCATCATACATAATATATATATCAACATAGATATATACTCCCCAATCAAATTTTTGGAACCATTCTTGTTTTAATTGCCAACGTCATATTCCATTAATATAGGTCTTCGACCTTGGCTAAAACATAACTCGGACTTGGCTTAAAAGCCAAACAAAAATATAAATAAAAGTTCGGGTTTGATTAATTTAATACCAATGCCATATGCCCCCACCTATGAATATTGTTCATACATAAACTCAGACTTTGGCTAAAAAACAATGCCGACATAATATAACTATTGGAGCCCACACCTGTCCTTGCCTTGGCTAATGGTCGAAAGGATCAGATGGTCCAAATTTCATCGCGTTCCATCAAAGCATTAGGCGCCCATTCAAAGTATGTCATGCAAATTAGATGCACAACGCTTAATTCTAAAAAAATTCGCGATGAAAGTGGTAATTGAATACCACTTTAGGACACGTGTCGAGCGGCGACCCTAATCACGTTTTTTTCACAAAATCCCCTTACCACTTTTTAACTGCACGACACTGTCGGTTTTGAATTCTGAAACCGTTGTTACTGTTCAGGTCATTTTTCTGCCTTTTCAATTTAATTTTCAAGCCCAATTATCAAATAAAATCCCCGCTTGTGTAACTTACCAACCTTTGAATTTAGCGTGTCCAACGCACTTACGCATGTATTAACACTGACTTTGATTTAAACCCAAACACCAGCATGTAATATCATTCGAACCCGCCTTTACTGTCCTACTAGTTCCATTTGCTCAAGGTTCCATCACTCTTCTTATTCACCCTTTTGTTTTTATATCGTAGTTCCGCCATAGCTTTCCATTTTCAATTACATCTTTATACCATCAGTTCTGCATTTAATTGAATAGGGTTCTGAATAGAGTTATGGCTCCAATCTCACTGATCCATTCATCTGCTACTCCATTCAACTGCATCTTGTCCATCTTGATGTTGTGAATCGAATTCAACCCATATCGTTGATAGTTACAACCCCACGCTTCACATTCAACTTCACTGCAAGGTTCACACCACATATTCTATACAATAGAATTCTCAAATCAATTCAACCCTGTGTTATCGCTTCAATCAAACATGGTTATCATATATTCATCCACAAAAATCAACCATTCATCACACCAAATTCGATCAAAGAGTACATATACCTCAAAACCAATTCCTTCATTCACATATATAAAATCAGATACAAAAGCCCTGTCTCTGCTTCTTCCTGGTGTCTAAGCTGCTTCTTTTTGCTGCCCTGCTTCTTCAAATGGCCCTTTTCACAACTGCTTAACACTTTGCAGATCTTCATATCTCTCTAGCTCTATGCAGGTCTCTGCTGCCTCTCGGCTACCTCTCTGCATCTTTGCTGCCTCCTTTGCCTTTATTTTGCTATCTCTCTTTGCCTTTCTTCATGTCTAATGTTATCCTTGTCAATCTTCTTTGCCATCAATGACAATATTTCCAACACCGGGACCACTTTTCACACTTCAGGAAGAAGGTTCTCCATTTGAGGCCACCCAAGGACAACCACCTAGAGCCACCTGGAGACCTTAAGTGAGCACACAATGGAATCAACCACCACTCTTAAGTCACTATCCATAATTGTACCAAGAGAGGTAAGAATATTTGAATTTTTCCTATAAAATACCACCATGAGAAGAACAATTTAGAACACATTGTTGTGCTGGCCAAATTTCCCATAAGAAAACTAATAGTGTGTTGTCCAAGCAACAAAGGAGTGAATGGATTCATTTTTTGGCCATCCAACGTCTCAATCCCAAAGGAGAATTTCATCATTTGTCCGTTATCCGATCACTCATTCGAAGAGAAGAGAAAGGCCTGCAAACAACTTAAGGGAAGAGCCCTCCTTGCTTTGAGTATTAGAGCTCCATAACTCTAATGATTCATTTCGAGTGTTTTAGCGTTCTACCTATTTTTACCACCAGCGAATAATAAAAGGGAATTCGTTCTCTGTTGGTATTATTAGTTCGTTTACTCGATATTGAGCTTGTGTTATATGTGTATTTGTTGTTTCTTGTTTCCTCCTCTTTTGGTAATATGCTATGTTTTATAACTAGTTTTTCTACATGTTATGATGCTTCACTAACCATTTAAAAACCCATTTTTTCCCTGTGACATTTCTTGTAGGCTAGAAATCACTCCTACCAAGCACCAGTGCTTTTCTTACACCCTTGTACTAAACAAACCAATACAGGATTGGTGACTCCACTTATTTTTCCTCTTAAGCTAGGTGGTTGTGGTTTTGCAGAACCTATTTTCTGATCAGGATTGTTGTAGGACCAACTCTCCTCTTCCTCAACTTCTCTCATTCAGTCTCTATGAAGAGATTCAATTTAGGGAAAGCGGAATTTCTGTGCATAGGAAAACCACACGTGTTCACCTCAAATAGACGTGTAGGTGCGCGCACGTTCAACTCAGACAAACACGCAGATTCATGCGCCTGCGTAGAAATAACCCGCACGAAAACCAGTGAGCCATTTTTTCACTGATTTTCTCCATTTTTTGCAAGTGTAAAGTGACTGACAGCCCAAAATAAATTTTCCAGCACTGTTTTATGGTGTCTCTTGACTGTTAGGACATGTTTTTAGCTGAACTTTAGCTTAGCGATTGCATAGTTCTAATTTTTAGTTTATTATCACAAATTAACATAGTTTAATTAGGAGGCAAGTAAGTGGTTTTTAAATCCACCCATGCTATATGAATGAAATTATTAGTGATAATAGACACCAAACACATAGGTAATTAGCAAGAAGTAAGTGACCCATATTCACGCATGTTTAGCTAGTTTCCAAATTTTCCAATTTTTTGCATTAAGTTTCGTTTAAATTTTGCATTTGGTTCGGGACTACGATCAAAGTATCTAAGTAGGCAAGTAATCTCTGCTGCCCTTTCACCTCTTGGTGATCTCGGGCATGCATATGAATGCTCTCTTTTGATACTTTTCCATCTCGCTATAGTGCAACATTTAGTCTAAATAGGAAAAATTGTAAGAAGCCCATTATCTGCGCATCATTTATTTTTTTAAAGGAAAAATCAAACATATTTTAATTAGGAGGGAGTGTGAAAGATCATTGCATATTTGCATCCTATAAACATTGTGATTGTATACTTCATCACACACATTGGCACGCCATAAGAAAAGTAAGACTCCTTAAAAGTAACCATTAATTGAACTCATCAAAATCTTCCCACAAGGGCCACTAAAGAATTAATAGTTCAGGTTAGGACCATTGGGGGTAGGCATCCAATAAGTCGCCATGGTCATTTTAAATTCTTGAAACATATAATTTGACTATTTAGGGATATTTAAACCCATCTATCCACCCATGGAAGATAATTCCCGAGCACCACATAGACCCAACTCAGAGGGGGTTAAGCTTAGGTCCACTACGTGCGTTACTATTTGGGGCTCCCCAATCCATATAGTGCTCGCTATTGGTAGCTAAATAACAAGAAGCTCACGACTTGAATGCTCATGTGGGACGATGGTAATTTAGTGGCCAAATCTAGGGCATCCTTCCCTATAGGTGACGGTGCAGGCAAGACTAGATCCTCTTTCCATTACCTTGGTCGATTCTTCAGTTGCTGGAAGGCATCGCCAGTTCTTTCGAGACATTAGCCCCAGTACCCACCAGAAGATATCTTTGTAAGGCCTAGTTACATTTGAGAGGGTGAGAACGATTATGTCTTCTAGGATTTTTTGATTATCATACGCGAAACAAACGAAACCATTTTTTGATTGACTCATCACACAGGATTAATCTTAAGGAGAAATTTACCTTTTATTTTTCACTTTGTTTTATGTATGTGATTAGATTTTTCTTTGATAATAATATCTCTCCTCTAAAAAAAACTAAAAAAAATTTCCAAAATCAAACCGATTCGACACCATAATGGACCCAATAGGACCTCATCAATCTAGATGTTTTTTAGACCTCCTCCCATTAGAGGGAGGAGTGTAAGGTCATTTGCCATTCAGGCATCAAAGATGGCACACAACCACCCTTATTGGTTCATCCTTTACTGGGGCATATTTGGCTGGAAACCCCCAAGGGTCACCCAACACCACACCTGTGGAAACCCCCTCAGGGTCATCCCACACCACTCCTCCCACAACCCCCAAAGGGCAGAGGAGTGCTACTGATTCAGGGAGCCAACATAACACACAGTTGGGTATGTCACAGGGTACTATCCCCTAGATAAACCCCATACGCAACCAGATTCCTGTGTTTTCAAAATCGACAATGGCACTCAACACTCAATTACCTTTCCTAGCATCTTTAAACCCACCCGATCTATCAAAGTTAAAAAATGATCCCATTGCACACAATCCTCATTTCCCCCCCATTCCCATGAAGCTCCCTTCGAACATTCCAAAATTCAAAGGGAAGCAAGCAGAAGACCACGGAAACCATGTAATGACTTTCCACCTATGGTGTTCATTGAAAAATATTATTGATGATACTATTTTATTAAGAGTATTTCAATGCAGCTTAACCGGACCAACCATGAAATGGTATGTGGAGCAGCCTTATGCTTCACATGGAACCTTTAGCATCCTCACTACTGCGTTCCTCACGTATTTTCAGTTACCCATCCACCACGATTCAGGAATGGAGTTACTAACTAATTTTAGGAAAATACCAACCATCCATATCTTGGACCATCTCCATGAATGGCGGTGACGTTGAAGTTTGTGTAAAGCCAAACTCAACGATTGAGTTTTATTAGACCTATTCTAGAAAAATTTCACAACAGAGATTTCAAAGGACGTGGCAACTTAAGGGCCTACTTCTGAGGAGGATGCCATTAGAAAAGCCCAACAACTCGAGCTAATATTACACTTAGTTAGGATACATTTATAACATCCTGCCTAACGCCTCACGCCTGCAAACTTACAAATAATTTCCAGGCACGTCAAATACTTTAGACAGATTGATAGGGTCACTGACCCAAAGTCACCTAGGTAGAATTATCTCATACCCCAGTTACGCGTATGATCCTAACCAGAGCATCCTGCAACCAGGCTACCATCAGAGTCATCATGCACCTCTGCATAACATTACCAATAGGGCGCCATCATACCATAATTAACAAGGAGGATCATACCCTCCTGCATAGGGGACCCAGTATGTAACTAGGAACATTGAGGGAAGAGCTCCCCCCATCAACCATATATAAACCAGGGATAAGGACCCCAATATTCCCCCTCCCCAACACGAAACCCACCACTTCAAAATAATGCACATGTGAACTTTGTGCAACCTTCCCAAGCCCGACCATGCCGGTCATATGACCAAGTGAATCACAGTCATCCTCCTAACGCGGTAACAAAAAAGCGAAAAAATAAACAAAAGGCATATCCTGGACAGGGGGCAGTAACCAACAACACCCTCCGTGATCTCAGGTTGGGGGCAACCCCAACCGAAATAAAAAAACAGGAGCCAAATAACTCCCAAGGGTAGAACAAGAGGGATAATCTACGGACTAACCACTCTTGCGCTATTTTTGGTGAGTATGGCCATTTCACTAATCGTTGTCCCAAAATCCACGAGCTAAATAAGCTTCAGGGTAACCGTGAACAAGGGGTATTGCTAAAGGGTAAAATGCTTGGGTGGTGGTTGATGAATATCCCTCTCAGGGCTTTCCGGTGCTCGAGGCAGACTATTAGATTAGTTGTAAAGTCAAAAAGATACTACATACATGTTCATACTAATATATAATTGACAAAATGAGATGTGGAATGATTACCTCTTTGTGGACAACAAATCCTATGGAGAGCACTAAGCGGCGTGGTATAAGTCCTTTCTCACTAGCTCCAAATCTAGTGTAATCCTCACATCAATACATCTTCTTAAAAATTAAACAAGTATATAATCAACATTAAACTATGCAAATATGAGAGATTCATATCATGCTTTATAGATAAATGAACAAAAAATGTGACACTGAAACATCAAATGGACAAAACAGATACAATTCTATTAATTTATAAAAAGGAGGATTACAACTATTGGTTGTACCAATCCTTCCTCAGTTTTCCAATTCCTCTCTCTCTTTCTCTGTCTCTGAGTGTGATGATGCTTGGGATGAGAGTCCTCAATGAACCTCGCCAATATTCAAGCCTCACACTTCAACAATGAAAATACATGTAGAGCTACACGATGAGGCAGGTTACGCATTGGAGGTTACATGTAGAGATACGCAAGCGATGATGGAGATGTTACTCAATGAGGGTGATACTCAATGTTGTTGATACAAGAGTTGATGGAACCAACCATACCCTTACCCTTATCCCCACCCCCTAAACCATATCTATTCTTATTATTATCTATGTTTAGTATTCAATAGAAGCACAATTACAATATATTGGCAGGATCACATATGATATATACAGATCTTGATCTCCTGTCTTACTTGATCATCTCCTTGTTTAGTTACTGACTGCTGGCAAGGTTCTGCTCCACATATGATCAAACCTTTGATCTTAGACCAAGAGCCCAAAACTCCAATTTATAGGAAATGGATAGGACAAACCTTGCCAATCCTTTCAACCAGTTTGAATCAGGAAAGATATTGATGTTTCCTAGATTTCCTTTCCTTTTTCCTTCTATAGGAGTCCAGTTATGTTTGGAAACATCTAATAAAATTTTTATACCATAATTTTCTTGCTTTTCAACTGACTCATTTTGAGAAAAATCTAGAAATTCCAGTCAGTTTCTGTGGGATATTTCCCTTTTCGTGTTCAAACACGGATAACACTACCCCTTAGGCAAGACAAAGAATTACCTTAGGCACTAACGTTCCCTTTGCATGGCTAGTGTGTGTTATAACTCTACCTAGCTGCTTCTGGGGGTGTGTTACCTTTGCATAATGGGCCTTTGTCCAGGTCATTTTCTTCCTTCCATGTTACCTTCTCCTCTGAGCTGATGAGGAGGTCATTTGTCTTGTAACAGATGCCCCATAAAGTGTGAGGTCAGAGGCGAGGATGATGGCCGAAATACTTTATAATAAATGTAGTAGAGCGAGAGGAGTTGGAGGATTGAGGAAAACCTAAAACAACAACATATGTCAGAAATATAGTATCCGTCTTGAGTTGAGCATTCCCATGCTCAGTAGCTATATCAAAATGATTTCTCTAAAAAGAGATATGACCAGTATGTCCACCGATAAGCACAATGTGGAATCTTGTGTCTTGACAAGATCAAACTAATAAGTTGTCTCCGAAAACAATATCGCAGCTTGGGAGAGGAAACACAACTGAAATGATGTAAACCTCAACCCAAGGTCTTGATCGCTCCTTCACTAAACTGCATATTTCCACACATGTGATTGAAGGATTTCTAGTCTAACATGTGGAGAATCGTCTAATTAACAGTCAATAACAAAAGCTATTAACAAACACGAGGGTGGTCGCCGACAAGGATGATGGTCCCCAAGATGCACAGTACAATCTAGTGAGTGTGAATAAAATTTGTTGATGTCGAACACTCATAGAATCATTCGATTGGGAGCCAATAATGAGAACCCCCAATCAAACACAAGGTAACCTGCCATTGATTTATGCAAGAACCCAGGCACTGATGTTTTTCTAGATCAAATTACTAGATAAGATGTTGAATTCGATACAAAAAGATATCTCGAATGGCAGGCACTGAGGCATTCTACATCAGTCATCACGAAACGGGAAAATATAACTTTTTTTTGGAGATAGTCAAGAGAAAATGGGAGTAACTGACGACAAATAGTTCTGGTATATGATGGCTCGGGTGATATAGAAAGCAGTAGATAGCGGGATCCTCTTGAACAATAGAAGGCACAGTAACAGGGTACCGGGAAGCTTAGGCTTAATTAACACCAAAGGGTGTCAGGATTCACCAATGCAGGGGCATTGGCATACGAAGGTTAAACTCATAGATGGTAGGGTTCAGCTAATTGCGAGTAAATTTTCTAGGAAGTGCCATGTTCAATATTTTTTGTTTCCAAATCAACCTTCAGAGTATAACAGAATAAGTATCCACTTAGTCCAAATTTTTTCCCCGTATGATTAAGTTTAACGAGTCCAGAAGGGTAAAATTGGTGATATTTTCATATTTAAAGAGTCTAAAAAACATCGTAAAAGACAACTCCATGGGGTACCTTTGTCATGTTTGATAACCAGGCACGACGAAGAGAGAATAATAAGCCCAACACATTTCATTTTCCATAAGATAGTCCATTGAATCCGGATAAAGTGATAAACCTATGTTCAATGGACATATGCCTAATTTTGTTATGAGTACGAGGAGATAGAGTAAACTCAATATTCTTCGTGAAGTTTCAACGAGTTATAAAAATGAAAAATCGATGCTCTCCATGAAATTTTAACGATTCCAACGGAGAAAAACTCGATTACCTTTTTTGTTTGTTAATGAGCTAGAAAAATATGGAAAATAATGGCTCATATTTCTTCGTCGTAGTAGTTTAATGATCCCAACGAAGGAAAATCAAGGTTTTTTTAGTTTTGCGAGCTAGAAAAAGTCCCTAAAAAGAAAGCTCATGTTGGGTCGAACACAGTCAAATCTACACATGAACACTAACAACTCATCAAAGCATCGGTGACGTTTAAAAAACAAATAGTTGCGACAAAATAGCAGAAAATTACCAATTTTAATAGACTAGATGAGTGAGTTATACCTCCAGAATGTCTATAAGAAGGCAACATACCTTCATTTTCACTGTTTTGAGTGATGTGCCAGAGATCTGGATCGAAAAAAGAGGTGAAACTTCTACTGTCGATTGTGGACGATCCGGGCAACAGTTTTTGATTCCGCGAGATCCAGGTAAGAGCTTGAGCCTTAATCTAGCTTTCTATTGTCATTTTAGTTGTTGTCACTGGATGAAAATTTGATTTTTAGCAAGCCCTAAAAATTTTAAGTGGCTAATGTGGGCACCCAGTGTCAGGGCCGCATTAAACACACTGCGCGTTAAGGGACAATGCATTAGCACGCTCTGATTTTCACTAGGGCACACGTTAGTCGGCATAATCATTTTTAAACTTCTTTTGCTCAATCCCAAAGTGTTTCTGCCTAAAAATAATCCATTGGAAACATGTCTTGTGTAGGTGTGAACCTATTTACCATGAGTATTTGGCACGAAAGAGAGCATGAACAAGAAGAACGTGAAATGGTCAATGATGTTGCTAATTTGTTGGTTCTCCACCGACATATTTTACTGAAGTATGCTCGTTTAGAGCTGATGAGGGGGCAGGAAGACATTATGAGATGGATCATCCAGCAATGGGATGACTAGCAACATGTCTTTCACATCGGGGGTCATGAATTCTCGATCGAGAAAGATGATGTATACTACTTGACTGGCCTGTCCTGCAGAGGACTGAGGCCTAATCTGATAGGTTCTAGGGCTGATCCCCACACCACTTCGGATCTTATCCAAGCTCATTGCATAAACAATACTGCGTTGGTAAGCAACTTGGTTCCTATAGCACGGGTGGTCTTGAGACCAATGAGATCTCTCTTGAGGATGGTAGTTTACTTGGTAGGAGCCAAGAGTCAACATGTGGCCACCAAGGCCTAGGTATTTTTGGCGCTAGATTACATGTAGCCACAGGTTTTTGACTGGTGCGAAGGTGTTGTCTGCTGGGTTCAAGAAGAACTGACGGCATGTAGGACCTAGACCCAAAGAGAGTTTGGGTTTGGGACACCGATAGTGTCCTTCATACTAGAGCGGGTGTTCGTAATGAAGCCAAGGATGATTACAGATGCAATGGGACCGCGACCGCTGAGACAGGCTTGTTGGTGTGCTTTGATGTCGTTGACTGAAGAGGTTCCCAATCACTGTTTTGATAATGCATTCTTCAAGTGGCTAGATTGCCAGATCTTGCTGATTGAATATTATCCCTATGCAGGGATGAAATACACAGGAGATCCAGAGTTGATACTTCCACCAGGCACTCAGTGGGTTCTATATGGTAAGAAGTAATATGATGAGTGTTTAAGTAATTTTTATCTTTTTAATGTTTATGAAATTTTTTTGTTTAATGGGTGAAAATATTTTGACACGAAGCTTTATTTCTTGACACAGATGCGGCACCTGTCTATCCAGATGGATCCCCTCTCTATGCAAGGTGAGGAATTCAACTACCAGGGGCTGGTGCAGCAGCCACCGAAGAGGTTGATGATGCATGTAGTTTTCATGAAGTTTCTAGGAACCTCGAGGGATTGAGCATGGGCGTGCCGCCTCTTCCTATGAGGGAGATCCCGGTTTACCTACAACGACACATAGTGGGTGTGCTAGAGAGGTTCTTGGTGCCTCTTAGGAGGTTAACCAAAGCAGTTATCTGCTACCATGAGCAGCAGGCTCAGGAATAATAGTGGATATATGTATAAATGTTGGAGCGAGGCTTAGCATAGCCAATTTTTTTTAAAACACCCAAGTTTTGGAGATTTTTTTTCATGTAACATGACTGGACATGAAATATATATATACATATACATATTTTGGTGATTTTGATCTTGTATTTTTAAATTTTCTGTCTTTTTTATGATGAAAAAATATACACTTGTGCATGACTCTTTCTATAATAAATGCAACAAATGCCAATCTAACACATAATTCGCCAATAAATCATCTAATGTAGACCAGATGATCATAATAAGACTGGATGACTAGTTGCGATAATAATTTTTCAAATGCATAATGACTAGTTGGGAAGCTAACCTGACCACCAGATTGGAGATGCCGCAAGATGCAGCTTCCGTGAGGAGTTGTATCACTGACATGTACTCAACAATATCATTGGTGGCATTGGCAATTGATGACCTCAATTGAGTAGTTTCGATTGAGGTGTATAGAGGACCCAAGCAGTTGATGCAATGTGTCGTGTATGAAGTCTGGCACCATTTGCATATCCAACGTGTGGTAAGGGTGAAAAATACATCTGGGTAAAAGAAGAGAGTTTTCATGAGAAAAACATTCAAAAACCCAAAATATCTAGACACACCAAAAAAAAAGACAAAACTGATATACATAAAATTACAAAGAATATGCCTAATGGAACACTAGGCAAAATAGTTCTTCAGATAGAGCCAATTGCGGGGCTCAACAAGTGGAATCCCATTACAGTCCTGAAGTTCATAAGCTCCTTTTGGAAGGACTTCATGACGACGTAAGGACCAAGCCATAATGGTTGAATTGCTACTGCCCCCAACAGGTCAGGTCTCTGATCATAGAGTAGAACAAGATCGCCTTCTTGGAAAGAACGAGGCTTGACAGATTTGTCATATTGAGCCTTTACTCGGTGCTTGTGAGCTTCGAGTGCCAGTGTGGAATCTCGATGAGTTTCATCCAATTGATCAAGCGAGAGAAAGTGCTCTTCTTCGGTAGTGGTACTAGGTAGGATTTCAACCACTTGCTTGAGTGATGGAATCTCACACTTGATTGAAAGTACTGCTTCTAGACCGAATGCTAGTTGGAATGGTGTGAATCCTGTAGTAGTTTTTACAGACGTTCGGTATGCCCATAACGTGTATTATAGCTTCCGATGCCACGTGGTTTTATGGTTGTCGATTGACCGACGAATCATGGTCATGAGGATGCCATTTACGTCTTCAACTTGAACATTCGCTTACAGATAGTAGGACGAATATTGATCTTGTCGAAGACCTAGCATGGAAGTTAAAGCCATCATCATATGGTTCTGAAAGTGTGACCCATTATCTGTGAATATTGAGAGGGGTACACTGAAGCGGAAGATGACCTTATTGAACAAGAAAAGAGTCACGGCTTCTCCATTGGTCTTAAAAGTGAGAATGGCTTCTGCCCATTTTGTGAAGTATTCGACTGCAAATACGATGTAGTTGTGTCCATCAACAGAAGTGGGAATGCATGTAATGAAGTCTATTCCTCATTCATCAAAAGGACCAACAGAGATAACTGAATTAAGAGAGGTAGGCTGGACACGCATTTTCTTCGTGAAAATTTGACACAGATGGCATTCTGGACCACTGCGATGCAGTCTTTGAACAAAGTGGGTCAATATTTTCCTCTACACAAGATTTTTTGGGCAGTAGCTATGCCAGAAAGATGACCATCGCATGCCCCAACGTGATAGTCATTTAAAACGTGTTCTCCCTCGTTAAGAGTAAGACAACGATGAATAACAGTACTGACACCACGATAATATAGAGTATGATTCAGTACGAGATAGTGTTTCGCTTGGTGTCGAATACGATGACAGTCGTCTGACGTGAGAGTTGGGAAAAATCGATGAGTTTGGAGATAGACAAAAATTTATCCATACCAAGGATCAGAAGAATCAACCAGATAGATAGATTCATCAGGAAATGGATCATGAGATACTTCGTCCAGGTCAATTCTGGGAAGGTCCAACATTAATTCAGTGAAGACTAGAGATTTCTTTTCTTTGGCAGCAATGAAAACCAAATCAAATTGTTGGAGGATTACAATCCATTTGGATAATTTCCCTCCAATGATCTAATAAGACAAGATGTGTAGTATGGGATTCTCCAAAGCAATTACAGTAGTCTGCCACAACAATATATAGTGTTAGAGGCGGGTGACAGTGAATACCACCGCGAGAGATAGTTTCTCCACATGTGAATATCGTAATTCAGGTCCAATGAGACCTTTTGATAGATAATATATCAAATTCTCACTATTTTCATTGTGAACTTGAACCAAAACCATTCCTAACAAGGAGGGTGAGGCTGCCAGGTAGAGGAGAAAGTCACACAAATAGTTGGGGGCACTAAAAAGTGGGGTAGAAATGAGTGCTCATTTCAAGGCGTCAAATGAAAGTTGAGCCTGATCATCCCACATATATTGTATACATTTCTTGAGAAAGCGCATGAAGCCTTTCGTCATTTCGGCATAGTTTACTATGAAACGACATAAGAATTTTTCCTTCCCTTGCAAACGTTGGAGTTGTAGAATGGATTGTGCCATAGGTAATTCAACGATTGCCTTAACCTTATCGGGATCAACCCTAATTCTGTGCTTGGAAATAATGAAGCCAAGAAGACGTACAGACTCGACAAAAAATATGCACTTATGTGGATTAAAACATATGTTGTAGAACCTAAAGCGAGTAAATATTTCTTTTAGATGCGCATGGTGGTGGGCTCGCTTCTTTGAGTGAGTCGGAAGGTCATCCAAGTAAGCTTGTACAATGTGTCTGATATCGTGAAATGCATAGTCCATAGCCCTTTGAAAAGTTGCTCCTACATTCTTCAAACTGAATGGGAGTTTACGATACGCAAATGTGCCCCAAGGAAAAATGAAGGCGGTTTTATGTTGGTCATATTTTTTAATTGCTATCTGGTTATATCCCGAAAATCCATCCATAAAGGAGAAATATTCACATCCTACGCAATCTTTGAGAATATGATCTAGGAACGGAGTAGGGTAATTTTCTTTTGGACAAGCAGCGTTTAGATCACGATAATCAACATAGACCCAGATGGTGCCTTCTTTTTTATCTTCAGGAAATCGATTGGATACCCATTCTATCAGAGGATCGAGATAGATGAAACTAGCATGTAAGATTTTTTTTAGTTCAATTTTGATAGCTGTTGATTTGCGAGGTTGGATAGGTCAGAGCATTTTCCAGACAGGCTTGGAATTTTCATAAATTTTTATTTCCTACTCGACTATAGATGGATCTATGCCGGGATTTTCGTCGTAATACCAAGCAAAAACATTGCGAAACTCCTTAAAAAGGGATGTGAAGCGTGCAATTTCCTTGGGATTGAAATTGGCTCCAATCTTTATATTTTCCACGATACCCGTTTTAACCGACATATCTATGAGCATAGTCTTGGAAATATTTCCCATGTTCCCTTCTGTGTCAATGGTTTGAACAGTCATGTAAGTGGAGGGAACGATCTCAAGTGGGTCAAAATATGGGATTTTGCGTCTGAATCGAACATCGAAGCGCGATGATGGAACTCTCCCCAAGGTCATTCCTCTAGATACATGTTCTCTCGAATAGCTTCGTCTGTAGGAAGGACTTCATCGAGGAGATCCTTAGAAGGAACTATAATGGGCGAGAGGATGGTACCATTGGTCGAATCAAAGTAGTGGAGGGTTCAGATTCTAATTGGATGGCTTGATAAGCCAACTCAGCCGGTGATAGCGGCATCTGATCTCTATAGGAATCAATTTTTGAAGGAGCCAGGAGGATCCATGTATCGATAGAGCCATCCTAAATGGTGTATATCATTGCAATCATGTGTGGAATCTCAGGCAGTGGGAGAAGAAACAACCCATCAGGGAAGATGCCTTCAAAATACCAGTACTGACGCTGATGTACGAGTCAGGCACACCTCCTACTAGGGGTACAGTGCTACTTGGTAACGTGGAATAATCAGGGGTGCAAAAGGATAACTGATCCACTGTAACAATCTTCCCATCCAATGGAAAAATGATAAGTTGGAAAATCGAAGAGACAATGGCAGTCATTGCGTAATACCATCTGCGACCCAACAACATATTATAGTTTAGATGACGATATGTGACTTCTATGTCCATTGTTATCATTTTCCCACTGAGTGAAATGGGAAATATAGCAAGGTATCCTTTTGGGAGGACAGTGTGGCCATCGAAAGCTTTGAGGGAATTTGACAGCGGGGATAAAGTGGGAGAACCCAAAGCGAGCCAGCACGAAGTTGACATAGCACAAGTTGAAGCACCTTCGTCTATGACAATGCGATGGATTGGTCTCCCTTTCGACACAACTTGAACCTGGAAAGCAAGCTGGTGTGAAAGGCGAGGTTTGGATTTTTCCATGTTGAATATGGCTAGAATATAATCCTGGGGGTCGATTCCACTAATGGCCAAAAGCAAAGCTTTCCTTTGTGCTGGGCAAGTTTGCAATACTTTGAGTGAAATACTTTGGCTAACGGTGCTTGCGCCAAATATTCTACAATTTTGTAGTTTTGGGCAACACGTGCAAAGGTGTTATGAGTCATGCGTCGAAGTGTCCCTTTAGGGGGACAAATTACGGGGTCAGTAGCAGGCCTTTCGATATGCATATCATTGGGCGGTAGTGGATTCAAGCTTGTACTAGTTTCTTGAGCCTCAATGACTGGATTTCCATAGAGTTTAGCTCGGGTTTGGAGTTCAACACTCTCCATGCCATAAATGGTGGATGATCCTTCACCGAAAGGATGAGTACCATCGTTGCCCCTTTGGGGGGGTTGTGGAGGATTTGCAACCATGTGTTGTTGTTGCTGATGTGGATTAGGGAAGGGATTTAGAAGGATGATAGGTGTCCTTCCATATTCCTTGTTTGTAATAAAATCTGTGTATTCCTGCAACCGAGGAAATTTGTCTGTCAAGTGGTCCTTTGCACAAATTCTGCAAGTGCATCTCATTTGTTTCTCCTTTCCTTTGTCGTTCTTGGTATCATTTTTCTAATTGGGATTATCCTAAGTACTAGAATGCTCTTCAGAAGGAGAGGTATTTTTCATATTCTTCTTGTTCTTGCTACTAGGTTTTTGTGTAGACTGCACAGAGTTTACCTCAGCGGTGGGAAGAGTAGTCGATTGGTTAAGGGCGGTGGCAGCTGAAGATGACTGGGAAGTTTTTCCACTCAACTGTTTTATGGCTACGCCAAAGGTTGCACCCATGAGGTCGTCGACGTGCGCTTCTGGTTATTGAGTAGCGGGAGGATTCAGATTTCCATGGGCATGGGGGAGTAAGTCATGTAGTGTGCTAGATTGTGAATAGATGAGATCTAGATGCTTTGCAAGACAGATGGATTTGGCCTTCTGTGACCACAACAGACAAGCAAACATCCTTAGAAAGGAGTGGTAAGAGTGACTTGCAAAACCAGTTCTATAAGAGATGATCCAGGATTGGCGCTTTGACCAACCTTTGCCTACGTCTCCATTCATGAATGTGATCGGAGATGTGGATGACGATGTCTTGATGCAGCGAGGTTAAGAGTTCTGTTTTGGTTTCGTATCGAATAGGTAGTTGGAAGTTCTTAAAAAAATTCACAGCTAAGGTGCCAAAATTATTGATGGCCCCATGTGGTAACTCAATGTACCATTTGGTAGCGTTTCTTGTGAGAGTGCGGGGGAAAAGTCTAAGCCGGATACTATCATCCACCATGGATTTAGAAACAAACCATATATGAAAGGTGGTGATGTGTGTAGCCGGATCCTCCCCTTGTTTCCCTTTGAATTTAGGGATGTCAGATGGAATCTTGTATGGTACTGGAGGCCAAAGTGTGTTCTGGTTGCTGGGATCATTGGTCAATTTATAGAGGTCAGGGATGTCTAGAGCTTCCAAAAATGGCAATTGTGTGTTTTCCCTCGATCTAGCCAAGGAAGTGTTGGTTGACCATTTGGACCGTAGGGTCCACCCATCAATGTGTTACCAATGGGATAAGTAGGACTTTGTTGATAAAAGTTCCCAGTGAGTGGCAGTGTAGGGGTGTAAGGTTGTTGTTCGTAAGGTATGTTGTACTGGGGGGGAAAATGTTGGTTCCCCCCAGTGTAATAGTTTCCCCCTTGCCAAAATTGAATTTGGGGTTGGTTCGCCCATATGGACATGATAGAGTTAGCCAGTGGCATACTTCTATTTACATAGTTGACTATCGAAATTGACCCTACACCAGAAGTTTTACCACTCAATGGAACAACGTTAAAAATTGGCTGTCCTGTTTGTCCCAGTGAATGTAAGGGTATGAAAGTGCCCCCTGGCATAATAACCAATGGGTTTGAACTCAGCAATGGGCTCCAACCGAAAGGGTTCCTAAAAGGAATCGAAGTGGCCTTGCTAGCGAGAGTGGAAACCATGGGTTTCGGCACAGTCATAATAGGAGCAGATCATGAAGGGTTCATAGGTCCACTTACAGTTTTAGTAACCAGATTTCTAGGACTGGGTATAGCATGGCTACTGGGGTTGCAAATTATTGGCGTAGAACTGACAACTAGCAAGGAATATGGTGTTGGACCCGATTTGGCCACCAACGACATCGACCCTATGGGTGTCGGTTGTGAAATGGATGTAAGTGCAGTCGAAGACATGATTGGCACTGGTGTAACCTGAACTAACAATGGCCTCGATGGGTTAGTGAGAGGAGGATTGTGAGGAGGTACAAATCCTTCCATAAAAGGATCCTCTAGAAACTCTGCATGATATGGGGCTATTTGAAAGTCACGTGTTTTCATTGGAGACTGCTCTTCTAGAGAAGGCATTGGCTCACTGAGACTCGACTCCTCCCCCGGTGTCACTAGAGGGAGACCTTGCTGCCATCTAGAAAGACGATGAGGGTCAAAGGATGCCACAGTAACTTGTTTACTTTTATCAATTTTTTATTATTGTGATCTATTATATTTCCAGTGATAGTAACCACACACCTAAAAAAAATAAAAAATAAAAAAAGGACTTCTAAAATCAATCAATCAAGAAGCCAGAACAGGTATGACCCTGTCTGAGTACTATCATTTGCTAGAGATGAAACCTAGTATCACAATAGCATACAGAGAGGGTTGGTCAAATATACAGTTACAGTTACTCTAGAGCTTCGCTCGAACCTCAGACAATAGGTGTAATCACTCTCGTGAAGAGGAGCACCCTCCCAAAGACTGAAGACAGAGTAGGTCTATCTATTTTAGGTACTAGGGAAGCCCACCCCAGTCACCTTGTGTAAGTCCCTAAAAAATCTCGCAACTAAAGATACCTCAAATCACAAACATTGTCAGGGGAGCCATGGTCGCAAACAACACACTATATGGGTAGAACACCTAGATCCCCGATCTAGTTTCGACATCCTAGAGGGGAACCCAAATATATAGCATGCCCACTGAATGCACTCGAAGGTGGGCTACCTTCTCATGCACCCTAGTGTTGTCTCATACTTGAATATAGTGGTAGTGGAGTGGTCCTGACAGTATGAGTGTAGTAGGATTTCACTTTTTAATGACTCTAGTTTCAAGTTTTGTGATCTTGGGTGATTTTCTCACTTCTCCTACCCCAAGATCCTAGACTGAACTACTGTTGGTGTGAGCTCAGAAAAATTTATATGATTAATTTTGTTATCACTTGTTTCTTAGTGTACTTGGTTATTATTCTTGCGAGGGGGAGTGGACGTATGAAATGTAATGAGACTCTGACTCAAAAACCATGCAGAAATATGCTCTAAATATTCAATTCAATGAAGATTTTATTGTACAGGGAGATATATTTGAAACATCCATGCACCAAACATTCAAATAACATAGTTCAACCTAATAAGATTCAGACATCTATCTATCTTCTCTAAAAAAAATTTTAACCAAAAAAATTCAGAATGAATTCATCTATGTTCAGAAAACATAAAAAAAAATCTTTCTTAAAAAAGTAGATGCTACTAACACTAGATTTTTAAGCAAGAACTAAAAATGATAACTAGTAACCAAACGTAGGGATCCAACAAAAGAAGCTAATCTGGTAGCCAATAACTCAAAGGGAAACACAACAGGGGTGTAAACAACATATTTTGGCTGGGTAATGCTGGCAAACAGAGGCTACAGATCGTTAATGATGGGACCAACGCACTGTATCTGAGAATAAGCATGTTATAACGCATTGAAACACTCTCAGGGGGAATGTTACTCAAGGTAAAGTTGTACAGATGGCTAGGCAGGGTCTTTTCTGGACTTTGTGAGCTGTTGAGATGTTTACTAAGCATGTAAACTGACCAAAAGGGGATGTGAGCAGAGGGAAAGAGGTAAAGTCTTAGGAAACAAACAATCTTGAAACTTGGGATTAACTCCCAAGTGGAGTCTCCATTTCTTCTAAAGGGTAAAATTCTTGGGTGGTGGTTGATGAAAATCCCTCTCAGGGCTTTCCAGTGCACGAGGCAGATTGTCAGATTAGCTATAAAGTCACAAAGATACTACATACATGTACTAATATATAATTGACTAAGCGAGATTTGGAATGATTACCTCTTTTTGGACAACAGATCCTATGGAGAGCACTAAGCGGCATGGTAGAAGTCCTTCCTCACCGGCTCTAAATCCAAATCCTGCAACCAAAAAAAGCACCTGTGTAATCCTCACAACATTATAGCTTTCTAACAATTAAACAAGTATATAATTGACATTAAACTATGCAAATTTGAGCCATTCATATCATGCTTCATAGAAAAATGAACAAAAAATGTAAAACTGAAACATCAAATGGAAAAAACAGATAGATTTATATTAATTTATAAAAGGGAGGATTACAACCATTGGTTCTACCAAGCCCTCCTCAGTCTTCCAATTCCTCTCTCTCGTTCTTTATCTGCAAGTGTGATGATTCTTGGGCTGAGAGTACTCAATGATCCTCGCCAATCTTCAAGCCTCACACTTCAACAATGAAATTCTACTCCACATATGATCAAACCTTTGACCTTAGACCAAGAGCCCAAACCTCTAATTTATAAGAAATTGAGAGGACAAACCTTGCCAATCCTTTCAACCATTTTGAATCAGGAAAGATCTTGATGTTTCCTAGCTTTCCTTTGATTTCTCCTTCTCATAGGAGTCTAGTTGCATTTGGAAATATATAATAAAAGGTTTATACCATAAGTTTCTTTCTTTTCAACTGAATCATTCTGATAAAAAGCCGAAAATTCCAGTCAGTTTCCGCGGGATATTTCCCTTTTCACATTCAAACAGGGATAACGCTTCCCCTTAGGGAAGATAGAGAATTACCCTAGGCACCAACACTCCCTTTTCATGGTTAGGATGCGTTATAACTCTGTCTAACTGCTTCTGGGGGTGTGTTACCTTTGAAAAATGGGCCTTTGTCTGGGTCATTTTCTTCCTTCCATGTTACCTTCTCCTCTGAGCTGATGAGGAGGTCATTTGTCCTATAATATGTACCTACACAATAAACAGTTGTAATGAAGGAGCCCTTCCCCCACCAAGGGGTGGTTAGCACCCAACAGAAACAACCACCCCCCAATGAATCCGAAAACAATAGCCACAAAATTTATATGACTATTGAGGAAATGTTATTTCAAACATGGAATAGATAATATGATACCCCACCAGACACTAGTTCGTGAGGGGCTAGCACGAGTGCACCTCCCACACCGTTGACAATATCGAGAATGCCTATTGAACCCTTGCCAAAAGTGGCTAAGGGTCCAACAAGGTGAACAAGACACAATTCCAAAGCGGCCCATAATTATAGCATCATGGATGATTTAGCACAATCTCCCACTCCCATGTTAGCTTTAGAGGTCCTGCAATCTTGCCCAAAGCAAAGGAAAGCCTTAGTTTCCGCGTTAGGCGCAATAAACCCTGTTGATTCGTGCCTAATGGCTTTTGACTTAGATAAAGCCACCCTCGGGCTTCCTTCATTGGTCGCCTTCCAAATACTGGTGTCATTCCAGAACATCACTATCCACCGATGTATCATTGATGAGGGTGCATCCACATGCATCATGTCAAAAAGTGTTTGGAAGAAGTTAGGATCTCTTGAAATGAAGCCATCAGATAGCACACTTAAAGCATACGACACACGCCCTTCTACTCCCGTTGGTATCTATCAAAATGTCTCGGTCTGCTTGGTCGGAAAGATAGTTATTATAGACATTGAAGTCTTGGATTCTCAGCTAGACTACAATATATTCCTTGGGAGGATTTATATATATGCCATGTATGTCATAGCATCCTCCATCTTATGGATCATGATGTTCCCCCACGAGGATCACATCATCACCATCAACCAATTGACATACCATGACAAGTGAACCATAATGAATGCTGATGTCATTCTACCTTATGTAGACACATCTACGGAATCGCTCACACGGTACCAAGAATATGGCCCTGGGAAATTCAAATCATCATCTATCCTTTGATCATTCCTAGGATATCCCCCTGTCATACCAGAATTATTGGCTGATATCGCAGGGGCCCCGGTGTGCATATGTCATCATCAAACACTAGAACCAGCCAGGAGATAGAGACTAGTAGTAACGAAACCGAGGCCATAGGCACGGCTTTTCTACCTACGCCATCTCCCAAATACCATTTCTATACCCTCCACCTAGTTTTGTATCACAACAGGTCTTGGCAACAGTAACATTTCCAAAAATGTCGTTCGCGATACGTGTCTGGTACCTGGTCCCACCAACCATGCTGGGATCCCCTGGCATTACATATATAGGAATAACCCCCATCCCTCGTCAGGAGGCGACACCAGTTAAAGAGATTTCCATAGCAACACTGGTTAAAGCGACCAGGAAAACCCATAAAAAAAGGGAAAAAGATAGAAAACCCCATCATGCCAAGGGAACTGTAACCTTGTGCATTGTGTGATATTGTAGGCCACCCTTCCAATATTTTCCCTGAGTTGGATGAATTGAAACCTCTCCTAGGCTCCGAAAGAAATTCCACGGCCACAAGTTCCTGTAAAAAGGAACCAGCCACAAAAAACCAAGGCAAAGCATTGTGTACCAACCACGCATGCACTATCTGCAACAATTATGGGCATTACACTCATCATTGTCTAGAAATATCGTGATATAGGGATGCCTTACATGCCCTAAAACAATTATATTAGGAGGACCCCCCTATGCAGACAAATGGGGAAGAACCTCGGGTAATATTATACCTTAAAGAGGCAGAGCAGTCACTAGAAAGACTCTCGTTTGTTCCTCCTCCTGTCCAATTTTGTGCACTCTGTGACGAACATTATCCTTTAATCACTGACCTTGCAACCCTGGATTTGTTTCAAAGATGGTATCCGGTTAACCCAGTATACCATGTCGACCTCCTATAAATCCAACATTCGTGTTAGATATGTGGCGGCGATCACCCTTACATCATTGACATTACATCCCTGAATTTCGTTCAGCGTTAACTAGTTTACACATGGCCATAATTCGCCTCTCCCTAGAAGACGACTCAGATATAGAATCCATGGAAATATCGACAATGCAAGAGGAGGTGACAAGCAGATCCATCCATTTTCTGTCAGCGGAAAAACAATTGGATGGGGGGCACATAGTCATTTCTACTCGCCCTCCATGGAGAATACCATCCTCTGTGTTATGCAATGCACACAACCATTTGGTCGCCAAATGCCCAGACCTAGAATCGCTACACAGATGGTATCCAATTGTTTCGCCATCTCTAAGGGAAGGGAATACCCAAGAAATACATTCTTGTCTAGTATGTCAGGGCAACCATCAGGCCCAACATTGTACTTACATACCTTGAGTGCGCCCGCTAATCGACATCATACGTTCATTAGAAACGCAGTGCTTGGATAAAATTAGTCGTAATATTAGAGAACCAAATGTAAGGCAGAATTCCCCCAGGTATCCTACCCTATATCACTACCAAAACATTGGGTGAGTCAAAATGACGCACCGGCCTAACAGGGCCCATGTCCAGTCTAGGGAAGCATGGAGGTTGTGTGATAAAATCGTCCAGCAGGTCAATCAGTTTAAGGAAATGAAACACCTCACAAACAGCTTTTGCATGGTCTCCCTTATCCCGCAGAAGCATCTCTCTAATAAAGAGAATATCACACACTACTATTGCAGGATCTACTCACATTTTCACCATACAATGAATTTTGAGGACCTCTTAAGGCTAAGATCGACAAGAGCAACATTGAGTTTAGTACACCCAGAGGAGCTAGACCTCCCAAAAACAAAAACTCAGAGATGGCAACATCAAAATCTCCCCCCCACGCCTGATCCTTTCCGAGCATACACCTCAGGGACTAAGAGTAGTGTTGGTTATCACACCATCTACTAGATAGGAACTGTGGTACCGTGCACCATTTTCACTGGTCATAACCACGAAATAGAGGCATGCCCCTTAATGGAAACATTCTGGTAGCTTTGTACTAAGAAAAATTTCCAAATCCAGGAAAGTACGAGTACTCTTCGTATGCCTCGGGAGAAACCTAGACTTGCTCTCATGCAAGCCACCACGATGGAAATTCCTCCCCCACAAAACGTCGACAACACAAAACATCATATATGATTCATATCATCGTGTATCAGAACCATGACTCGTGTTATCTACTCATCAGTCATAGATGTCGAGTCAGCTGCAACTACAAGAGTAGCTGTACCAACGACGGTACAAACCCAATCCATCTGCACCTTGTCAACCGCATCTCGTTCCATGGCATCGATGATGGAATCTTATTCATGTTTTTCGACCAGCTCCGTTAGGACCAAACCACCTCCTCATGGCCTTAAGCAGACTCAATCCCCCTTAGTATCCTTATTCCACTCAGATAAGGATATTCTTGAGGCCGTGACAAAACCAGATTATCCTTGGGATGCAATGCATCACCGCTCATTTTTTCTTCCTGAAATAACGTTTGACCCTAACAATCAAGGAAACCAAGAGATTTACACAATCAAATCAAAATATTTCCTTCCATATAGGAAATTCAATTGGTTCAAAAATCCCATTCTGGCGCCTGATGCGTTCGAAGAAGGGAACATGTAAAACGTTTTGCCTACCATTAGGGTGAATATCTCTCGAAATCCTGAGAACGTCGAAGAATTTTCACTGGGGGCAACATGTTCCCCAAACGAGGTAACCTCTTACACCCATTTTTTGCAAGAGTATAGAGATATCTTCACATGGAACTACTCGAAAATGTCAGAGCTTAGTCCCACTATAGTAGAGCACCATTGACACTTGGCTTGATGTACCACAAGAACGCCAGAAACAACGTCAACTACACCCATCCAAGGTAGAAGAAATTAAATGAGAAATCGATAAGCTTCACAAAGTAGAGTTTATCTACCCTATCGCTTACACATCATGGGTTTCCAACCTTGTTCCCATCATGAAAAAATAGGGCACCATTCGTGTCTATACCAATCTTCGTGGTTTGAAGAAAGCCTATCCAAAGGACAATTACCCTACCCCATTCATCAACCAAGTTATCGATGCTTGCATGGGACACGAGGCCCTCTCCTTAATGGATGGTTTCTATGGGTATAATCAAATCCAAATATACCACACCGACTGGTACAATACTGCGTTCACCACCCGATGGGGGACGTTCGCATATCAGGTTATGTCATTCGGTCTTAAAAATTCCAGAGCAAATTTCTAGTGGGCCATCAATTATATCTTTTATGAATTGGCACACCTTATCCTCGCCTACTTGGATGAACTCATTGTTTGATCCAAGAAGCGATCTGATCATCTCGAGGATCTTCGACTGGTATTCCAATGATGCGAGCAATACAACCTAGCTTGAATCCCCTCAAGTGCGTCTTCTACGTCACTGCATGACAACTTCTTGGTTTTTTTGTGTCCCAGAAAGGGATTAGAGTGGACCCCCTCAAGGTCCAAGCTATCAAAGAGGTACCACCACCTCGAACCCTCAAGAAACTCCAAATCTTGCAGGGAAAGGGAAATTATTTGATAGGATTCGTCCCAGACTATGCCACTTGTGCTCAAGGATTCCTACGCCTCCTCCGTCAGGACATCCCATTAAAATGGGACGATCAAGCCCAACAATCATTTGAGGCATTGAAAGACGCATTACCTTCAGCACCATTGATCAGTCCACCCAACTATAACAAATATTACACCCTGTATCTATCAACGTATGAAATCACTTTGGCTAGGGTATTAATCCAAGAGTGCCCCGATGGTAAAGAACACGTAATTTATTACATTAGTGAAATTTTATTAGGCCTCGCGTTAAGGTATGAGCCCGAAGAGAAGACTGCCCTAGCATTAATACACGCTTTCCAAAAACTTCACCACTACATTATCTTAAGGACTACAATAGTCGTCGCAGATATCAACCCCATGAGATATCTGCTCACCCGCCATTTGATGAACCATAAATACATTCGCTAGATAGTTATACTACAAGAGTTTGAATTACAGTTTAGCTCTACCAAAATAAAAAAGGCTTTAATTTTAGCCAAGTTCATCATTGACCTCCTAAGACAGACCAAAGGATCACGAGTCAACATTTCACTACTGGACGAACATCTCTTCCTAGTGACGACTAACAACCCTTGGTACAGAGATATTCTCTTATTCCAACAAACCCAAAAGTTCAAACCGAAGCTCACTCGTGACGACCGCAGGTGCATACGCCACCAGACCCCCCGATACCTCCTCACGGGAGATTTCCTTTATTGGTGGGGCATCAACACCATTTTACGTTGATGCCTCACTCGCGACCAAGATGAGCAAGCCCTTAATGACTATCACAACTGAGCTTGCGGTGGCCAACTCTCTGGAATGGATATCGCACAAAAATTTCTCCAGGCAGGATATTTTTGGACAACCTTATTCCAAAACTGCATCTTAACAGTCAAAAGATGCGAGCGATGTCAACGCTTTGCTCACAAGGCAAGACTGCCACCCACTCCCCTAAACCTAGTCATAGTAGCTGGTCCCTTCTGAAAATGGGGGATCAACCTCATGACTTGCAAACCCACTTCGTCAGGAAACCAAAAATACATTATTGTAGCCATAAACTATTTCACCAAATTGGCAGAGGCCATGCCCACATACGACAACACAGATGAAACCGCTGCACGATTTTTGTTCAACCAAAAGAGTTAGTCTCCGACCACGGAAAACATTTTGAAAATGAGATTTTCTAGGAGCTATCTCATCATCTCAAATTTACACATGAATTCGCTCCACCATACTACCCCCAATCCAACTAACAGGTAGAAGTTGTGAACAAAGTGCTCAAAACGATGTTACAATGTATGGTGAATAACCACAAAACAAACTGGCACCACATGCTTTTTTCCACCCTGTGGGCATACTGCACGGTAGTGAAAACATCAACAGGGTTCACACCCTTCCACTAGGTGTACGGGGTCGAAGCTGTGATTCCCATAGAATGCAAAATCATGAACTTACACACCGCCATTGAACTCCTTGATGACACCTAGTCTCTAGAGAAATTCTTGGTGGAACTAGAACTCATTGATGAAAATCGACGATAGTCACTCTAACACAACGAGGCCCATAAAAAATGGGTGAAAGCATCGTTCGATCGCAACATCACCCCTTGATAATTTACCGAGGGAGCGTTAGTCCTCTGCTACGATGTTGCAAAAGAAGCCCTAGGGCTGGGGAAGTTCAAAACCCTATGGAAAGGTCCCTATGTCATAAGACATTTCCTCCTCAAGGGGGCATACATCTTGTTAGAGCCCGACGAAACATGCCTAAACAACCCCGTCAATGGGCTCTACCTCAAGAAATTTTACTCATAAGCGCGAGGAGGCTTCAACCCTAGAGATAACATGCATATAGAAAACTTTGTTTTTGATCACAAACATCATGGACTTTTTCTAAAAAGCGCTCTGGTGTCACACATGGATTGTCTCTTAAACCATTACCTTGGATGCACTAATGGAGCATCACGATGGTCTCAAAATCTAACAGTAGTCACTTGGGTCATCTACTATCCTCACTGGTTGTCATTCTTCACCAACGGAGTATGCATCAGATCAGCTTAGAATATGACATCGTCATTGGGCTCACGAGCGATGCTTTCAACCAAGGCATCCGCCACTTGCATATCTACCTCGATTCCTAATTAGTGGTTTCGTTGTTAAACCAAGAATTTTACGTACAAGATTCAAAACTATTTAGAAAATATTTGTGTGCAAAAAAATTAAGCCATCAATTTGATCATATTACATTCACACATGTACCAAGAAATCAAAACGAGATAGCAGATCGCATAGCTAACCACATCCTAGACTGGAATGCATCTTGTATAAACCATCATACATAAAACCAAAAACATAAAAAAATATATAGATCTCCATCATTGATACACAAAATACATCGAATCATATAACCATAGACATATCATCAAGAGCCGCAAAAAATACATCTCGCATATATACCAAAAATATGTGTGAGTACAAATAATAATTCATGTCTCTGACCTACAGGTCAGCCAAAAAATATATATACACATGTCATCAAAAATAAGTGAAGCATCCTCATAATGGATGATTTCCCTTAATACAAAGTGTGTCTAGGGCTGAGCCCCACTAGGTGGGAAATCTGGACCCACAACTGCACCTGGTGCCAACACTGAGGTAGCAGCCAAAACAGAAAGCGCCACATGGCGCAGAGTGGGGTGATAAACCCTTTCTCGGGCCATCAAGGTCTCGAGCCAGGAATAATCTATATCACCAACAAATCCCCGGGTCAGCATACCCTAGGTCAAACTCTCCACTCGACCCCAACCATCTGCTAGGTAAGTGGATCGGGCCTCGGATGTAGCTAACTTCTCTTCCATCTCTACCACTCATGCCTTTTCCACCTCAGCATGAGTGATAGCCACAACATACTCGACATAAGCTGAGCTGCTACCCTCCTCGGAAGGTCTAGAACCATCACCGGGTCCTCCACCCTGAGGCTACCCTGGATCTCCACCCTGCCCCCCCCAACCTGGGGCTAAGCTCCTCCGCCTGGAACCCTCCGAATGGGTTGGTGTCCCACCAACCGAGCAGTAGGTTTTCCAACTGCTCTCACATCTGCAAGAGAAACAAATATAGTGCTAGTGTCACCACAATACACACATAAATATACACATCATAATTACTCAACAAATGCAGAAAAACATAAAAAATCATACCTACAGGTCCCCACACGTAATCGGCAGGAAGACCCATATCCGGATCTCCTCAAAAGTCGGTCCTTGAGTATGGAAAGTCAAGGAACATCTGATGGTTCACCTCCAACCAGGCCTCCGTGGTCGCATTCCAATAGCGACCCACCTCTCCTCCCCCATATTGAGGCAACACCAGCTCCCATCGCCTCATCCGAGGGTCCCGGTGAAACCCCATAGGAACCACCACTATGGGTCACAACAATAGCACCCTCTCAAACATAATGATACACAGGATGCTAGCATATGTGAATAGTTTGGAAGATCCTCCTTGCACCTTCCCCAACTGTGACACCATACCGTCATAAACATGACGAGCCTAGTCAAAGAATTGTCTGGCCCGAAGCTGGCGAAAATCACCAATCTGAGGTCCTTATGCCCTGTGCGGCGATGATGACCTAGTCAATCACATGATCATAGCTAAAGCACATCACTCGGCTATATTGGTCACTGATGATAGAAGAATGCACCCCTCCGAAAGGAGTGCCCCACCACAGTGCTACTCTGACCAACGAAGGAGAGCCACACTCCCAAGTAGGAGTGGATGCGGAAGTGCCTCACCCTAAGGTAGAAAAATAGTCACAAAATATATATTTGTCTCTGGATGGATATGAACGTCACACCCTCGCAAAACCATCACCTTGCGCCTCTTGTATAGACCAGGTAACATAATAGGCTATCCTGCGACCTCAGGAGGTCATTCTTAAGAAACTTGAGGAGACCCCACTGAGCCAATTACCTGCAAGAATTAGCATCCTATGCCACTGTCATATGAAGGTCTAGCCAGTCTCTCTCTCTCCACAACATCCTGTCACCAAATAGAAGCACATCAGTGTCATCAAAACTCAAAAAAATTTCAATTTTTTTTCAAAAAACTACCTTGGCTTTTCGACGCACCTGTTTCTCAAACAGGCGCTGACCACACATCTTTATCTTGGATAGAAGCGGAAGCCACGCACAAAAATTCCACTAGCCGTGAAATCTTAGTGGAAATCCTCGAATTTCCATGGAAGTCTTCGTGCTTGAACCTTGATCGATCACGTGACCAAGGCCAAAAACAAGTAGGGATTCATATAAACCTAATTTGTACAGACCCCCCAACACTAAAACTGAAAAAAATTAAAATGTTTGACATTCAGGGGCCTACCTAGCACTAACAGCGCAAATCCCTAGTACACAGGCTAACCGTAACGACAAGAAAGGCTCAGCAGCAAACTCTAACCTCACAAATCTCAAATGACACAAATGAACTGAAATGAGCCATATTGACCTATATATCTCCCTTTTAAAATTGTTCGAGTGACCATAATGGGAGCTTATGAAGCCTAATTGCGAAACTGAAAGCAACACAATGATCAACACCTCATAACTCCCAAAGGAGGCTCCACACAGTCACGCCTCCAAAAAAAAAATTGTATTAGTTACGACAGGTATGCCCTCTCTTATCGTTTTTTCATTCAACACATTTATCAATATATTTGAATGAAAAACATTCTTTCACTTGGGAATTTGTTGCAAGGTATTACACAGTACGACAAACCAACTGTTGCCGCAATCACTGAAGGTTCCAAAGCAGGTATCATTCTGCCCTCAGCATGATAGAATCCCAGAGAATCTTTGCATATCATGAAGTTATTTCTCCACAAGAATCAACCATAGGTTCCAAACACCCGACCATGTTTATCATCTTCCCACCTTGCACATGATAAACATTCTCGTCGATCAGTAGAGCCTCCCCCTCCATGGTATCCATCACTCAAGTAGACCATGCATCAAAAAATATGATGCCATGGTCATAACACCCCAGTCCAGGAAGAGCTTCATGTTAATCCATCCATCATGCATCAATTCATGTTTTACCATATCACGATAAAACCCCTTTCCCAGACTACCATTTTCGCAAGCAGATCGAACACGCACCAACATGTCTCGCATTTGGCCTACCATCCCTCCATCAGCATAGCCCATCTGTGATATTTTCCATCCACTTCACTAACCTTTCACCAAAAATAACCAATGGGCCCCCACCCTCAGCAAAAACACCTTCCTCACATCATCAGTGAGCGATTATTTTCATGTTTTTGGGGCATCCGTCTCCCTGTTTGTACATCCAAACCCATTTTATATTCTTTTGGTAAGTGTACAAATATTTTTAGGAGAACATCCCCCACCCATCCATCCATTTTTCTCCCATGGCAGCAGTCCATAAATCACCCTTGGTCCGAGCTTCATACCTTTCACAAAAATCCACCACGACATTCATAACAAACATATACCCACCCTGGACATCCTACCGACTCCAGGGCTTTCCTCATCATAAATCATTATGACTGCCACCAAATTTATTTTTTGAAGCTCCAACCTTGGGCCACTAAACTCCCATCATCTGTTTTGAGCCATTTCTCGCCATCATGCCTATGTTAATCTATCATCCCTCACCTGCTATATCAGAGACTCTGGTCCCTTGCATCAGTATTTCTCTTGATTAGGTTGAGGCTTCCTTCTTGTCGACTTCAACAACCATTTTCCAAAAATGAAGCAATACCTTGGATGGATCCTCACCTCAATAGGGGAATCCTTGAATGGCACTGTGGGAATCATCATTGCCCATTGTTGTCATCGATCCTCCTAAAATTCGACTACAACACAAGCTTTCATGTCAAGATTGTTGGCAATATGATGCAGAGTGTTGTCCTTGATGGCAACCCACTGAATGAAGATGAAGACATAATATTGTTGACATGTGTTTTCCTTGATGGAAATCCACCCGATGAAGTTATTCTGACTCTGATGGACTTGGCAAATGATGTGCGATGATGTGTTATGATGTTGTTGACACATGATGGAGTGTTGTCTCTGATGACACCACTTGTTAGAGTGTTGTCTTGAAAATTTGCAACCTACCTGATGAAGTTGTGCTTGATAGAATATGTCTTGATGAACTTGTTAAATGATGTAAATCTGATGTATCTACAGTGAGTACAGAAGGTAATGAAGAAAGGAATTCAGTATGTGCTAGATCTATGATGAAAAGAGTATGTCTCAAGGCATACGCGGATTGGTCTAGTAGAGGTCGCGTATGCACGAGAGAAATAACGTGCCAAGTCGCGTATGGGAAAAAACGCTCATAAAGTGCAAAACCAGGGGTAACCACCATGGTATTGACCCATTGTATTGGGTAATGATTCGTCTAAATGACCCCGTCCAGGAATACCATCGGAAGTAATGTGGTTTTGGCTCATGGTATTGAAAAAGGGTAAACCTATATAAAGAGAAGAAATTCATTATGCAAATCATGAGTGTGGGTGCAAGATGTCTGAGCTTGAATGAATACTTCTCTCTGAAGTAGATCTGAATGGAAAGGGTTACAGTTGAATGATAGATCTGAATGTATGATGCACCAATGATGAAGAAGGGGATCTAGATCTGAAATGTACTTGTATTTGCTAGATCTTTTTATGGAATGATTAGATCTGTGATGAGGCGAACATCTGTCTGAGGTAAAGGGTAAAATCTGAAGTGATGTATCTGTTGTGAAGAATTGCAATGACATAAAAGTCTGAAGAACCATACGCTAGTTTGCCGAAGAGGAAGCGCGTATATACGCGGCTTCGCTGAAGAGAAAGTGCGTATGCGCAATAAAATTAGCTCTATAATATGTACAGAAGTATACACTGGTTTATGTGAACGGAAGCGCGTATATACGCGACATCAGAGAAAGGAAAGCACGTATGCAAACTAGGGTTTGCTGAAGTCTGTGGTAAGAAATGTCTGATCTGTTCTGCTGGTTTACTGATATCTGTCAGTGAGTTATATGTATCAGTTTCATGTTTGACTATGCTTAAATGTATGGAGTGGGTCCAGTCTGAAAATTTGATGAAACGTGGCCTGCAAGTGGTGTCCTAAAGGAAGCTTTGGATCCAGTGTGAAAATTGATGAAACGTGGTCCATAGAGGTGCTGAGGGTTGTAGCCTTCAGTCAGGGAGTTGTAGCTCCCTTCCAGGTGAGGCTGGTAAACGAGATCAGGGGGTCGTAGCTCCCTTCCAGGAGAGGCTGGTAAACGAGTCAGGGGGTTGGAGCTCCCTTCCAGGAGAGGCTGGTAAACGAGCGCAGGTGGGTGCCTACGTGCTGGTAGGAGTCTGCGCCAGCACATATGTTGTAAGATGTTTTCTCTATAAAAAAATATTGAAGGCTGAGCAACTGCAGCGGTGGTTTTCTCCCGACTTGGGTTTCCACCTAAAATCCTGGTGTTCATGTGTGATGCTTATGTGTGATGGTTTATTTTGTTCTTACTACACATGTTTATTGTTTATAGAACATCTAATGAATGAATGATGGAATGATATAAGTGAAGAATTAATGGCATAATTAGATCTCTGTGTATACGCGAGTTTTATGAAGGATATCCGCGTGTATACGCTAGTTGGCTTCAGCAAAGTAGCGTATGGGTTTTAGAAGTAAGAAAAAGTAAAATTTTTTGAATATGCAGTAAATACTGATTCACCCCCCCTCTCAGTATTTTTCCCAACAATTGGTATCAGAGCAGGTTCTTCTGCAGAAGCTTGATCGCTTGAAGGAGATCCGTCGCAATGGGAAGTCTTGAAGGAGTAATGTCTCTAAAGCCACCTCTATTCAATGGAAGCAATCTGATATTCTGGAAGGTATGAACAAAAGCATATCTGCAAAGTCTTGGTGCAGATGTATGGGCAATCGTGGAAGAAGGTTATCAGTATCCGGCAAGTATTCCTACTGATGCAGTAGAAAGGAAGAAGTATGAAATCAATGCCAAAGCAGTAAATGTCTTATTAGGTAGCATGTCTGAACCAGAATTTGCCAAAGTGATGCAGCTACATTCAGCAAAATAAATATGGGACAAAACCATTCTGAGTTATGAAGGAGACACAAAGGTAAAAAGTGCAAAACTCCAAACTCTTAGAATTGAATATGAAAATTTGAAGATGCATAGTGATGAGAGTATTGCCCATTTCTTCTTACGTCTGGATGATATTGTAATTCGAATGAGAAATTTGGGTGAAACCATAATTGATAATACTCTGGTGGAAAAAGTCTTAAGATCCTTGACTTCAAAATTTGACTCTAAAGTTTCAGCTATTGAAGAAAGGGAAGATCTGAAAACTCTTACTATTGTTCAATTACATGGTATTCTGACTGCTTTTGAAATGAGACAAGGAGTTCCTTCTCAAATCAGAGAAGCTGCTTTTAAGGTATCTGCAAGAGGAAAAGAAAAGGAAGTTGTCAAAGAATCCAACTATATATCCGATGAAGAAGAAGTGAATTTCGTGAGAAAACTCCAACTAGGTACTGGAAGATTCAAAGGTAAGCTTCCCTTCAAATGTTTTGAGTGTGGAAAAGTTGGTCACTATGCTGCTAAGTGTCCTTATAGAGAAAAACATGCCAAGGGGAAACAATTTGAAAAGAGGAAGATTTATTATGCAAATGAAGATGATGATGAAGTGTCCAGTGAAGATGAAGAAGATTCTGACCATGATATGAAAGTGCTCATGGCAAAGAAGCAAAAGAAGAAGGCTACTCGAAGCAAGGAGATATCTCAGAAAACATGTATAGCAGAAATTTAAGAAGATGAATCAGGTAGTGATTGGGGTCCTTGTAATAATCTTCTTTGTGCAAACAATAGTAAAGATAGTGAAAGTAAAGTTGTGGATCTAGAAGAAGCTCTCAAGATTAAAGTTGAAGAACTACAAAGTTCATCTAATAAGAAAGAAACTATCTACAAAGAGATGATCTCTCAAATGGAAAAACAAATAGAAATGCTGAATGGACAGGTGGACAAGTATCAAAGGTTTCATACTTATGCATCCAATCGAATTAAAGGACTAGAAGCAAAAATCAACGATCTAAATGCAGATCTCGAAAAATCAAGCAAGAAGAATGAAGGACTTGAAGCTGCAATCATCTCTCTGCAAGCAGATCTTGAAGCATCAAGTAAGAAGAATGAGGAACCTCTACAACCATTTGAAAAGGAAGGCCTTGAAGCAGAAATCATCTCTCTCAAAGAAGATATGGAAAAATCAAATAAGAAGAATGAAGAGCTGCAACAAACATGTGAAGAAAACGAAAATTGGTTGAAAGAAGAGATTCTAAATCTGAAGGATCAAGTAGAAGATGGAAGAAGGAAAGAAGAAAGCATGACAAAGCAATGACAAGCCTTGGAGGTTGAGGTAAACATTCTCAAAGGTAAATTAGAAGAAAAGGTTAAACTTTTGAGGTTTCAAGATAGTACTAATATCTTGGACAATATTCTGAGTAATCAAAGGTCTCCTGCTATCAAACTTGGTCTTGGTTTCCATGAAATTGTTAAAGGAGAATCTAGCTCACAAGGAAGTGCTAAAAATTCAGAGGATGTCAATGCAAAACCTGAAGTGTTGAAAGAGACAAAAGGTCAACCAACAATGATGAAATCTCAAAGGAAATCTTTCAATAATGTTGAATGCTTTAAATGTCATAATTATGGGCATGTTGTAGCAAATTGCAGGAGCAGATCATTTAAGCCTCAAACAAACAGTTCCTACATAGAAAGGTACTCTGGTTTCTTCAAGGGATATTGTTTTTCATGTAACAAGTATGGACATAAAGCAGCTGATTGTAAAAGGAGGAAGGTTAGAAATACTCATTATGATTCTTATGCTTATTTCTCTGGACACATGAGATGTTATTCTTGTAACAAGTATGGACATGTAGAAAAGGAATGCAGGTTGAACAGATCTGAGAAAGTGGACAATTTTCAGCACACAGTTAGGAATTTCAAGAAAATTTTGAAAAAGAAGGAGGACCAATCAGAAACGTAGGGAATTTTGACCCTACTGCAGTCATCCGCTTCTGAAGCTTACTTCTCTTATTGACTTCAGAAATGATGTGGGATACATTATGAGATTTATTAATGAATCGTCACAGGGGGAGCAATGAATGATGACTCTCATGGTTGATTTGATTATTCTGGTTATATGTATTTCTGACAGAGCATATGATATGAAGAAGACAGGTACAGGAAGGACAAATTCAGGGGGAGATGAAGGAATGTGAAAAATTTCTATGCTTCACTTTCCATATGCGGGTTAGATGAACAAAAGTCACGTATATACGCTAGTTGCAGTAGACACAGTCGCGTATGAATTTATGATAAGAGAATTGGGATGACAGCTGAAGATCAGGAGCAGAGGTTCAGGGGGAGCATCACTCTGACTGTTAATAACTGTATTATTGACTTAGTATCAGCTTAGTTTCTCAGTTCTAAATTATGATATGATACTTGGTTTCTTATGTTGAAGATTATGGATGAGTCCTGTTTGCTTTTGATGAAGAATATTCGTTGTTGAGATTAAAGTCTTATAATTCGGAGATAAGGACAGTTCATGGAGAAATTGTTGCTAATGACTTGCTGATGAACGTATTCAGGTTGCTCAAGAGCACTGGTTCAGGGAGAGCAGCAGGTTGAATAATTGCATTGTTGGCACTATGACATTCTTTGGTTATTGTGATACTCATGCTCAAATGATGATGACTTGGTATATGGTTTATTATGATGAGATTTTGAGCCCTGTTTGCTGAAAAATATCTGTGGTGCTCACACATGGATGAGTTGGAAGTCATTGTTCAAGGGGAGCAGCATGTTGAATACTAATGATTGCATTGTTGGCACTATGACTGCTTATTATTTGGTTATTGTGATACTCATGCTCAAATGATGATGACTTGGTTTTGAGCCCTGTTTGCTGAAAAGTATCTTTTGTGCTCACAAATGGATGAGTTGAAGTCTTATGATTCAGAAATAAGAATGGATCATGCAAGATTTTGTTACTATGATTGAGACCTTTTCCCTACATATGCTACATCATGTTAAATCTTGAAGATCTTAATGATATTGGACCACATGGATGATTGCTTGACACATATTTGAAGATGTTGTTCTGGTATGATAATTTCTCTTGGAGAGAAAGAATCTGAAGGCTTGGTTACTAATGAGCTTATGCTGCAACCGTTGGATGACGCTTGAAGACACAACTACACTGTTCTATCTATCTGTATTCCAGGGAAGCATTCAAATATCTCAGAAAGAAGCTGAACACTGTCTTTTCCTCACAAAGGATCAGATCTGGTTAAAATATAGAAGATGGTATTGGATACGCGGATTTCCTGAAACACAGTCGCGTATATACGCGAGTTCGTGCACATAAAACCGCGTATGTATGGTTGCTGACAAATTTCTGTTTGGGGTCAGCTTTCTTCAGCACAGCTGCAGTACTGTTTGGTATCTCTGATACTGTTTGGTATCTCTGGTGGTGTTTCAGTTCTCATAATTATATTTCTAATGTTTTGATAAAGATGCCTTGATGATTTGTTGATGAAAGTGTTCAGGATGCACAAACTAAGGGGGAGCCTTAGTCATATGGAAAGGATGCTTGGATGCACAGATTCAGGGGGAGAATTAGCCTTGCTGAGTATAATGCATTGTTGGCATTATGATGGGTCTGAAATATGTTCTCTTTCTTAAGGTCTTTTTGGTTTTGGTCATAAAAAGTCATACTTGTAATTCGATGAAAAGGTCTTGTTGAGACCCTTGATGTAAAATTGTAATATTCAGTCATGTAAGGACTTGTCAAAATTTGTAAACCCACTTGGTTGGGTAGCTGAGTCAAATTTTTAAACCCACCTGGTTGGGTAGTTGTATTGAAATGTGTAAACCCACTTGGTTGGGTATTTGAGTCTCATATGTAAATCCACTTGGTTGGATCTTTGATGTAAGTATGATTCCTTGGTGATAGGAAGGTCATAGAGTCATGTACTTCATTGAAACATATGGATGAACTCAAGAGGAGCATGATAATTTCAGTGCACATCAGATCTACAGTGCCCTTCTTCTACATGAAGAGAAAAGGGGGAGAGTGTGTTGGTTTTGATCTGCCCTTTGCCCTTGATGTCAAAGGGGGAGAGTGACATGGTGTTTGAATGAAGATAATGGTGTCAAAGAATGGGGAGAGTGACATGGTGTCATTGTATTCTTAATGTACCTATCTGTTGTGGTAACCAAACACCATCATGGTTGCCATCAAGTCCAAAGGGGGAGATTGTTGGAAATATGATGCAGAGTGTTGTCCTTGATGGCAACCCACTGAATGAAGATGAAGACATGTGACTATTGACATGTGTTGTCCTTGATGGCAATCCACCTGATGAAGTTATTCTTGACTTGATGGACTTGGTAAATGATGTAAATCTGATGTGATATGATTTTTGTTGGCAATATGATGCTGAGTGTTGTCCTTGATGACAACCCACTTGATAGAGTGTTGTCCTTGAATGGAAACCCACTTGATGAAGATGATGGCTACCTACTTGATGAAGTTATGCTTGATAGAATATGTCTTGATGAACCTGTTAAATGATGTAAATCTGATGTATCTACAATGAGTACAGAAGGTAATGAAGAAAGGAATTAAGTATGTGTTAGATCTATGATGAAAAGAGTATGTCTCAAGGCATACGCGGATTTGTCTAGAAGAAGTCGCGTATGCACGCTGGAAATAACGTTCCAAGTCACGTATGGGAAAAAGCGCTCATAAAGTGCAAAACCAGGGGTAACCACCATGGTATTGGCCCATTGTATTGAGTAATGATTCGTCTATGTGACCCCGTCCAGGAATACCATCGGAAGTAATGTGGTTTTGGCTCATGGCATTGAAAAAGGGGAAACCTATATAAAGAGAAGAAATTCATTGTGCAAATCATGAGTGTGGGGGTAAGAGGTCTGAGCTTGAATGAATACTTCTCTCTGAAGTATATCTGAATGGAAAGGGTTACAGTTGAATGAAAGATCTGAATGTATGATGCACCAATGAAGAAATGATGAAGAAGGAAATCTAGATCTGGAATGTATTTGTATTTGCTAGATATGTTTATGGAATGCTTGGATCTGAGATAAGGCGAACATCTGTCTGAAGTAAAAGGGTTAAATCTGATCTGAATATCTGATCTGAAGAAGTATGCTGCTCTATAATGACTGAAGATGTATACGCTAGTTCGGAACAGCAGAAGCGTGTATATACGCGGGTTTGATGAAGAGAAAGCACGTATGCGCAAGTGAAATTTATGTGCAGAGGTATACGCTGGTTGATGTGAACGGAAGCGCGTATATACGCGACATCAGAGAAAGGAAAGCGTGTATGCAAATCCAGGGGTTTGCTAAAGCATGGGGTATGAAATGTTCCGCCGATTTGTTCTCGCCGTGTTACCGCTAACTGTATTCTGGCCAGCTTCGACTTGTTCAGACTGCTTGGTTGAATGTTTGAGGCCAGGCATGGAGTGGGTCCAGTCTGAAAATATGATGAAACGTGGCCTGCAAGTTGTGTCCTAAAGGAAGCTTTGGATCCAATGTGAAAATTGATGAAACGTGGTCCATAGAGGTGCTGAGGGTTGTAGCCTTCAGTCAGGGGGTTGTAGCTCCCTTCCAGGAGAGGCTGGTAAACGAGATCAGGGGGTCGTAGCTCCCTTCCAGGAGAGGCTGGTAAACGAGTCATGGGGTTGGAGCTCCCTTCCAGGAGAGGCTGGTAAACGAGCGCAGGTGGGTGCCTGCGTGCTGGTCAAGTCTGCGCCAGCACATATGTTGTAAGATGTTTTCTCTATAATAAAATATTGAAGGCTGAGCAACTGCAGCGGTGGTTTTCCCCCGACTTGGGTTTCCACCTAAAATCCTGGTGTTCATGTGTGATGCTTATGTGTGATGGTTTATTCTGTTCTTACTGCACATGTTTACTGTTTATAGAACATCTAATGAATAAATGATGGAATGATATAAGTGAAGAATTAATGGCATAATTAGATCTCTGTGTATACGCGAGTTTTATGAAGGATATCCGCGTATATACGCTAGTTGGCTTCAGAAAAGTAGCGTATGGGTTTTAGAGCATGAAAAAGTAAAAAATTGTAGTTTTCCCTAAATACTTATTCACCGCCCCCCCTCTCAGTATTTTTCCCAACATACATTTCCCAGATTTTATTTGTGTCTCTTCATGTTGATTCTTGAGGGTAACATGAAATCAAAGTTTTATTTTGAAGGCTGTGATATTAACCTGGCGACTCCAATCTCAAAATATATAGAAGATCAAAGCTTCATGGTGACTCGAATGCTTGAGGATCAGTAGCTTGAAGAAGTCCCAAGATGAGTTCTATTGCAAGAAAGAATGCCATGTATGCCCCAATGAATTGGTCTCACATCCTTGGTTTTCCAAATCCTATGCCTAGAGTTGATTTGTTAACTTATACTCCTATATTTAAATATGAAAAGAAAGATAATGTTGCTCTTCACTTGGTTATATTCCATATGCAGGTACATAAGTTTCGAGTTGAGTTTCCAAAGGATTGTATCATGAAAATGTTTATGGCCACTCTAGTGGATGAAGCTAGAACATGGTATGAAGGGTTGTAGCCGAGAAGCTTGTTCTCTCTTAAATATTTCCATAGAACATTCTTCGAACATTATGAGAAATCTCATTATTATTTATCACTATTACAATACTGTTGTCATTTTTGTGAGGTGTTTATTCCATATCTTAAAACTCTTGGTGATAATGGAGAGTGCTTAGATGATGATATGTCAGAGGCACTTTATGAATTATCTTCTCAGGTCAGTTGTCATGATAATCAAGAATGTTTTAAACAAGAAGATGTCTCTTCTTTAGTTGAGGATGAAATATATCAATAATTTGACAGTCAAGTCATATTACATGAAATTTATGAGGATTTGAAACCTTTTCAATCTATATGCAGTCAAAGGTATGAGCCAAATCATTCAAATTGTTTTTCAACCCATTCCTTTTCTGAGATTTTATGTCAAGAATAAACTCCTCAAGACTAGGTTGTTGAAAATAAATGCATGGAAATTCTGAACAATGAGGTATCATGTGATGAAATTTCACTTTTAGGTAAACCCAGGCTACATGAAGAGATGAATATGCAGGTTTTACCTATTCTATTCGGGGATCATAAAAATGACATGGATGATATGCGTAAAGTTGTTTGTATAGGAGTTGTTAGTGTTCAGAATCAAGATGATAGTCCTCAAGAAAAACTACCAAAGATTATATCTGATTTGTTTGATAAGAAAAATAGTAGTATTGATACACACAATGTGGATGTCATGTTTGAAGATATTCAAGGATGCATGGATGGTTTTGTTGATTTACACGAAAGGGAAGACAAATTTATTTTTTCCTTTTTATTTTATGATGTTTGTGGAATTGAAGAAATAGGACAAAAGAAGTCATCAATTATGAATGAATTAAGATCTCATGGTTTTACTCATCAAAAAAAGGTGATTTTTCATAGTTTCCAAGATACAATGGTAAGTTTGTTGAAGCCATCCTTCAAGATTTTTTTTTTTGTTTCTTATGGAGCAGGGATTCAATTTTCATTCCAAGTTGCCAATAGATGATTCACTTATGATATTTTTCAAGAACAATCAAGAAGCCCAGGTATTGGATTAGTTCTTTGATTGACTATACTGGAAATTTCATATTGCTTGAATTGAAAGTTTGTTTTTCAGCTATTAGAGTAGGGTTATTGGTATATAAATAAGCTTGTTGGGAAATCGTCTCTTTCATCATTTAGTTTTTATATTCTAGTTGTAAGTTTTGGTTTGTACAGTGTTTTGCTTCAAGATCATGTCAAGGGATGAATGTAGGCTAAAGAATATGACAAGAGGTTGGGATCAACCCAATGCATATGGCACTAGAGTTTTTGGTTCTTTACTGCACTACAAGGGTGCAACATCCCCAGTGGAGCCACTGTTATATATGATAAAAACTAGGTTTATCTAGGTTGGTCTTAGGTAAGTTAGGTTGGGTCATTTGGATGAAAATAAGGTCATGAAGTTCATTAATTTTGAAAAACATTGTACATAGTTTAAGAGGTTTTAATAGTCATTAGTCATGCAATAAAGGTCATGTCAAGTTAATTTCAAAAAATCTGATTGCATGGGTAATATAGGGTCATTTTATGACACTTGGAATTTTTTATGAATTCCGAAGCGTAGTAAGTGTAAAATAGCCTGATTTCACTATGGAAGTGCCTGACAGTTCCATAGCGAATTTTCCCTCCTGAGTACTGGAAATGGTACGAAATTCATTTTTTCTGCTAATGGTGGGAAAGGCTGTGTTTTTTCATGGATTCATTGGTCAGTGCACACTTGGTCATCATGGTCCCATTCTGTTATTTGTCATCATATGTCATATGCATGCATGGTTATCATTACTCCTCACATCATTTCATTTTTTTCCACTCATTTCCTCTTTCCTAATTTAGTTTGATTCTTAATTCGAAAAGCAACACCTCACCTTCACCCTTGTAAGCTGTCTGAATGTTTTTTCCAACAGTCTAGAGTCTTCAATTATGTCCTGTAGCTATCTTAGGCTAAGTGCTACCTGTGTCAAGGGAGTTTATTGCTATCTCAAAATAATTCTGCAGGTGTCAAAGAAGGAGCTGATCAACATTGTGTTTGAAAGTATGGCCTCACATAAAAATCCAAACAAGGGTGGCACTATGGTTAGATATGAGCCCATGAATATGAGGCTAATTCTAGAAGACCCCAAATTATCGCGAAATTTTTCCAATGTAGGTTGCATGCATTTCTTCCAGAAACTGCAAGGGTATCATGCACACGTGTTTAAATAATTTGCTATAAATTTCATTGGTACAAGTTTGAAGGTGGGAATCATTAATTTTTCTATGTCTCCTAACACAATTGCACAGGAAAATGAGATCCCAAGGTCTGGAGAGGAGTGGTTTAAAACAATAAGGTTCAAGTCACAAAATTGTGATGAGTTTTTGAAGGAGGATTACAAAGGCATAGACATGAGCTCAGGAATCTCCAGGACTTACCTCAAGGAAAAATATTTTAAAATACTGATGGTGATTCAGAAATACTTCACTTTTGAAGGTAGATTTCACATGATCTGTCAATACCACTTCAGATTTTTATTTCACTTCACAGGTAAACAACCACAGGATTTACCATTTTTTCTATTTATAAGTTTAGGCAAAATGGCTAATAAGGTTCAAGCTAAACCTGAAAGTAGTGTCACTTCCATTTTCTACCATGGTTTGATAAAATTTCTAGTTATGGAGGAGTTAAAAAAGCTAAATAGGGATTGGTCCACTTTTCTATTCTTGAGTGAGTATGAGGTTGGTGTCCTCACTCCTAGAAAGACACCTAGATCAAAGAAAAATACTCCTAAGAAAGATAAAGACTCTAGGGCTAAAACAAAGATTGAGCATGAGGTGGAAGTGCAGACAGAGGTGCAACCCGTGGTGGAGCCTATGGAGGTAGAAATTGAGCAATTGAAGGAGACAGTGGTGCCTAAACAAACCTCTACCAGTAGTAAATTCAAAACTAACATAAGAACTGTCAGAAGGATCACTAGAAGTCAGACAGAAGGAAAAGGAAAGCTAGAAGATATCTTGCAGGAAATTGACATTGAAAAATATCATGTTGTGAAGCTTGTGGAAGTTAAGGGAGAAAAAACCAAGAAAAATAGTCTCAAAGCTAAGAAATTAGACTTTTCCAAAGAAGACACAGGTTTTATTTTTAAACCTAGGAAGCCACTCACAAGGTCAAAATTATAAAAGGGAGAAAAATCTAAGAAGATACATAAGGAACCAGCAAAGGAGAAACATATAGCAAGGGAAGAAATAATTGAATTATCTCAAAGAGAGGTAGAGGTGATCAAATGAACAAAGGGAAAGGAAAAAGTTCAAGAAAAATCTAAACTGGAGCTCTTAAAAGACAAGTTTAAGGAATATAGAGAAGATATTTTGGAAACTAAGCTAGATTTAGAAGACTTCAAACAAGAGAGGGAGAAGATGAAAAAATTTAAAAAAGAAATGAGCAAACAGATATATTTTTATAATGAGCTTGCAGAGGGGTCAAGGAATATGTTAAAGAGGACATTGCCTTTGCATAAAATGATGAAACATCTCTTCAGAAGGAACAGGTGGTTGCAATAAGAAAGAAGGAATTTTCAAATTCAGGCCAGAGAATTGGAAATACAAATGAAGATGGCGGCAAGCAGAGTTGAAGAAAAAGTTCTAAAGATGATTGTGATGGAGGATGAGCCTACTACTCCGTAAAGGATGGTAAGTCACACCTTTTTTACTAATTTTTGTCTTAAGATATCATAACAAGGCATATACAGGGCTTCAAAGATGTTTTTGGGGTTAGGAAGAAAAAATTTCAAAATTTTGTGAAACTGTAGGCAATTTTGTAGCAAACTCCAGGCTTGAGGCTGAGCTTTCGCTACGAGCTCGATGAAGAATTATTTAAGGAAAAAATCCTTAAAAAATATCATATCATGGGTAAATGGAGGTATGTATTTACCTTATCAAACCCAATGAAGATCCTCCCACAAGCAGAAGAGTCAAAAAATTTGCGGAAGGTGGTGTTACAAAGATGCTACGAAAATTACGCTACGAAACTACCTAAATGCCCTGTTTTTCCAGCGTTATAAATTTTTGGTATTTTTGAGTCATTCAATGCATTCTAGGAAGGAGATGAGTCTTCAAAAGGGATTATGAAATGTCATTGGGACATATATTTATGAATAAAAATAAACAATACACTTCACATGATTGACATGGTTGACAACACATCACTTTTTCCACCTCACCAATGGACATCTCATCATCAAGACCTGGAATCCAATATCAAAATTTTCCACCTAAACATGGTTGTTTGGTTCGGTAGCCATCATTAGCATGGGATATTAAATTTTTTGTTGATGTAGTTAATAGTTATAGAGCCCTTTTTTATGACAAACGCCCTCAAATAGAATATCTCTATTTTTCTCAATGTAATGGAATCCTTTTTGGATTAGATCTCTAGATCAGGTTCAAGAGTCTAGCCCAGGTGGCAGACCTATGTAAAAGAGAACTTAATCTATAAATGATAGGTTTTTATAATTAGAGGGGGTGGATGGATGTAAATGAATAGGCTACTATGTAATTTTCGTTCACTCAGTTAATAAACAGATACAAAAGTGTTTGTTCAGACCCGAGATTCATATTGAGATTTTATGTGTTTGTGTCCATTTATATTTTGAATATTGATTCAACTTGATTATACATGATTACTTTGTATTCATAAAATTTTATTCTCCAACTTCCTTTATGTATTATGTTAGCTGTCAGAGTTATTCTAAATGCTCATGTGCCTCAGTTTCCATGAATAATACTCATTTGTAATTGAATTTCCATGCTGAATCCATGTCCAATGGTAGCCCTCACTCATATTCCACCTATAAAAATCATATAAAAACATATATGAGTTAGACATCTTCATTATAATTTGGTTTCTTGAATAGCTTACCTTTTTCTTGAGAGAGCCCTCCTTGGTTCGAAGGGCTAACTTCCAACCCCAAGTGGTTTGAAATAGTTACATCAAATTGAATGTTGAACAAGCCAATTAGTCCTAGTTTGTGATGTTGGAACACCTAATCCTACATGGGTAGGTGTGGAATGCGAAAAGTCACAATGGAGTCCAAGTGACCTTAGAATGTGAAACCAAGAGTCACACCATTGTACTATAAATGTACATCATGTATAATGGAAAAAATAAGAAAGCCTCACGCTTATCTTTAATTGTGTGTTGAGTCTCTTGTATGTGTGCTTATTCTTCTCATACACCATGTGTGTGCTTTAACATGGTATCAGAGTGGGCGATTGCTGGACCTGCTCCAAATTGAGTGAGCCATTTATGTTTATGGCCTGTGCATATCTGCAAAAATTCTTGACATTTTTGCAACACTCAGAGATTTTTGCAGCAGTTTTTTGAAGAGGAGCAGCATTCAAAATCCCAGCATTCAGAAATTGGCAGCATTCAGTTATTGGTTTTGAAGAAAGGAAGCACTGCCCATCTGAAGGTTTTCATTCTAATTTTTCTCTGCAATTTCTGCTTATTAAAATCTGCATTTTCAAGAGCTGTTGGAATACCGTTTAAAGAGGGATTCTGAGAGAAAAAAAAAATTCTGAGTTTTTCACTGAAAAATCTCTGCAAGTTTCTAGGTTTCTGAATACTGTTAAATTATGCAACGGAGTAGATTGCTGTATATTTGAAAAAATATGCTGTTTTGAAGACTATTCTGAAGTTTCCCTCATTTCTGCACTTTCTGCTTTTATATGGCCCTCTGCAATTTTTTTGAAGAAAAATTCTGGGTTTTTTGCGAAAATTTCTGAGCCTCTTGACTGCATTTCTCTGCTGCTGTTTTAAATTGAGTCTCCTCTCTGTTGTATTTTTTTTAAATTAAAAAAATAAAAAATAAAAAAAATAAAAATAAAAATTTCAACCTACAACCCTCGCGCCCCCTGTCGCTTTGCATTTCTAACCTACCCATCCCTCTCGGCCTTACCACGGCCTCCCCCTCACGGCTCTCCATTGCAATCCACCCTCACACTACAACACTCGACCCCTTAGCACTACAGCACACAACTCGAACCCTCGCCTCACCTTACAACTCCTTACAACTCTGCAACTCAACACTCTCCCACATCAACTCCACCCTCCCTACACACCTTTGCATATTGGCCTTTACCTCTGCAACCCACGACATCTACCTTATCACGCTGACCCTCTCCTATCTGCAACTACGCCTTCCCCACTCTTACAAACCCACGACCACACACTACCTTACGGCTCCCCCCAAAACCCCTTACAAACTCCACCTAAGCTAGACCCCTCAAGCTCGGCCGCCCTCCTCCACCGTGCATTCAAACTCCCTCTCCAACATTTCTGTTTTAATTTTTTTTCAATTCGATTTTTTAATTTCTATAACATTCCCTCCTCCCCATTAATAAAACTCCCTCCCTATAATACCTTTTCTATTTTTAATACCCGCCCTTCACAATTCATTTTTCAATTTTAATAACACCCTTTCAAAGTTTTGATATTTTAATTTAAAAAAAAAAAAATTCCTTCCCTTTTTTTTAATATTCGCCTTCCCTTTAATATAATACCTCCCCCTCTTTTAAATTAATTTCCCTCCCCTTTTAAATTTGATTTCAAAATATTTTCTAATCCCTTTCCCTTTTAATTCCCCTCCCCCAATTTCTAATTCCCATTTTTTTTAATTAATTTTTAATTATTAAAAAAAAAAAAAAACAGCAGAGAGAGAGGAAAGATAGAATATGAACAATAGAAAAATGGAAAATTGCATATGAGGAGCAGATGGATTGAATACATAGACAAAAGTGCAGATTACATTTTATGATTTGTGGCTTATATAAGAAGGTGATTTTTTGAAGAAATTGACATTTGAAGATAAGTTTGCCATCATTGAAAACAACTCTTTGAAGAAAATTCAGCTGCCTTAAAGGCCTCTTGCACAAGTGTTTTCAGCTGCACATTTACAAAATATTTTTGCAGAAATATTGTATTGCATTGACATTGTATTGTGAGTAGACATTGCTTCTTCATAGTTGCAATCAGTACTTGAGTTGTTGAAAAATTGTTGATTGCCCTCCATCATTTGAGGAGCAGATTTTGTACTTTGAGATTTCCATAGTTGGAAATTCTTTGGAGTCATTTGTATTTGTTGTTGAATCACATTGTAAACGGGTGCATTTTCGGTTGAAGCCGACACCCTTTCATTTTTTGAGCCTAAGTTGTTGAAAATGGCTAAAATCAATGAGGCATTAGTGTTGTTGAATAACCTCATTCATTCAAATGTTGATGATGTGATAAAAATGAGCAAGAATTCTCTTTGTAATATTCAAAGTTGTTTGCAAGATGCACAAGAAAAGATTGAGTTTTTGTAGTTGAAAACTCAGCTTCAGCAAGACGAACTTCAACAAAAGAGTCACCATTTTGAACCTGTTTCTGTTCAAAATATTGTGAAGGACTCTCATCAAAAGAAAGAAGATAAAGTTGTAGTTGATTCCCATTCAGCTCCTTGTACTAGAGCAGATTTACATGCAGATGCAGCAGTTCAACTTGCACTTCTCAAGCCCATCATCAGACCTTGGGAAGAGCTTGTCTACAACAAGCACCGAACTGGTCTTGGATATGACAAGGATGTGTCCTTTCATATTCCAGACTACACCAAGCCCATCATATTTCAGAGTGTCGGATTCCTGTATGACAGTTCACCTGCAGCTGTTCCAGATCCTGCTCCACAACAACAACATCAGATTGTAAAATGCTAACACTATGATCGAGTTGGCCATATGAAAGATCAATGTTTTGATCTTCATCCATGCAAGCACTGTGATCGGCACACCCATTCTTCAGACAGATGCTTCAGAAAAAAGCCTCCTGCAAGAACCAAGATTCATCTTGGATGGATCGCTTCTTGCCAATGGGCATCAGTAGCCAAGAAGATGTTTACGACACACGTTATAACTTGTTCACGGATATTGAGAAAACTTGCAGTTGAGTTTTTGCCATCATCTCACCTTGTCCCTGACAGGGGGGAAAATGGTGGTCATGTACAAGCTTCAATGTCAGATCAAGCGAGCCTGAGCCACAATCTCTCATTTCATGTTCAGAGTTGTAGCCAGAGACACAGCAATTCAAGCGAGCCTGAGCCACAATTCGTCATTCCAGATTCAGAGATGTAGCCAGAGACATGGATGCCCATGAGCATGCCTTCGGTTGGTGGACAACCTTAAACCATCATTTTTGGTTGGTGGATAACCTAAAACCATCACAGGTAGTAGACCTCCCTTCTTTTAGGTCGAAGGTCTCCCTTTCATATATGAGGAACACTTCCTCTAGCAGAAGCCTTCAGCTTAGCAGCCTTCAGCTTCTTGCCAGCTTTGGTTGAGTTCCAGGAAATGCTTCAAGCATTCTAGAGTTGTTGGTAATCCTAAAACCATCACAGGTAGTAGACCTCCCTTCTTTTAGGTTGAAGGTCTCCCTTTTTTATGAGGGACAATTCCTCTAGCAAAAGCTTTCAGCTTCTTGCCAATTTTGGAAGAGTTCCGGGAACTGCAACAAGTATTGCGTTCCAGTGTTGGTGGTCATCCTTAAACCACCTCTTTTTTCCAACATTTCAGAGAGTTGATTCAGCCCAAGTGTTGCCATGTATACTTTGCATATTTGTATTACAACTCTTTTCTTGGACTCACACATACCCCTTCGGATTAAGGGGGGATGTTGGAACACCTAATCCTACATGGGTAGGTGTGGAATATTAAAAGTCACAATGGAGTCCAAGTGACCTTGGAATATGAAACCAAGAGTCACACCATTGTACTATAAATGTACATCTTTGTATAATGGAAAATAAGAAAGCCTCACGCTTATCCTTCATCGTGTGTTGAGTTTCTTGTTGTGTGTGTGTTTATTCTTCTCATACACCATGTGTGTGTTTAACATGGTGTTTAACAAAGTAGAACATGATTAATTGCATTTGTATCATTATTCCACTGCTATATTTCATTCCTGGAAGTGCCATGGAGTTCTAGGAAGTGAATTGGGTCCTAACCCTAAAATTTAGGCTTAAATCCTACAACCTCTGGCATAACACTGGAAGAAAAAGGCTTTGGTCACACTAATGCAAGGTCATGGGAGTGATTGGGGCTCTCAGTCACTTGGAGGGCTTGGTAAGGGAGTGATTTAGGGATTAATTCAACAAAAAGTTATTTTGTCTCAGGAGCTAGTCATCTGGAAGGTTTGGTTAGCTCCTTGGGGTTCCGTTGCAAGTGTAGAAGGTATGTGTTGTTGTGTTCCATCGATTCCACTTCCTTGACTAGCACATAGGGAGTTGAATAATATCATAGTAGCTTTTCGTCACATGTTTACCCTGGTTGGTCGGTTACTTGGGTTGATGTGGGAGGAGGGTGTTACAAAGTGGTATTAGAGCATGGTTCACCGCTCAAACTGGATGGACGATGTGTTGGTCAGGCATTTATGTTGGTTGCATATGTGTTCCTTATGCTTGTGGTTTATGTGATTTTTGCTTATGCATGCTGTTGATAATGGTTGCAATGATGTTGCCATGCGAAGGTTGATGGGGTTGTTGTGGAATGTGTCGTCATCCATGTATGATTGGTTATGCATTGTTTATGCATGTCAAGTGCTTACGTGTTATCAAGTGTATATTGGTATGGTCATTTTTGTCAGGCATGAGGTCATGGTTTCTAAATGATATGGTTGTGCATTGATGGCTAGAATATAGATGGAATGATGATTATTTTTTGTTTTATCTATATATTTACGTGTTATTATGATTATGTGTGTACATGTATTACACTTTTTGGTTGATATTGCAAGAGATATCCTCGCTGAATAATTCTAAGGCACGTTGGTTTGTTTATGATTTGGTTTAGCAGACATAAGATGCCTTGTAGGAAGAAATCAAAATGACTAGAAAGATGGTAGACTACAATGATTCTCCCAATGAATCAGATGAGCAATGTAGTGACACCATGTGTTTGGAATCTTTTGAATTAGCAGACACATTGAGGATTTTGAAGGAAGAAATAAGGAGTTGCAAAGAAAATAATGATAGAATCATATAGGAACAAGAGAAACAAGCAAAGGTTAATGCAGTAATCCTTCAAATTTTGTTAGAATTGTAGCAACAGGGACCACTCTGGATCAACTATGGTCAGGAGGATGGCACTAATGGGGCATATGGCAATAGGTATCATGGTGGTCACATGTAGGGTAAAAAGGACACGATCAGAGATGGTAGGTTCTTGGACACTCCGAATAGGAGAGGTGATAAACACATGTACTATTCTAGTTCTGGTTTTGACATGCACTATGATTGTCATCATTATCAACCATACATGAGGAGTGACAGGGGATATTTTCCAGACAAGTTTAATAAATAAAAGCCACCTACATTTGATGGAGAGATTAAGAAATCATAGGATGCAGAAGCATGGTTGCTTGTAATGAATAAGTTTTTTAGGATAGATGATTACTCGGAGAACATGAAAGCCAAAATAACTACATTCAGTCTTAAAGGTAAAGCCAATATCTAGGGGGAAGATATAAAGAACGCTACTGATATTCATGAAGTGGAGTTTACATGGAATGAATTCAAGATACTATTGAAGAAGAAGTATCTATCATAGAGATACTATGACGACATGGAAAAAGAGTTTTATGAGCTAAGGATGGTACCTATGAATGCTGAGGATTACACCAGAAGGTTCTTGGAGTTATTGAGATATGTGCCTTACCTAAGGAGGAGAAGGCCAAGATTCAGATATTGAACAGTGGGTTTTCGATAGCATTCAAAGATAGGATTGATTTTGATGAGCCTATATGAATGGAGGAGGCCATCTGAAAGCTAAAGCATTGTTCGTGAAATCAAAGCGCAGATCTGAGACTAAGCATGACTGGAAAGATAATTATAAGAATAAAGGGAAACGTGATAAGAAATGGGAAAGGCCTTAAGACGCAGGTAACAAAGGGAATGCAACACCACAGAAGAAGTTCAATTCATCTAACAAAGGGCAGGGATTTTAGTTTGAGGATCAGAACAAGGGTGCAAGATGGAAGCCTATACAATGTTGGAATTTTGGAAAAGATCATCACAAGAGCTATTGTCCAAAACATCAGGGTGGTAGACCGCATATCTACAATGCTTAGGACACAAAAACAGTGGGAGATGTTGGACAAAGTATTTCTAGGATCTATGCAGTGTTGGATAACATGCAGGTAGATCACCATGCATCTATCATCGATACGAATGGTAAGATTTTTTATCAAGTTGTTTCTATTTTCATTGCCCTGGATCTAATTATAGTTATGTTAATCCTAACCTGGTGGGTAAGTGTGGTTTCAATAAATAAGTGCATGCAAAATATTGGTTAGTGTAGTTTGCTACAAGTACCAAGAAGATAGTTCATCATTGGGTAAGAGCTTGTGCATTTGACTTGAATGGTATGCCTACTTCAGCACATCTAAATATATTTCCTTTGGGATCATATAGTATGATTTTTGGTAAGGAATGGCTATATCTTCACATGACCAAAGTGGATTGTTATGAAAAAGTTATTGAGTGTTTCGATGACAGTGGAGAACAAAGAGTCTTGCAGGGTAAGAAGAAGGCAACATCAGTTAGAATGGTAACATCTATGCAGGCCAAGCGTAGTCATAGGAATGAGTGTGTGTTTTTGGTAGTTCACATTTCTAGTGACAAAGGTAAGAAAGTTGAGGATGTGGATGTGTTAAGAAGGTACCTAGTTATACAGTAGTTTTAAGATGTATTTACCATAGATGTTTATGAATTTCCACCTCATAGGGAAGTAGAATTTTTTATTGATTTGGTACCTGGGGAAGCGCCGACATATAAGGCACTTTAAAGGATGAGAAAACCAGAGTAGGTAGAGTTGAATCTGTTGTTGAAGGAAATGCTAGAAAAGGGATACATTAGGCCAAGTGTATCGCCTTGGGGAGCACCGATATTGTTTTTGAAGAAGAAGGATGGTACTTTTAGCTTATGCATTGATTACAAAGAGTTGAAAAATGTGACCATCAATAATAGGCATCTATTGGTGAGGATTGATGGTTTATTCGATCAATTGAATGGAGCAGCAGTGTTCTCGAATATTGATATGAGATTAGGATATCGTAAAGTATGCATTCAAGAATATGGCATTAAAAAGACAAATTTCTGGACCAGGTACGAACATTATGAGTTTTTTGTAGACCCATTTGGTTTGACTAATGCTCTAGCTATTTTTATGCGCTTGATGAATAGTGTGTTGCGTTCTTATTTGGACAATTTTGTTATTGTTTTCATTGATGATATGTTGGAATATTCTAAAAATGAAGAAGAACATGCTGAAAAATTAGAAACAATATTGATATTGTTGAAAGAGCATCAATTGTATGCTGAGCTCAACAAGTGCATTTTCTTTCAGACAGAGGTACATTACTTGGGACATGTGGTTTCCATGGAAGGCATAACAGTGGATCTAGAAAAGATAAGGGCTATAATGGAGTGGGAAACTCCTAGAAATGTGGATGAGGTAAGGTCCTTTATGGGGTTAGCGAGTTATTATAGGAGTTTCGTCAAGAAATTCTTACATATTTATTATTCTATCACATACTTGCAAAGGAAAGGTAAGAAGTTTGAATGAACAGAGGAATGTGTAGCCAATTTTGAGTAGTTAAAGGAATTGTTGACACATGCTCCACTAGTAAATATCACATATACAGATAAAGAGTTTTTGGTATGTATAGATGCTTGCAAGATATGACTTGGTGTAGTTCTTATGTACAAAGGATATGTAGTATGCTATGAGCCACATAAATTGAATGAGAATGAGAAGAATTATCTGACACATGATATTGAGTTGGCAACGATCATTCATGCATTGAAGAAGTGGAGGAACTATATTCTGGGAAGACGATTTGTATTGGTGAGTGATCACAGTGGATTGTGGTATCTATTTGACCAACTGAATCTGAATTCCAGGAAAGCTATATGGTTGGCCATGATCAACGAGTTTGACTTTGAGATTAGGTACATCAAGGATAAATAGAACAAGGTTGCAGATTCTCTTAGCAGGCAGATACAAGTGAATCATATAGTAGCTATGAGTTCATATGAGACAAATATATAAGATAATATCTTGCAGATAGGTAAGCAAGATGTTAGGTATATGGAGCTTAGACATAGATTGCAACAGAGTACAGGTATAGGTAGTGGTACAAGTAAAGGTAGTTGTATAGGTACATGTATAAGTATACGTACATGTAGTCGTACAGGTCCAAATATAGGTGCACAGGATGTGGAATATCGCCTCACAACAAATGGCTTAATCAAGTTTAGAGACATGATATATGTTCTAGAAAACAATGAAATCAAGATGGTGATATCGAGGGAGTTTCATGTGAAACCATATTTAGGTCACCCAGGCTACCAGAAGACGCTAGAAACAGTGAAGAAGTTTTACTATTGGCCAAAATTGAAGAGAGACATAGCATAGTTTGTGGCTAGGTGCTTGAATTGTCAATAGGTCAAAGCAGAGTGAAATAATCCAGGTGGAATACTACAACCGAATGCGATTCCGGAGTGGAAATGCAAGGTCATTCTATGGAATTTATTAGAGATTTACCAAGGACATCTAGACAACATGATTCCATCATGGTTGTGGTGGGCAGGTTGAAGAAGCTAGCACAATTAATTCCAGTGAAGTCTACATACTCAACGAATGATGTAGCATAGGTCCTCATCAAGGATGTGGTCAGATCGCATGGTGTTCTGCAGAATATTTTGACAGATAGGGATGAAAATTTCACTTCCAAGTTTTGGAAGGAGTTATTTGTAGGTTTTGCACAGATTTTTCCTTCATTACAACTTATCATTTGCAGACAGATGGATAGAAAGAGAGGGTCAACAGGATATTGGAGGACATATTTAGGATGTATGTGATGCATCAACAGCAAAAGTGGGAGGAGTACCTTACACTATTAGAATTATCTTACAGAAATGGGTATTAGGAATATTTAACGATGAGTCCATTTGAGGCATTATATGGGCGGAGTTCCAATACTCCCATAAATTGAAGTGATCTAGTTAACAGGGTGTTGATTGGACTAGACATGTTGGCAGAAATGGAATAGGAAATGCAGGTAATCAAGAAGAATATAAAGACATCACAGGATAGACATAAAATCTATGCAAATCAGAACATGTTGTTTAAGGATTTTTAGGTTGGGGAATAGGTGTACTTGCGCATCAAGCCCAATAAGATCTCCTTGCAGATTGGATCATGTGCCAAGTTGGCACCTCGGTTTTGTGGAACTTTCAAGATTCTTGAGAGGATTGGGACAATAGCCTATAAAATTAAACTGTCTCCGATAGTGAAATTCCATGATTTTTTTCATGTGTCATTTCTTAAGAAGTATGTTAAATATGTTGATCATGTGATTGATTGGTCTATATTGTAGGCAGAGCCAAAAGGAGAATTCCAACTGGAACCTCAGTGCATTTTTTAGAGAAATATGCTCATGCTATGAAATCTAGCAATCGAGAAGGTTAAAGTGAAGTGGAAGGACTTTGGGCTTGATGAAGCTACATGGGAGATGGCAGATCAGATGCAGGCTATGCACCCTTCCTTTTTCACTGGTTGAGTGAATGTTTTAACTTGCGTTTTGGTATATGTATTTGGTACATGCTTAGTATGATGTTTTGGTATATGTAAAAATGTATATGGATGTAAATAAAGCCATTAGCTATGTTATAAAGCTCTAATAAGCAGTATGGGTTTTATGTCATTATGATGTTATATTTTTCATGTTGTCATGTTGGTTTTCTTCTCAGCAGGTTGATAATTGTAAATACTACAATGAGATAAATTATAAAGCTCTATGGGCAGTATGTTTTTCTTACAACAATCTTGTTAGTTGTATGTGTTGTTGAACACCGAGGATGGTGTTCCCCTAAGGGGGAGGGTTTTGTAACAACCTTGGTGAAAATTCCATGTAATAAAAGTTAATAAAGGAAAAATAATAAACATGGTCATGGGATACATATTCCAAGCTGAATTTTAGGAAAAAAAATCCTAGTGTGGGTGTTCATATGGTTTATTATGGCTAAGGAAATTCTCAAAGGCAATGGAAATGTCTTTGAAAAGGCAAAGTGGCTATTGGAATTTATTTATGAAAATAATGGAAAATAGGAGAAAAGGGAGGTGAAAGGTCACAAGTTTCATGTGAGGAGGAAAATGAAGGATAAATAATGGAAAATGAAGAAAATAAAGGCATAATTAATAAAAAGGCTTATGAGGATTAGTTCATGGCTTTTTTTTGCATTATTTTTGAGCTCTCATTGTATTATCTCTCTCTCATACTCTTGGACAGTTAGATTCTTCATGGAGCACTTGTAGGAGTATGGCATACTTGGAATTTTGGATCAATAAGGAAAGGAAGAGAAGGAAATCAGAAGAGGATATCAGGATCAACAACTAAAACAAGTTTTTCTTGTAGGTACGAAACTGCATGTATGTTTTCCTTACTAGTTTTGGCAAGCATGGCATATGCATGTGGTTATTTGTTTATGATATGTCATTGGAATGGAGGATTTCCTTTACTAGTAGTGGTTTTTTTAGCCTTTCCATATCTTGGATAGCCATGGTATTGTGGGTTCATTTCCTTTTGTTTTCTAGTTGGTTTTCATGTGACTTTGGCTATGGGTTAATTTATTAGTTCCTAAAAGCATTGGTTGGAAAAACGCTATGGAAGCTTTTTAATAACTTAAGTTGAGTTACTAGACTTGGAAGCCTTGGTCGGACAAACACTTTGGAAGCCCTGGTTGGAAAAAATATCTGGAAGCCCAACGAAATATGTGCATTGAGTTACTAGTCCTGGAAGCCCTAGCTGGAACAAAATCTTAGGAGCCCTATACAACTTTGGTAGGGATCGATCTAGTGATGGTTAGTGATTTATAATTGTGAGGTGGAATCATTGGTTGAGGGTTGAGGTGGTTTGCCTATGAACACCCTAGTTTGGTTTTGACTAATGTGTTTTATGATATCCCACATTCATGCTTGGAATATGGCACATGGATGATTGCATGAAAGAAATATTTTGTTCAACCTATTCTATGGTCGGGTAGTTCATGGAAGTACCATACTTGGTTGGCCTATGCAATCATAAATAAGAGCTATTTCTCCTTGGTATTTGATGGGTAAATATACTTATTTATATGTGGTTTTTATGACTATTACATTCTTGATATTTCTGTTGGTTATATAGTGGTTATGATCTATATTTATGATAATGATAATGCATGTCTCTCATCATGTTTTGGTTAAATAGTAAATGTACAATGGGTGTATGACTTAATAGATGGTAATGAAGTTATTATGATGACGCATCAATGATTATTAATGATTCTCTGATAAGTGTGAGAACACTATGATTAGATTTATTGTTTAAACTTGTATATTAAATATTTGTGACGTGTTTGATGAAATTCCTGTCATGGATAGTAGGGGTCCAGTCAAGTCATTGTTCAAGTATTTGCATTTATATCATTATTCCATTGTTATCTTTCATTCCTAGAAGTGTCATGGAGTTCTGAGCAGTGACCTGGGTCCTAGCCCAAAAATTTAGCCTTAAATCCCATAATCGATTGCATATCACTAGAATAAAAAGGCTACAGTCTCACTCATGTAGGACCATGGGAGAGAGTGGGGCTCTCAGAAGTCACTTG